>JAOSBM010000002.1:12418889-12432997 GCA_027568955.1 Erythroxylum tenue | reverse complement strand
ATTACAAAATTTTTATTCTTACTTTTATTAGTCAATTTTTTATAATTTGATTACAAAGTTTTTATTGTTGCTTTATATTTTTTTAAATTATCTTTTTTAACTATTACATTAAAATTTTATAATAATAAAATCAATTAAATTTACAGACATTATTACTGCACATTTACGCAATTTTATTATGCTAATTATATATGTGTGTGTGTGTGTGGGCGCGCGTGTGTGTGCGCGCGCGCGCCGAAAAAGGGCAAAAGAAGAGAAAGAGGAATAAGTAAAGACACAGAAAATCAGCAATTAATGAAGACCATTTTTCAATTTAACGCAACCTCGGTTGTGGTTTGTCTGCATCTGTTCCTATCCTTTCACAGCGCTCCTCGAAATTCTGCTCTCCGGTGTGTACGCCACTTCCTCTCTTTTTCCTTTCATTTTTTCTGTGTCCATCAACTCTCTTGCCTTATGGGTTTACTTAATCTGCGGTTTGGTGTCTGATTGACTAACGGCTCTCAAACGTTTTGTTTTAATGAACTGAACACGTCAAATTTTACATCTTTGTCTGGTTTTCGGAGTTTTTGCATGTTTCATTGTTGCACCCTTTATGAGTAACAATTCTGTTTTGCAAAATGCTTGTTGTCAGTTATAACAATTGGTGTCTTGCTTTTAAGAGTCGGGGCTATATTTAAGAAACCATCAAATAGCTGTTCATTTGATTGTTTACTTACACTGAAACAGTTAAGATACAGAGAATCTTGCACGCTAGAGTTAGAGCCGATTTGTTCTTAGTATCAAACCACTAGATAAGCTATATTTGTCTTTAAGAGCTCAAGTCCTTCTTTGTAGAAGCACAAGGCCGAAAATCCCTGGAACCGTGGAATGAAACTTGTTTACTGTACTTTATGATTTCAGTATATGGTAATTTGTATCTATTCCTTCTGTCTGCATTTTGATGGACGGGGTGTGGTATTAGGACTGAAATTCTTTACTTTTTCCCTCTTTGAGAACAGCAACTCGTGTTGGACTTTTCTTACCAACTACTCTGTTTCTAATCAAAACCGTTGGTTTCTCAATTCTCCTCTGTTCATTAAGGACCAATAATTTTACTTCTTTCATAACAGCAAACCAGTTCAGACTAAAAGTTGTAATCTTTCTGTACTTGCGTCGTGTAGCTAAGAGTTAAAAGCTAAAATGGGGGAAAACGCTGAGACTCAAGTACAATCCAAGCTACAGCAGCACCAAAAGAGGAAGAAACAAGTGCTTCTCTTCTACTGTATTGAATGTGAAGACATTGCACTGAAGATTGCTGCTCAATCTGACCTCATCACGCTGCAGTCAATTAACTGGAGGTGCATCTATCTCTCTCACACAATCTATACATATGTGAATGGTATCATATTTTCAATTGATATTATGGCCTTGTTATGATTTGGACATTTCTGATATACTCATGTTTTTGCCATTTTGTCTTAACATTATAAAGTTGAAATATAAAGTTTCAGCATTTTCACTTGAGTAGATGTGAATGGAGATTTTAGCATGCAAGTTTAGATAAAAATATTAAATTTTAGGTGAGAACAGATTTATAGTTCTTCTGTTGGAGATCCTGTTTACCAGTACTAACGGAACATCTGATTTGGAAAACAGGTCTCTGCTTTCATATGAAAATTGAATAAACTTTTTTAACTGTTAGGTTGATTGTACTAAAGATAAAAGGTTTAAGTATAGTTTTGTTTTTGAAGAGGATCACTATTACATAAGAGTTATCTATTACATAAGAGTTATTATTGATGGAACATTCTTGAATTTGGTAGGAACTTTGACGACGGATTTCCAAACCTTTATATAAACAATGCGCATGACATACGCGGTCAGCATGTTGCATTTCTTGCATCATTTAGTTCTCCGGCAGTTATATTTGAACAACTTTCTGTAATATATGCACTTCCCCGCCTTTTTGTTGCTTCTTTTACACTGGTTCTGCCATTCTTTCCTACTGGCTCCTTTGAGAGGATGGAAGAAGAAGGGGATGTTGCAACTGCATTTACCATGGCAAGGATATTGTCAAATATACCAATATCAAGGGGTGGCCCCACTAGCCTTGTCATCTATGACATTCATGCCCTTCAGGTTTTCCTTTTTCCAATGTCTCAGCCTAAACTAAAATCATCACTTAGCTAGACTTCTAGTAATGTTCTATATGTGTTCTCATTTTCCCTGATCTCATGGTTATTCAATTAGTTTTGGCTTTTCCAATACGTCCGGACTGGTGGAGTATGTTTGGACGTTCATTTACATTTGTTGACAGTTATTTTACTCCTGAATCATTGTGTTGAGTTTTCCACCAGATCTACCTTTGACATAGTGGTAGCTTGTTACCTCTGCAAAATTTCTTGAACAATGTTATTAAAATTTTACTTTTTATTAAGGTTTTACTGGTCAAGAGTTAGTTTTAAGGAAAAGGATAGTTGAAGGGTGGCTTTCTTCGTGCATTTACTTTAACTTATTTTGCAATGTAGCAAAAGACTATCTTTTCTCAAATTGAAATTTTTGACATTGAAAGTGAGATCATTTGGAAAATTACTTGGCTGATTAAGAGATTGGAAGGAGAAGTTCACATTGTGCTATATCACCCATGGGCTTGCATGCAACCATTTGCAATCGTCTCCTATTATTGGGTGATCTTTGCTTTTCTCCAATTATTTTGTTTCTCCTCTTCCTGTTTATACATTTTGACTAAATCATTGAACAATAAATGGATTTTATGGGAATCATGATACTCTATATGTCTCCTGATATACAATTTTAAAAATGGTGCAGATCTCAGATTTGAACTCTTTGTTGATCTATTTAGGAATCTTCATTCTATCGTTGGGTGGCTTGCTAATCTTTGTTTAGAATTGGAGTTAAAATACATGGGTTAAATTAGATGATAAATCCTAAATACATAAGCTTATGCAAGACTTGAAAAGCACTTAGATATCTCATCTTTTCACTTTTGTTCATATAGCTTTGGACCACTTTCTGAATCTTGTTGTCAGATATCGAGTTGCTAAATAATTATGTTTCAATGAACCTTTTGTTGCAGGAACGATTTTATTTTGGAGACCACGTTTTGCCTTTGTTTGAGACCGGGATCCCTCTGTTGAAGCAACGTCTTCATCAGCTTCCTGATGCTGACAAGGTATTCATGACAGTGCTTGTCTTCCTGAAATGTATTGTTCTTGTTCGGGATTCTAGAAATTACTTCCTCTTGCTCCTGTTACTATCAACCTTGTCGTCTCCACTGAGAATGCACGAAGGATAGTTCTTTTGGAAATTAAGGATAGTTCATTGCTTGCAATCTGAACTTTTGCAGATTATTGTAGCTTTTCCAGATGATGGCGCTTGGAAGCGATTCCACAAACTGTTAGATCAGTTTCCTGTGGTTAGTTTGTACTTTATGGTTCCTGAATTTAATATTATAATCATTTCATCGCATAACTAAAGTTTCCAACTTTCAGGTAGTGTGCACAAAGGTTCGTGAAGGGGATAAGAGGATAGTTCGTCTAAAGGAGGGAAATCCTGCTGGTTACCATGTTGTTATTGTTGATGATTTGGTGCAATCTGGAGGCACGCTTATTGAATGCCAAGTAAGATTTGAAGTTATCCTGCAATCCCTTGTTTTATAAATCTGTTGTTGAAACTTATTTGTAAATGTTCCTGTACATAGGATGAGGGGAAAAAGCAAAGAGAAAATTTTCTATGATGTAGACTATAATTACCCACGTTAGTACAAATTAGCCATAGCATTAATGCTTTCACTCTGTTTTTCATTCCTGTTCTTTTATTTGTGTAGAATATAGCAACATTTCCCACACTGAACCAGACATTTTTGAAGTATTAAAAGGAGGCTTGAGAGTTTGCAGTCAAACTTAGGAGATCGGAAAGACGTGATAATAAGTGACTTCAACTAAATGAATGCTCAATTAGATTTCTAAAGTTGGCTAATGAGCTCTAGCTAAAGTGATCTTTATTTAAACAACATATCAGCTGCTTTAGCTTTCTGTTATGGCATCCTTTTCTAATTCATGGAAACTGATATTTTTTCCACTCTATATTAAAAGATGTTTGCCTTCCTCCCATCTAGTAGAATCCAGACAGAGATAATCACTGTGGCGATTGCTAGTTTATGAGAAGATTCAGAGCAAAAGCTCAACTTCAACTGCCCTATTTGTCTTGTAATCCAAGAAGCTGTTAAAAGGACCAAAACTCATAAGGCTCTAAGATTCAAGACAGGAATTTGAGGAAGAAGTCAGGCGTCAACTATCATACTATTTATAGGCCCTTATCACATAATCTTGGCATGGGAAATTGGTTGCAAAGAATTGACATCAGTTTTTGATATAGTTCTTCTGGAAACACAATTGCCCTTATAGTGAATTATGTGTTTATGTGACTTTGCCATATGTCTGCAACAGTAATGCATAGTATATACTTCGATGTTGAGCAGTTCATCGGGATCTGAATGTTTAACATTGATTATGTTGAATTAAGACATGAAATCTGAGGGTAGGCTTTTGTTTTCTGCTCTTTGTTCTTCAGAAAGTTTTGGCAGCCCATGGTGCAGCAAAAGTGAGTGCATATGTAACCCATGGCGTGTTTCCTAAGCGCTCGTGGGAGCGATTCATACATAAGAATAATGGTCAGAAGCTTCAACTCTTTCTATACTTTCTAAACTCAAAATGGATTGCCTTCTTTTACTACAAATATACAAGACATCAACCCATAAATCCTTTCTGTTACCTTATATATGTTTTTTATTTGTTTACTTTTCCATTTGAACTTGTAAAGATAGCTGTATGATGAGATTCCACCTGTTCCTTTAGTAGGTTTTGAAAAGGCATTTTCCTACTTTTGGATCACGGATTCATGCCCCCAGACTGTCAAAGCTATTGGAAATCAACCCCCATTTGAGGTATTGAGTCTTGCAGGGTCCATTGCCGAAGCTTTACAAATTTGAATGAGATACTTAAATTTGAAAGGGTTCCATGTATTTCTATGATCAAGAGGAAGGAGATCTCTAGGAATCCATTTCCAATATGTTGGATAAGGAGAAACTCTGATATCTGCTACTGCTCATGATAGTGAAACTTACCTTCTTGCGTATGTAACTTTTTCATTTCATCTTTATGATTAGCGAATATTTGTCATGCTTATTAATCGTTGTAAATTTTAATTTACATCATACCTAAAACCATGCCGCATGAAATATACCAAAAGGCTTGTTTTCAAAATCTTGATAGAGAGGCAACATAAGAAGCCTATAGGAATAGGGTAAGGTGGAGTCGGTTCCTAATTGTTAACTTACTATAGTGAATTACAATTGTATTAAAGTTTATTTTTTTATCAACAAAGTTTTACTAATATGTCCTTTTCCATCAACTACCCGTCAATCTCATTGGCTCAATGGGACTGGCACAAAAAAAGTTGATATTTCGTACAAACCTTAGTTACCATAACAAAGGACTTGAATCCTCATCACTAACTTGTGCCACTGGCACTGCCAGTCAATGTATGCACGCCCAAATTCCATTTGCTTGTATATGTATGTGGGCACGGGACTGCGATGAAAAGAGAGAAACCTTTACAATAATATACATAGTAGTGACATTCACAAATTCACTGCTCAAGTGACCCGATATTACAGGGTTATACCGGACATTAGGGTCTGTTCATCTCCCTTTCTATACAATTTTGGTAAACAGCCCTTGATCCCAGATAATCAGACAGACATATATGCATATGAATATATAAATAATTTATGCAAGTGGACACCAAGTCACGGTACAAAATGAGATGAAAAGAAACTAAGATTAAAAGAGAATTCCGAAGAAGGGTTATCAGCACAAATTGATGAGTACGCATCAGCTGCAGAGTGACTTGACTTCAGTTCTCCACAAAATGCTGCACCTCATTCTTCTCCTTGGTTAATCACAAGTTCTTGCTCTAGATATGAACAAAATGCTCTCTGCTTCTGATGATATGATATTATGCAGTATCCATGGCCCAAAAGTGGATACTGTTCATCATTCAAGGAATTATATTCTTGTTCCTTGGAATCTCTTCCAAATTTGTACATTTGAAAATACCTACGCAAATGTTAGCGCTCCTAGCCACCACTTAAAGGCTTAGAGTAAAATGATCACGGTTAATTCTTCTCGTCCAGACTGCCCTTTGGGCTCTCCAATGAATCCCCGGAGTAAGATCCATCTGGCTGACGGATACATATGTTTAGATTGCCCGATAGTAAAGGTTCCTGGAAACCATAACATACACAAAAGTCAAAGAAAGCAATTAGCAGTTTACTACACCCCTGAATCCTGAAATTTAAAATATCATGTGGACACCGCAATCTACTCTTTACAGAAAAACTCTAAAAACTGAATTAGATTATTTTGTACAGGATTTTGTTAGGACATAAGGGCTGTGAAAAGGCAGAACCATGGTCATTGCTTTGAGTTATGTCCATTTTTCTAAAGCCAATTCTTTGCATTTAATAGCTTGTCGATTCTCTTCATCTTGATCCAAACACACTCTAATGTGATTGACTCAATGACATTCCAGAATCATTAGATCGAACTCGACAACATCATATAAAATATATTACATAGCTATTATTCCAATTATTTTCTGAAATTTGAAAATTAGCTATAATCAGTGCGAGATGGTATAGTCGGGAAATATTTTCTTATGGCATTATTCAACTATTGTGTTGATTAGAAGTCCTGACCAGAATATATAATTCATAAGTAGACATACAATCATCTGATTGCTTAAATAGGTTCAAGTTAATGCTCAAATAGGCAAATGGGCCACATAACACGAGAAGTGATATCAAACTGGGTTAGCTAGACATTATATCAAAGTAATCATGTGGTTTTTCCAAAAGAACTCAACATTGACACTGTTCACTAGGACTATTTAAAAGTAGAACAGACTGTTATAGTTATACTGCAAAAACTTCAAGAATTTCATGAGCAAAAACCAAGATCACTATTATCACCTGATCAGAAGTCTCTTCACCCTCAGAATGGAACAGAATTGGACGGCATCGCTTATCTTCGTTCATTAAGCTTGAATTTTGAAAATGAGCCACAAGGGCAGCCTTGCCCTGGATTCGTGCATATGCCAGTGACGCAACCTTTTCACTATTAAACTTCTCCCACTTCTTCCCATTAAAGGCCTGCAAATATTTTAATGGTGTAATGGAGGCAGCATACAGGATATATATGCATAACACTGGCAAATTCATTAATGCCATTATCAAAGGACCAAAATGAACCTCATAGAAAGGAATGATGTGTGAAGGAGACACCATATTGATGAAGGCATATCCCACATTGCATTTGTTCTGCAACCAAATACCTTCATCTGTCAATACACCTTAATTGCCTAGTTAAACAATCATAAGAACTTGCTTCAACACACAATTACCTTAAAATCAATTGGCAGATAGAGAAAATCATACGTGCCCTGATGATTTTCATCAATAGCAACCAGCAACATCTTTGAAGTGTACCTAAATGGGCAAAAGGTGACAGATATGTTCAGCACTTGCCTTGGTCATACTTTAATTTAAGGCATTGGTTGATTATTCTTACTTATTAGGGATATTTTTTATCATTAAAGTAGTCCTGGTATCCTCTCCACTAATAATTTTTTCCAAATCAAGCTGATACTGCTTCTTGCTATCTATTTGGCTCCCACTATTCTCAACTCGTCGAGTTCGACCACGCTCTGCAAATCCATCACCATTCACTGTTCCTGGTCCTGAATAAGAACCTAGGAACATAGGATTATGCCTTAGGAATGATATCATCCTAAAACTAGGTGAACCAGTTTCAGACATACTGCCTTGAAGGCCAAAACTTCCACCCAAAGCTGTAGGAGCACACATACCCATCATATAACTTCCTGTGTTGCGGTTTAAACCTACTCCACCATAACCAACTTGATTCAAATAGGATGTTTCCGGCGACTTAGGCAAGAAGCCAAAATGCCTCTCAAGAGGAACACCAGAGGGGGCTGAACCTACATGATGGTGATGGTGAACATTTGCAAAAGCACCATTTCGACTTGCAGGATGAAAGGCTTGTCCAGGTCCACTGGATCCAAAAGTGCGTCCAACTGATGGAGTCTGCCAAGCTGTACTAACATGGTCAGGGTATTGATTCGGACTTCCCCAAAGAAATTGAGGACCCGATAATGTTTCAATACCAGATGTCTTGGAGTTTGAATCACCAAAAGCAGAAAGAAGGCCAGGACTTATGCTTAATTTTTGGTCAGGGAAGGAACAAGAGTGCTGATGTGTTGATCCTTGCATTGAGCTTGTGTTACTAAGCAACTGACTGACCTGGTTAGCCCTTCCTTGGTCCTTACCAATAGGAGCAATTTTTGCAGGGTTGGAAACACGAGGAAGAATAGAAGCCAACCCAGGCAAAGTACTTCCATTTACAGGACTTAAAGTTCCATGGGCCATAGACTTGTTAAGACCATGCAATAGATTATGCTCAACAGGGCTGCCAAATTTTGTCCAATTACCTGCCATGGAAGTAATGCCGAATGAGCTGAAAAGCATGTATTTCCAACACAGCAAACTAGGAATTTTAGACCAAGAAAAAAAGTGTTAAGTTTCGGGTAAAGAAACAAGTATTTCTCTTACCTGGAGGAGAGTTAGCCACTGGGGAACCTACTTGATGTATAAAACTTCGAGCTTCGTCTTGTTCGAGCTCTTGACTTAGTTGCTGCATCAAGCTAAAGATAAAGGATCCTCAACTTCAAGCCCTTTTATCAGTTCCATCGATAAAATATGTAATTTGTGGGATGAAAACGTTGTACTAAAACAAATATGAGAAAAAAGTTTGATAAAATAATGAAGGTAACTAGGGAAGTTGCTTAATTAGAGGATAGAAGAAACTTGGACAGTCAAAGAAAAGGTTTCTTGCATAAGTACTCTACAAAATGAAAAGAAAAAGAAATATATAGTGAGTTGGTATCGAAATCGATGAAATATCCAAAAGACATAACTGGGGATGTTCAAAGAAGCAGCTTCACTAAGAATTGCCAGAACCAACACCATCCTACATATATTAGTTTAAAAGCTCCAACTATGAGTTATTTATATTCTCCTGGATGTTTCACTCTTTCAACAATAAGACCCTCATGCTTTAAATAATGAACAAAGTAGGACAATTGCACTCCCAATGAAGAATTGGAAAAGAAGCAATCTTAAATTGGAACTTCGCATTTCCATAATCAGGTAAAATCTTAAATTCTAGTTGTTAAGAGTTATAATAATTTTCATTCATCATCAGCTTTTTAATTGTAAAATAACCAATAGTCAAGTTTTATATTGTCTTTAAAAATGTCAAGTAAGAACTAAGCCATGTCATTTTCCCATTTCTACGAGTCACTGGTTGAAGCTTCATACCCAAAGATGATAGGAAGTGCTGAAGTTTCCAGTTAGTCTTGCCAATTAATGCCTAAATATAATCCTTCAAAATGTTGTAATTTATATACTCTTTTCACAACAAAAGATAGTTATAAATATCAAAGGTTTAACCAAACGATAGTTTGAGGACAAAGAATGTGTAGTCACAATAGATTGCAAAATCTAGAAATTTACAGACTTACTTTCTACGAGCTCCACCAGGGCGGCTCGGTTCAAGCTTAATACGTTTTCCAGCTATATCACTCCTATTTAGTGCTTTAAGAGCTGCCTCTGCTGCTCTAACATCATAGAATTCAATGAATTTGTGATGCCGTTTATGTGGTGTTTCTCTTATCTGTAGTTTGAATGCAGACAGAACACATCTTATCAAAACAAGTAGGCATGTAAAAGTAGTACAAGCAACAATCAAATTCTTCAAATATTGGCACCTCTTTGATCTCTCCATAAGCCCCAAATTTTCGACGAAGTTCGTCATTTGACACAGATGCATCCAAATTGAAAACTACAAGTGTTCCTTGATTTACATCTTTCTCCGAAGGGTTATCCTGACATTCAGTATGACAAATATACTTCAGATAAATAACCAAATAATAAAAGTAAGTGAAAGCATAACTGGTTTATTTATTTAAACCTTGGGAATTGAAAAGTGAATGTCCAACTTTCTCCTTCTTAATGGCTTATTTTGTAATGCACGCATTGCAGCTCGAGCATCTCGAATATCATAGTATGAAATCATCACAAAGCCACGATGTTTGCATGCAGTATACAGCGTTCTGATATCGCCATATTGCTGCAAAAATTAAAAGGTTATCACACCTTGCTGATCAGCAATCAAGTCAAACACAATTGTTGATTTATTCAATGTACAGGCGTATAAATGGACCATCGTCACTATATTTAAACTTAATTAAAGTCATACATGTCTACATATGAAAGTTGAGCTGACTTTTCAAAACCAAATAATTCTCAGGAGCCCTCAGAACGATGTCCAAATCCCAGCCCTTAGACATTTGCTCATTTACCCTCACTTTTGCAGGTGTTGGGAAGAAGTTAGCCTTGAATGGGAGATGAAATTAGAAAATAGAAGGGTATCTAGACATCGATTTTCAGAATAGTAGCTACGGAGATAAATTAAAAGAAGAAATGGAAAGGGAAGGTAACAAGAGAGCAACAGAACATAAAAATACAGAGTGGGTGCCATAGAGAAAAGGAGAAATCAGGAAGCTACGTGGAGCACTTACCGTTGGGAAAAAAAAAACAGCTGTTTCTTATTAAGATTCTGAAAGTCTACAAATATTTATAATAAGCCAATAACAACGGAAACAAATCATGTGTCGCCTCAATCTTGCAAACAACAACCACCGCTTATACCCTTAAGGGGTAAGATGTAAAAGAATTTGTGACTCCTAGCTCACTAACTCTGGAGAAACACAATATCTTCAGTACAGATGAAACATTTAACAGAGTTTATTAAAAAAATGAGAATTCCTATTACCGAATACGGAAGGAATGTTAATCTGACCATAAACAAGCAGTTAAAATAAGCCATCATTGTGACCAAACAAGTGATATATGTGACTCTGCAGAGATGATTAAATAATTGAAGCTAAGATGTATCTGAATCTAATTCTACCTCAAAGAGAGATCTCAATTCAGAATCCTCCACATTACTATTGATGTTTCGAACAAATAATGTTCTAGAAGGATGCTCCCCATAGGGGTGTTCTCCAGCCACTGTCCCCACGCCATTTGGAAAAGCATAGTGGCCAATCCCATTAGTTGCTATCCCATCTGAGAAGCTTAGTTTTGAAATTCCAATGTGAAGGCTCTCTTGTGGGTCCAAGTCCAACTCCATCCCCCCACCACTGCCAAAGACATCATCCTCTTCCAAATCCTCCACTTGACTGGGCAGCCTACTGAAGTCAAAATCATCACCTATGCCAGCCAGAAGCTCATCATCATCAGGAAGCAATCTCCCTATTGCATTTGTTTCAATATCATCAAATGGATCCTTCAATTCATCTTCTAGGCAAAGCTTGTCTAGATCAGGTGAACCATCATCAACAGACTGGCCATGATACTCTGAATCATTCAAGTTTACTGGAAGCCCAGAAACAGGTGTGTTTAATTATAGATGGTTCCTGCCAATACAAATCATGTTTAGTAACAATAACTTGTATACATACCCTTTTCATGAGGAAGTACAGGCAATGAGGTAGAAAACAAGCTCGCATCACTTGACGTGTGATATAAATCATTTCGAAGGGGGATGCCCCACGCACCCGTAGCCACTTTCTTAAAAACATTGGCTGCAGGAGTTCCTGCAGAACCTATAGAAAAAGTACTAAGATTAATTAAGAAACAACAAATTTGCATATGAAATATATCCCAAAATTCAAGCGAAGAACATGAAGGAAAAAGGGCATCTCCAGAATGACCTGACCAAACATCGTTTAAACTCTCCTCCATTGATCACCTCCTGCTCAGACTAAGAAATTTGGAAAACCAATAAGACATGGAAATGGTAAACTTAAAGCAACAATTTTAGCATACACATTATGCAACTATGATCAAATAATTATTAACCAAAATGTCAAATGGGAAGATTACATCTAATCGTCGTCTTTTTCATATAGTAAAATCATTCACATGGGATTATATGTTTATAGTCAAAGTTACCACATTTCCAACCCCAATGCTTCAAAATGTTAGAAAAATGTCTAAATAGAAGTTTGCATGAGAAACATCATTCAGAAAAGGAAAAAAAAAAAAGCCAAACAAGGTAATAATAATGCTAAACACAAAATAAACAACAATTCTCCCAAGTCAACCCTCGGGAGAAATTAAAAGAAATAGCGCCGAAATTGAACAAAATTGGGTTGGGTTCAATGGGAAGAAGAAGTAAGTGAAATTAAACAAAAGGAAAAAAAAACAGAAAAATGAAAATAAAGTAGGTGAGCAGCAGCTAATAAAGGTCTCTCTAAGTCCCAAGTCTCAACTTGAAGTCAACCCCACTCCCAAAACTTATAACCAAACTGAAAAAGACGATCTTTTATAGAAGAAATATAAAAATCCAATGAGTATGATTCTTAATTCCACCAAAAAGTAAACCGCTTCGACCAGAAAAACAAAAGGCACAATAAGCGATCATTTTCGCAACTCCCCCAGGAAGAGAAAGTAATAAAAAGAAGCCATCATCAAGTTGTAAAGTAATTCAATTAAAAACAAACAAATAAAGAGAGAGAGGAGTTACCTGAGTAGATAGAGAGAATTGAATGGGTGAGGTAAAGAAAGAAGTAACATACAGAACAAAGACAGGCGAAAAAGAGAGAGAGAAGGGGTTCTACTATTTACGTTCTTGATGATCAAACAAAAAGGCCTTTCCTTTTTGAGGCAGTGAAGAGAAAGACAAGTTTTGGGGAGTTTGGAGTTTCGTAGAAGGAGACTTGTATCTTTCTTCTACTCTTCTTCTTCTTCCGCCGGAAAACCATACCATACACACTAATCTCTTTCTCCCTTCTTTTCCCTCTTTTGTATTTACAATTATTCCTTCCGATTCATAATAAAAGTCGTTTTAAAAAAATGCACACTTATTAAGAAAATTAATGAAATATCTAATATACCCTTATTAATTACATATTAAAGTGCCTTGAAAATATAATCTATGTAATCTGTGTAATTAAGATGTGAGAGAAGTTAAAGGGTAATTTTGGAAATCAAATCATAAATATATATAAAAAGTCACAAACGACACTTATTTTAAATAATTAAAATCTCTCTAAAACGACTCTTATTATGAAATAAAAGGAGTATTTAATTACACGACATATTTAATCTTATAGAAATAAAAACAAAGAGACAAGAAAATGGGAGGAGACCCAATGTGGTGTTAAGCTTGAGAGAGTGAATGAGTAGAGAAGAGAAGACTAAAAAGACAACAATCACTAATTCGCACTAACTTCAAACCAGTGTTGTGGATTTCGTACCGTTCCGGCCGGTACCGCTAATACCGGAATATTCCGGGGCCATTCCGTAAAAATGAAAAATTGGAGGGGCCATTTTGCAAATAAAAAAAATTAAAACCTAATTTTTTTCTCTTACCCTCTCTCCCACCCGCCCCGACTGCCGACTCTCCCTCTCTTCGTCTTCTCTCCCTTCCGCCGTCGTCGTCGAGCCTCCGACTTCCGGCCTTCAACCGTCGTCTTCTGTCGTCGCGCGCCCGAAGACGTCCTTCAACCGTTTTCTTCTGTCGTCTTCTTCTGTCTTCTGTCTTCTGTCTTCTTCGTCTTCTTCTGTCGTCGCGCCTCCGCCTTCAACCATCTGCCTTCAACCGTCGTCCACGCCCGACCGTCCGGCCTTCTCCGCCGTCGTCCTCCATGTGCGTTTGAAAGGTTCAAAACTCGGTTAAGATTACGCAAGTCCAAGTGTACTAAACGAAAGGTTCAAAACCGAGTGAAAATAGACTTCTAGAATAGGGCATTTGTAGATTCGTACAAAACAAATGGACTAATATCTATACATATTACATAAAGGCAAAAGAAGGGATAAAATGTTAGGCCTCGTCTTATTTTGCTTAAATTGATTATTTGATTATTTTGTGTTTGAATTTGTTTAATTAATTTATTAT
>JAOSBM010000002.1:12314229-12327721 GCA_027568955.1 Erythroxylum tenue | reverse complement strand
CTCCATGAAATGTCTTAAGTCCTAAATGCTTAAGTAAACTTCCCATAATGCCCTTACTCATTCTTACTTCTTAATTTCTCAATTTATACTCTAATTTAAACTTAATTTCTCCATTTCATCATTCTTATTCCATCCATTTAACCAATTAGTGTTCCAATCATAAACATGCTAATTAAACTTCAACCAAAGAAAAATTTTATAAATACCAAAATCATGCTTATTCCAAGAAAAAGAATTCGGGGGCCAACACGTCCCGACGCCGGTTCGGAGGCGACATCGCCATCGATGACTCGGGTTAAGTATTTTTTATTATTTTGTTATTTCTTTCTCTCATTAGGAATTGATTGTGTTATCTTATGTTAATTGAATTGGGATTTGTGTATGGATAATCGGATTTTCGTTATTATTCGATTATTCGTATATAAATCCATTGGGTATTGTGATTTGATAATTTTAATGCTTTCATTGAATTGCTAATTTCAAACCCATTGCTAGAATTTCAATATAATCTGTAATTGTTATGTTGAGATTCATGTATAGCGACTAATGATTCGTAATCATTAGGGATAACATGACCTAGGTTAAATGACACATCGTATATGATTGTTGTCTTGATTAATCGATTTTCTAATTCGTAATGCTACTGCCTAATTAAATCTAGAGATCGTATCCTAGGTTTTTTGGTGGTTAGGTGTAATTAACGATCGTATCTTGATTAAACAAAACCTAAGGGAAAACTCGGGTTAATTATTAACCCACGATTAATAATTGTCAGGAGAGGTTAAAGAATAACAAATTAATGAAATATGCTTAATTAGGGTGTAGGTCGAGATTGAGCCAAAGAATCGGGTCCTTACCGAATTCCCCACATTTATCATTTTATTGCATGTTTTCTTCAATTTGTTTTTATTAATTAGTTTTATTTTATTTTCTTCTTTGAAAAAATCCAAAACCCCCCTTTTTCCTAAACACTGATTAATTTCATTTCATAAACTTTACACACATTGTCTGTAGGATCGACCTAGACTCGCCATTTTACAGTAGTAGTCTAATTTTTTTTTTTGACCAGCATAATAACAAGCGCTGTCAAAATGATTGAGAGGGTGGTAATTGGCCATGCATTTTACTGTTTTCTTGATGGATACCTAGGGTACAATCAAGTGTTTATACACAAACACGATCAGGAGAAAACCACTTTTACTTGTCCTGATGGGGCTTTGCTTATCAGAAGATGCCTTTCAGTTTATGCAATGTACCTGCCACATTCCAAAAGTGCATGATGACCATATTCGCAGACATGAATGAAAATTTCATAGAGGTATTTATGGATGACTTCTTTGTCTTTGGAGATTCTTTTAATCATTATTTGTTTAATTTAGACAGAGTGCTTCAATGATATAAGAAGTCTCATCTAGTCTTGAACAGCTATTGATGATACCTAGAGGGGTTGCAGAAAAACTATCACCAAACATCAACGCAACATGGAATTTGGAATGAGAGAGTGCTAAAAGACAAAGGCGAATAGCTGAGATTTTGTATGTATTATTACACAGTAGAAAGGAAGATGTTCTTTTTTTAATGTCCTTTGTTAGTCATTGGAGTGTAACCTGAGAGGGTTGAAATATGTTCTATTCAATATACGTTATTACTGTTCAAAAAAACAAAATTTTATCTTGGGGAGAAAATTTTCAATAAGAAATTCACTTTTATCAGAACCTCCTGTTTAATTTTGATGGATACATGAACGTGAAAATTAGATGTTTTAGACTAAAATAGAAATAAAAAAAAGGTATCCCTTTAAGCAAGAAAAATGCCACTGAGTCGGGAGGTGTGTTTCTTTCTTTCATACCCTTTGTATTTGTTTGGTTTTAGTAGCGCCTTGTTGTGATGCTTAGCCAATGCAAATGTTTTAACAAGCGCCTGATTTTGTTTCACCTTTGGTCAAGTTTGGCGGTAACATGTAAGGGCACATAATGGGCCGGGGGACCCTAAAACACCATGGGCTGCAAAAGACGCCCCAGTTGGCAAACTTCCAAAAAGAGTGCGTTTTTAGCATCTCATGGGAAACAAAAGGTAGCTTGGTAAATTAGAGGCTAAAATCCACATTGTTGCCGTTCAAAATCATCACTCCAATTCTCCGCCATTTCATAGTTAGTTGGTAAAACATCGTTCCTTTTGAGAGCCACATCCCAAGTCAGCATTTCTGTTTCAAGAGTTAGGAATATAATAAAATTGAAGTTATCACAAATGTAGGCATTACAAAATGGAGAATGAACTTTACATCATGCTAGTAGGAGAAGCCATCTATTATTTAGAAGCCCTTGCATCACAGTCAGCTGCATACGCCATGGAAAATTAGTAGGCAATACTTCTGGGGCCAAAACTTTGAGGTGAAAGTTAAAGGTCCAAAGAAGCTTTCTTGGCATAGTCAGAGACAAATTCATACAGAATTAAATGACTACAGAATAAACACATATCCTTTTTCTAGCACCTCTTGCATTTTCAACTTTCTGCACAAAATAAAAAAATGGAAAGAGAGTTTGGAACAATACCATTTTTCAACTCAATGGATATGAAGGCTTTAAATGTCGTGTGAAAACATATATTATAAGAAGCCCATCAGGTTAACAAAGCAAAATCAATAAGAACATTCTTCTCTTCAACCAATACTTTGCTATCATGTGTTAGTATAAAATCAGTTTCCAGCATTTGTCAATCACAACAACTTTAATTATTCCCATGGTAAATCTCATCCAGTTATAAATAGATTAAACTATTACAATCCATCTTACACCCTCTTCCCAAACAAGTGTATAGTCAAACTTAGAAGCTTAACACATTCTAAGCACCAAAAAAAATATACACAAGTGGATAAGCAATGGAAGTAATTGCCAAAAGAAGCAAACCTGTCCATTTTAATGCACCAATTAGTCTAAATTCTTGCTATGCAATCATCCTTTCATTTCAACAATTTCCTTTTACTCTTTGAAAAAGTTGACCTCTCTGATGCTCTATTTGGGATATTTTTCCCAATATGTGATTTTATGCTGCCATAACTTTGTGAAGGAGCTTGATCCTCTGACTTAGCATATAGTTCTTCAACTGACCTTCTACCACCATTCCTTCGAGAAGTTACCCTTCCATTTAAACTCTTGTTCCTATCTACTCTACCCCTGCTCGTAGGGACCTTATGATAACCCCATTTCTTATTCTTATTTTCCTCATCCTCTTCATCATAACGATAGCCATGACGACTGGCATCCTTAAAATCAGAGATTATGCCATTCACTTCCCCACTATCATCACCATTCTTTTTTTCTGCTTGCTCCATAGATTCACCAGCTTTCTGCCTTGCTTGCTGTTTGCCTCTACCAGGAACATTAATTGCCTTGCGATCTTCAATTACCATGTGCATAAGATGAAGATATTGATTCCTAATATTCACCACTGGATTATTATTAATTAACAAGCCTCTCTTATAGGCCTCCTTCAAAACCACAGTATAAGTTCCTATCTTATTTGACAGGTAAAATATCCCAGGATAATGAAGTAATGCTCCCCTAAACCTTGATCGAATACCCAACCACTCTCCCATACGCAACAAAGTGTCCTTCTCCACCATCCTTGAAACAAAGAGACTAAGAATCTCATGCAAAACCCCCACAGTCCATTTCTCCGACTCATCAGTACTTGGTCCAAGATGCGTTGCATTCTCATACGGAGAAATATAAGGCAACTTTTGCCAATCATCATACCACTTCTTCAGTTTCTTGTCCATCTCAAAACCCTTTGAGAACTTCATAGGGAATGAGATTGGCATCCCTTTCTCATTAACCGTCCCTGCACCTTTCATTTTCTGTTCCACAACTGAAATTGCTGATTCAATGCTCCAACAAACCAACTCTAGTTCCAACTCATTAGGCGACTTAGACATATTCTTCTCACCAATAAGTCGAAAACAGTCGGGGAAATCATAAAGTATGCTATTCATAAATTCCTGATGCAAGCCCAAATCCCATTTAATGCTGTCAAGAAGCTTCAAAGGTACCTTATTAATTCTCGCAATCATTAGCAGCTTCAAAAGCCTATCGGCAACATCCTGCCTATAGTTCTCACTCTGATAAACTAATTTCTCTTCAGCATCCAGATCAAGTACCTGTGGGGTGAGCTTGATGTGGGGTTGAATCCCAGTTCCTCCAGGGAGATACTCCTCGAATATTGAAGGGTATTTTCGGATGAAATCGATAGGACGAGTGGGGATTTCGAGATTTTGTTTCTGATTGTGGATAATGGGAAGAGGAAGAGACTTTGCTGGGTCTGATATGATGAGGTTCTTTATATTCAAAACGGGTCTCAGATGCTTTTCTCGCTCCACAGCATGATCAAGTCCCCTGTCCCGGAGACGTTTGAGGGAAGCAAAGTCGACAAAGCTGCGGTGCTGGCAGCTGCAATGGCGAATTACGGAAAGAGAATTGGGAAGGAATCGCATTGCTGCCTTGGAGGCGAGAGTTCAAGGAGGGTTTTGCGGCCGTCAAATGCCTTTCCGCTGGCTGTAACGGCAATTAAAACTAAAAACATTATTATTATATTAAAGAAAGGTCAAATTATTATCCTAAATGTTATGATGAAGTTTAACCTTAAATTTTAGAGAGTATAGGTATACATAAAATCTTAACATTTAAAAATTATTTAAATATAATTTCATAATAATGAAAAAGCTGACTGTCAATTTTTTGTCAAGTGTTTAATATTATTTTATTTTATTTTTGGTCCCACGTATCATATCATATCATATCTAACGTAACAATACGAGGCTACTTTCTTTAAAAAGAATAAAAAATATTATTAATTTTAATTAATCCTACTTTTTTTAAACTTAAACAAACATATTTACTAATCAGAAAATAATTGATTAAAACTTAACAAAAACGATCCCTCACCGTCTTACTTGACAAAAACGATCCTTCGCTGTTTTGTGTGATGTTCTGAAAATCGGACCGATCATTGAATCGGTGGCTTTACTAGTTATCGGTTTGATCGATTTGACCGATTTAACCACCGGTCGAACCAGTGTGACGTAATAATTATGCAATAATTATATATAATATTTAAAATATTTAAAAAATATATTAAAAAATAAAAAAATATCGGACCGGTCGGACCGGTCAAAAACCAGTCAATTGACCGATTTTGACCGGTTCAGACTGGTCCAATTGATGACCGATTTTGAAGGATAAATCGGACCGGACCACCGATCGGTCACCGGTCGGACCGGCCGATCACCGGTCGGATCGGCCGGTCCGGTCCAGTTTTCAAAACCTTGGTTTTGTGCATATAGAATCCCCAAAGTTTAACAGAGGGTGGCTAGAATCCCTAAAGTTGTAGAAGGCTGGTTGGAATCCTTATCAACTACTTGACCGTCTGGAATCCCTCATTCGCTCTCATTTGTTGATTTTTCTATTTGCATTGAATCCCTCAGTCTCCTTTATTATAGGGTCCGAGTCGCTGGATTCCAAGAGTAGTCATCGCAAGCATCTTCGTTTAACAGTCGCTTTCATAGGGGAGCTTTTCTACATATGTGATTCAACTAGTATCCAAAGAAAAGTACTCAGACGATCATACCAAGCTCGAGGAGCTTGTTTTAAGCCATACAAAGCTTTATGAAGTCTATAGACATGATCCGGATACTTAACATCCTCGAAACCAGGTAGTTGCTTCACATAAACTTTTTTATCTATAAAGCTATTCAAAAATGTACTTTTCACATCCATTTGAAAAAGCTTTATGTCATGACAGACAACATATGCAAGCAGAATCCTAATAGCTTCTAATCTTGCTACCTGAGCATACGTTTCATTGTAGTCTATTCCTTCTTGCTAATTATAGCCTTGTGCTACTAATCTTGCTTTGTTTCAACTTACTCTACCTGATTCGTCTAGCTTATTCTTGAACACCCATCTAGTTCCTATAATGGACTTCTTCAAGGGTCTGGGAACTAAGGACCAAACTTTATTCCTAGTAAACTGGTTCAACTCCTCTTGCATGGCTAAAATCCACACTTCATCTTGAAGAGCTTCATCAATTTTCTTAGGCTCTATTTCAGAAACAAACGCTACGTTGGCTTCTCTTTTGAATTTGGACCTTGTTCGCACACCTTCTGAGGTCTCTTCTATAATCAACTCTTCTGGATGAGAATTCTTATATCTCCAATCTCTTTTCAAACCAAGTATCTCAGGAATCTTTTCAACTTTGTCTAAATGAGTATCTGATGGTGGAGCTTCTTCACTATCAACCAAAGGTACTGATAGAGTTTCATTATCAGTATCATCTCTCTTACTTGGTTGAGAACTATTATCAAACTTGACATGCATAGTCTCCTTAACAGTCTTAGAAGAAAGATTGTAAACCTTATAATCTTTCGATGATAATGAATAACCTAGAAAAATTCTAGAATAGGTCTTAGAATTGAATTTATCCAGAATTTCCTTTATATTCAATATAGAGAACTTGCAACCGAATGGATGGAAGTGGGATATGTTAGGTTTCCTTCCATTCCATAACTCATATGGAGTTTCATCAATAATGGTCGCAGAAGTATTCTATTTTGAATATAACAAGCTGTATTCATAACTTCTTCCCAGAAGTACTTAGGAAGATTCATCTCACATAACATAGTCCTTGTCATCTCCTAAATCGTCCTGTGCTTTCTTTCAACAACTCCATTTTGTTGTGGAGTTCTAGGAGCAGAGAAATTGTGGAAAATTCCATTCTCCTCACAAAATACTCTAAACGTCTCATTTTCAAACTCAACACCATAATCACTTCTAATACTTGCTATAGACATTTCTTTTTCATTCTATAACTTTTTGGAAAGGACTTTAAAACACTTAAAAGACTCGTCTTTATGTGATAAAAACAGTATCTAACAAAATCTAGTAAAATCATCAACAATTACGAGACCATACTTTTTTTCGCCAAGACTCAATGTCCTAGTTGGACCAAATAAATTCATATGTAGCAACTCTAGAGGTCTAGAAGATGTTATAACATTTTTAGAAGAAAACATTGTTTTAACTTGTTTTCCTTTATGACAACTTTCATAAAAGAAATCCTTGTTAAAACCTATTTTTGGTATAACTCTTACCAAATCATGTTTAATCAACTTTGAAATATGTTTAAAGCTGACATGACCTATCTTTTTATGCCAAATCAGCTTTTCTTCTTCAGTTGATATAAAATAAGAAATATTTTGATTTTGAAAATCTTCTAAATTGATTTTGTAAAGATTGTTTCGTCTTTTGGCAGAAAAGAATATAGACGTAGCCTTGTTTTTGACTTCACAAGAATTTTGATTGAAAGACACTTCAAAACCAGAATCACATAATTGACTGACACTAATCAAATTATGTTTCAGACCATCAACTAGCAACACATTGTCAATGCATGCAAAGGAATCTTTACTGATTTTACCGATTCCGATTATCTTGCCCTGCTGGTTGTCTCCAAAGGTTACCGATCCTCCCTTCTTATACTGAGATCTAGGAACATAGACCTTCTTCCCGTCATGTGTAGCGAGCATCCACTGTCAAAGTACCAATGATGCTTGCTGCTTCTTCCAAGGAAGGATATTTGCAGGAGATATTATTTGTTTTTTAGGTACCCAAATTTTCTTGGGTCCTTTGGGATTAGTTCTAGCATATGTCATAGTATGATGATGATGCAACTAATAAGATTTCTAATGATAATATGACTAAAGAAATTTCTTTTTATGAGGAACCAAATTCTTTTTCTGCTGAATATGGTTTTTAGTAAACCCTAATATAGTTTTATCACTAGGATGTCTATACTTCCCTAACATGTCGTTCATTTTCCTTGTACTCTCAGTAAATGTTGCTAGATCAGCTGAAAGACTGTTAATTCTTAGCTTCAACTGATTGATCTCTTCAGATCTATCTACAACTCCCTTTTTCTTTATCTCGTCTATTTGCTTCTTTAAGCAAACATTCTCTTTTTCTAACTCTTGCGTATTTTTCAGACTTTCTATGTACTTTTTCTTTAATAGTTTATATTGCTTTAGAATTGCATGAGAATCTTCTAATAGTTCTGAGTATGCATTTTGTAATTCACTAAATTTCGAAGTTACCTCCTCATCACTATCTTCTTCGGCCACTAGGTAAATATTTGCTTGTTTCGATGTCTCTGAGTTAGTATCTAATTCGGAAGAATCTAGATCTTCCCAGGTTGCCATCATGCTTTTCTTGCCTTCTCTACTCTTCTTTGGCTTTCTTTTCAGCAATGGACATTCTGACTTGTAATATCCTTATTTATTGTATTCATAGCATATGATGGATGTCTTCTCAATCTTCCCATCATCTTTGCTATTCTTCTTGAAGGAGGACTCTCTATTTTCTTTAGTCTTTTTCTTCCACATACGTCTGATCTTCCTCGAGATAAAGGATAACTCATCATCTTCTTCGCTTGACTCTTGATCTGATTTACTGGAGTCATCGTCTTTGACTTCCTCAATCTTTAGTGCTTTTAATGATGAATTCTTCTTCCTTTGAATCTTGTAATTCTTCTGTCCGGACTTCAATGCTATCGATTTATTCCATCTGGGCTTGTCTTCAGCATCGAGTTCGACTTCATGTATCTTCAGGGATCCAAGCAATTCATCAAGCTTCAGCACACTCAAATCCTTGGCTTTTTGTATAGCTGTAACTTTTGGTCTTCATCTCTTCGGTAGACTTCTTAAGATCTTTCGAACATGATCTTGGTTGTCGTAAGTTCTGCCGAGAGCTTTCAGTCCATTGATGATTGTTTGAAAACTTCCAAACATCTGATCGATAGACTCTTTGTCCTTCATTTTGAACAGCTCGTACTGGTGTACAAGAATTCTTATCTTGGACTCCTTTACTTGATTTGTACCTTCGTGTGTGATGGATAGTGTATCCCACATCTCCTTCGCAGTATCGCATCTGCGAACTTTATCGTACTCATTTCTGCTTAAGGCACAAGTTAAAAAGAACTTGGCCTTCGAGTTCAGTTGGAATTTCGCCTTTTGATCTACAGACCATCTGATTCATGGAATAGGATTTTCTTCTTCATCTACCGGTGTATACGGTCCATTTTCTATTATATCCCAAAGATCGATATGAGTAGATTTGATGAAGAACCGCATTCTGTCTTTCCAGTAATGATAATCTTCTCCATTGAATGGAGGAGGTCTAGTGACTGAGGCACCTTCATCTATGTATATGTGTGTGATTCTGCCATGGATCTTTATCTACACTTTGTTACGGTAGTTCTTGGACACCGAGCTCTAATACCAATTGAAGTAAATCACACGTTAATATAGACTTAATACCCGATATACAAAATGCACAAGAAGAGGGGTTGAATTGTGTATTCCTTTTTTATGATCCCCTTTTAAAGAATTTCTTTAAAAACTTGCTTTTACTCAAAACTTTTGAAAAACAGTAATATGAAGTATTGCAATTTATTTTCTAAGTGCTTGTATGAAATAGTAATATTAGTAGTTGAGAGTTGAGAGAGAGATGACATGATAGATTTATACTGGTTCATCCCAAACCATGGGCTACGTCCAGTCCTCAGAGATCTTTATGAGATTTCACTATATTTCGCAAAATTACAAGTATTATTTGACTCTGAGGCTCTTCAGGTCTCTTACAGCAAGTATTCTTTTCACAGTTAGCCTCTTCAGGCTATCTGCTTTTCTTCTTTCAACTGAAAGATATTTCAAGCTTTGTTACAGATAATAATAGCTCTACGTTTAGCACAATGAAATATCTAGCTATTTTGAATTTCACTAACTCTTTCGAAAATCTCTAACTTCTGCAGTCTTCGACTCTGACTCGTATTTATAGCCTTCGTCTTCAATCGCTTCTTGATAACTGCTTTTTTCTTCTTGTTTCTTGATCTTTGAAGAATCAGTTATTCAGTTGAGTTATGTAACTAACTCAAGCTGATTAGTCATCCGACGTGGTATCGTGTCTTTTGTCTCATTTTATCGTCTCACTTTTGGCTTGCGCTTTTGTCTCACTTTATATCGTCTCATTTTTGGCTTGCGCTTCCGTCTCACTTTATATCGTCTCACTTTGCTTTCTGCTTCCGTCTTATTTTGGTTTCTGCTTTCGTCTCATTTTGCTTTCTGCTTCCGTCTTACTTTTTAGTTTGCGCTTCCGTCTCATTTTGCTTTCTGCTTCCGTCTCATTTTGTTTTCTACTTCCGTCTCTTTTTTTTGTATCTTACTTTCTTCTTTTATTATTATTTGGTCGTCATCAAAATTGTTGAACGTGAAGTCATTTTGACTTAACAATAACTTCATCATAGTTCAAATTTATGTTGATGATATTAACTTTAGTGCAACATCTAAAAAGCTATGTACTAGTTTTGAAAATTTGATGAAGAATGAGTTTGAGATGAGCATGATGGGTGAATTAAAATTCTTTCTTGGGTTGCAAGTTAAGAAGGCCAAAGAAAAGATTTTTATTCATCAATAGAAGTATATCAAGGAACTGTTGATTAAGTATGAAATGGAAAAAGTAAAACCAATGTCGACTCCTATGCATCCTTCAAACCTTTTTTCTAAGGATGAAGCTGACAAGAAGGTTGATCAAACCCTCTATAGAGGAATTATTGGTTCTTTACTTTACCTTACAGCAAGCAGACCTGATATTTTGTTTAGTGTCTGTTTGTGCGCAATATTTTAGGCTGATCCTAGAGAGTCTCATTATATTGCTGTTAAAAGAATTTTGAGATATCTATTAGGTTTTATTGATCTTTGCTTAATGTATGAGAAAGGTAAAGATTTCAGGTTAATTGGCTACTGTGATGTTGATTACGCCAGAGATAGGATTGATAGAAAGAGTAAGAGTGGAGGATGTCACTTCCTTGGCCACAACTTAGTATCCTGGTAGAGTAAAAGACAAAGCTCAATTACTCTATCAACTGCAGAAGCTGAGTATATGTCAGCCGCAAGTTGCTGCTCACAGACGTTGTGGATTAAGTACTAGTTAGAAGATTATTCAATACATGAAGATCAAATCCCAATCTTGTGTGACAATATAAGTGCTATCAATTTATCGAAGAACCCAATACAACACTCGAAGGTAAAGCATATATAAGTTAGACATCATTTCCTACGAGACTACATTCAGAGGAAGATCGTAAGTCTACAGTTTGTTGAGACGAACTATCAATGGGCAGACATCTTCACTAAGCCATTGAGTAAAGAAAGATTTAAAGAAATCAGACGAAACCTGAACATGGTAATGTTGAGTGATCAACCGTCTGACATGTCATAACCCAAAAGGTCTTCTTAGTTAAAGAAGATAAAAAGTTGCAAGAGTTTAAGGTAACAGTAACAGTAAGTTACAGACGGTAACTTTTGCCATAAGAAAGTTTTGGAAGGAAAGCTTCTCAAAGCCTTGAGAATACCACCTACTCTAGAACACTCTTGACATACCCTGACATTGACTTTTGAAGAACTCTCAACAAAACATTTCATTACTCTGTTTGGATATCAAACTCTTCTTGCTCACACTCTCAACTTCAGAAACCAAACTCACCCCTTTGAGAAATACATCTGTGTGTTTAGTTCGTTGTTGACTACAGAAACAAATGGAGCAATCAATGACTAGTGGAAGACTTGTTGATTTCGAGTCCTTGAAGAAGGATCAGATGGATATCGAACAGAAGATTGTAGCAACCGAATGGAAGAACTTCTTTCAGGTTCATGAGACAATTTACATGAATGAAGTATATGATTTCTGGAAGAACGTGGAGGTAGTAGAAGATACTCTAGCATCAGTGGTAGATAGATTGTCGATCATAGTGACACTGAAGTCAATCGAGAAGGCTACTGAGTATCTATGTGTTGGAGTAAAGCTCGCTAATAAAGCTAGATGGATGACTCAAGCCAGTATGGGGAAGGTTTAGATCAATCGATAACTATATGGATGTAGTGACCCAAAGGAGAAGAAGGCCTCAAGTCTTGTGCCAAAGGCTAGGGTTCTACATTCGCTACTCTTTCATTGTGTTCTACCAAGAACATATTCGAGGAATCTGGTAATGATGTTAGATGAGAAATGTTTATTTCATCTACTCAATCGCCAGCCCAAAGATCTTCCATATCTTATCCTCCATTACATGGTAAACTCGAAGAAAGACTCGACCGCCCTACCATATGGTATGATGTTGACAAGAATCTTTAGAGATTCTAGAAATCTTCTAGAGAGAGGAAACATGATGAAGATGAACATCAAAATTGATTCATCAATTCTACAACTATTAGTAGAATGGGCTTGAAGAATTAAGAAAAATAGGATACAGATTTAAAGACGATAGCAAGGATTGAGGGGGAGCGTACTGTTAAGTAAAGCTTGAGTGAAAAAGTATCTCCCACAAAAAAATCAAAATCTCAATCCACTGGAAGATTGTCCACAGAAGGACTGAAGAAATCATCAGCTGAAGCAATGAAAGTTAAGGTGATTTCTCAAAAAGAAGAAAGCCAGGTGCGACAGACAGAGACTCAAATGACCTTGAAGAGAAAGGGGGAAACACTCCTTTCGGAGAAACCCAAGCAAGCAAAAAGGTCACGTAGACTACAAACCCTACATCAACAAGAGGAGAAGAATGGAAAAGAGTTGACTCATGGTGGAAACTCTGAGAAGAAGGCACCGCAGGCAACATTGGCTAAAGAGACTAAAATAAAAAGGAAGTTGGAATTTGAGAAGAAGAAACCTCAATCTCAACTTCAACAACAGACTCGTAGGCTGATTGAAGAAAATAAAAAGTAGAAAATTAGTCAGAAGAAAAGCACTCCAACTGCTGTGCAACAAAAGAAAAGGTCAGTTGAGCACAGTCCAGTATAGGTTAATCCTTCTCAACCAATGAGAAAAGAGGATTTGAAAATGAAGATTATTGATGAAGTTCAACCAGTCAGGAGTAGCAGCTCTATAATTATAAGAGAACCCCTGAAAAGGTTAGTCAAGGTACAATTTGCACCAATCTTAGTAAATAATGGTACAATGCATCTATTGAATGATGGAGAGATAAGGTTGTATAGTGTTCTGCGGGATGAGAGATCAAAACCATACCCAACACAGATGACCAAGCAGAAGTACACTATTTTTCCAGTTACAAAAAGAATTGTGATAAAGATTGTACCTGACATTCAGCCAACACCTTACATTGTTCGCAATGAAGAAAAGGGGAAGAAGAAAAGTATCCAGAAGGGATGACGCGTGATCTGACAGAAGATCAGATTGAAGCTGAAGTGAGAAACATAGATGAGACATGTTATGCAACTCATCACAAAGGAACTTATGTTTCCCACCACATCTCAAAGGCATTAGGAAGTCATTGTGGTCGTCGTACCACTGATGAAACCTCTCAGGTAGTTGGGAGAATAACAGAAGGGCAGTACAGAACTATCAAAGTTGGAGATATTAGTTACAATATAGAGACTCTT
>JAOSBM010000002.1:12073993-12092467 GCA_027568955.1 Erythroxylum tenue | reverse complement strand
TATAAAAAATCTGTCAGGAAGATCATGAGGAGGCTCAAGAAGAGTTGCCTAAGAAAGCAAAGTTCTTCTTTAGCACTACAGTACAAAATTGGGAGGCAGAATTTTTTGTAAAGATTGATGACAATTTAAACTTATCTTGGTATAACATCATTTCTTTAATTTTTTAACCATTAAGAGGCTATTTTTCATATTCAATGAAAGCTATTTTCAATATTAATTGTCTTTCCTCTTTCTTAAGAGAGGCATTGATTGATTTTCTTGAACATCGTCCTGGACAAGATGGTGCTTATATTGGATGTATGAAATTAGGAGACGTGATAACTGAAGGGTACGGTCTCTTATCTTTTCTTTTCTCTAGCCAAATGGCTATGGCTTATCATTTTCAATATATGATTGTTGTAGTCCTAAGTCCCAACTTGAATTTTACTACCTAGTTTTCTAGCTCACTGGAACTTCTATGAACTAATTTTCCCATGTAGGTTTATGGACTTCTATCCCTTATTCACGTGGATGTAGAGTGAATTCATCATAGCATAAAATTCCCAGCTTGTCATCTCTTATTCCTATTAGTTTATAGGAAATTTATTTTCAGAAACTAGTTGCTCCTTTGGTTTTTGTTTTGAGCATATAATATAAACTATTTATTTTATATTTGTGAGCTATGAGTTTGGTTCACATTCTAAATTATGCTTGGTTTCCTTTTCCGGCTTCATAGTGGCCCAGGGTCCAATATGTTCTTACTTCAACTTGCTCTTTAAGATATTAAGGTTATTGGAATTGTGTTTATTAGAAGCATAAAGAAAAAAGGCTATAAGAGATGATTCTTTTTTACTATCTTTTTTGTTTGCTGGGGAAGGCAATGGTATGATCTAGAATGGTGGAAATTTGGTGATGAGAAATCGTAAGTGTTATAACTTGTGTATGTTAATGGTACAGTGATTCAACATTTAAATTTCGAATTTAGTCATATGTAAAATATAACATTATTTAGCCTCAAAATGATGGACAAAATATGAAACCTAACCATAATTTCCATCCTTCTTGTTTTTCTATTTCTTCTCAGGTACTTCAGGCATGTAGCTAGTTCATTTGTTATACTCTAAAAATTTGACTTAGCATATAAACATTAACAGGTAACTATTTTTAGTATAATTAGGAAACTCGGGAAACATCTTTTAAGTTATGGAGGAGAGGTCAAGTGCATGGAAAGGTAACATATTATTAAGTTGAGAAATCAACAATTGAAAATTATATAGCTTTTCATTGCAATGTGCACTTTGACTTGAGAAAAATAGAGTGAAGAAAATATGATGGCTTTAATTTTGCAGTTTATGAGAATAAGTATATTTGACACAACAACCATAAATTGGGTAAAATTATGGCAAATAAAGTGTTTAGCTCATTGTACTATCTCACCAGATCTAATTCTTAGATAAGTTGGTTCTGTTGTAATAAACTTTATTTACTATACAATCTTACATCTTGGTTAACGAGGTTGAAAGAAACTAATTTTTCTTACATAGTAATTTTACAATTCTAATCTACTTCTTGTTTCTTTTTTTAAGACTGGTGATGATTAGGAGTGGGCAAGGAGGTACTTTGTGAATAATTTTGGAGTGCCCATACATATTGATTTTGTTTAGTATTTAGATTAATTCATTTATATTCCATATGGAATGGAGGACGATATTATATATGAATAGTTTAGCTAGTGATTTTTTGCTATTGTAGTTTGAATATGTTAAAAGGTTGAATTTTACAAGTCCTTATGGACTATATATCATATATAAATGAAGTTTTTTGTCATTTATATTTGATAGTACATACGTAATTAAAACGTATATTAATATCTATATATTTATTTTAATGTGTATATAGATGATGCCTACGTAATGAAAGAAGTTTAATTTTATGTTAAATAATATTGATAATAAAAGAATAAATTGTTGCTTTTATTGTTACAAATTTTTGCCTAAAAAATTTCACTTTGTTGCCTTATAAAGATTTAAAAGTGTTGCAATATCTATTTAACATTGTTACTATAGTTTGAAACTAATATGTTGCCTTAGTCAAAACTTAAAGCAACATTTTTTTATTTTTTCCTAATAAAAAAGTTTGGTTGCCTTATACTACTATAGTAACATAACTTTTTGTAATGATATGAATTATGTTGCTTTAATAAAAAGGCAACGATAATTATACTTATAGCTATGCTTTTGTCTGTTGCCTAAAGCACTTTTTGTCATAGTGGAACATCCTTCACTTGAAGCCTTGAATATCATTTCATAAATCAGAAACCAAATATTGGTTATTTTTCATAAGAGTTTTAATGGTTTGTATGGTTGGTGATACAATTGCAACTAGCTAAGTTAAAGAAATTTTAAATTGATTGATTTAAGACATATATGTTCATTTCCAGAATGTTATGAAAAGGAATAAAAAGATGAGAAAGAGATACATTCCAGTAAAGAAAACAAGGGAGGAGGGCAATATATAGCAAAATCCAAGATGGAACAAGCTAAGGTAAATAGCAAAGCAGGGCAAGGAAACTAGTGAAGTTAGGAAATGTAACTAACAACAAAGAGAGGTATCTAGTATAACACGAAGACAATGAAGTCGAGTGCTAGTGGAGACAAAGTAGCAGAGTGTCACTTATGGTGTTATGATTTTAAAGTTAGATTGATTTTTGGGTTTTTAAAATTTTGACACATTTTAATTTATTAAATAGTTAATTTTATACATAGCATAATTGGAATATGAGGCAGTCACGTAGTAAAACTAAGATGTCATGGCTCACTACGTCATCCAAGTTAACAAAGAACTTACGGTCAGGCTATTTTTACTACAAATTGAAAGTTGAAGCATTTTAGTGCTACTTTTTAAAGTTTGGACTAATATTGCAAAATTAAGTAAATTTTATATTTTTTTTACAATTATACCATTATAATATTGGAACAACTTTTATCAAGTATATCGATAATTCTGATGTGATCAAAAGTGCACAAACTTTAGTGAAATTATTTTCAAAAATTATCAAACAGATTGGATCAAAAAATATTGTCCATTTTGTTACAGATAATGCAGCTAATTATGTATCAACTGGATACTTATTATAATCAAAGTCTGCGTATATGTGTTAATCTCCAAATGTTGCTTATTATATAAATCTCATTTTTAAAGATATTGGTTACATGTTATGTATTTCTATTATTGCTTCACATGTATCTAAGATCATAATTTTTGTATATATCATCTTAACTTTTTGTCTCAGTTAAGAAAATAAGAAGATTGATTTGAGATTGTGCATCCTACTACTACTAGATTTCCAAATACATTTATAACTCTGAAAAGTGTTTATGATCATAATCAAGTATTTCAAAATTTAGTAGCAAGTAAACACTTTTCAAGTTATAAGTATCAAAAGGTATGAAAGGGAAAGAGGTTTATGACATTATTCTTGAAAATGAATTTCGGTATGCTTGCTTGATTATTATAAAGATTATGGCTTTATTTATAAGGTTGTGGAGGATTGTTAAATCAATGAGCAACCATTTTATATACAAAAATGGAGTATTTATAGAATTTGCAAGATAATTAAAAATCTGTTTAAAGGAAAGGAGAAATTTTACAATCCTTAAACAAATATTCTTAACTAGCAGTGGGATAAGCATCTTATCCAAAGGATCCACTTAATAATTTAATTTTTCAACTACTTACATAATGAAGATGCATGTATATATACTGATATTATGGGTGGTCTTTTTATTTTAAATGAATATAAAGGTACTTTTTCTAATGACGAGCAATCCGAAGTAAAAAAATGAAATTAGATTGAAATGAAAAAGTTCAGAAAGTGTTGCTAGACCGTCCATAAATAAAGAATTTATGATGAAAAAAAGATGTAGTCTGGCAAGTTTTGATAAATTTAGATCTTAATTTAAAATGCGGTTGAATGGTAGAGATATTTTTTAGAGAATGTGCTCCAACATTAAGAAAGCTTGTTATTATATTACTTAATTAAATGATTTCTGCATCATGTTGTAAACATAACTAAAATGGTTTTTCTAACATATTCATATAAATATACAAAATCGTTTAGAACATAAAAGACTTAATTACCTTGTTTACATTACTTATAATATGAGGATCAAAAATAGGTTTTTTATTGATTAAAATTTAAGTTTAAGTAATTATACTTTTTATTACTAATTTTATAATTTCTCTATTACATATCCAAAGTGAGAAGAGAACATATGATCTAGTTGAATATTAATTATATTGACCTTACTAATTTTTAGATCAAAGAAGAAGAATTATCGCTTGATCTTAATTATAATGAACTTGAAATTTTTGATTTATGAATAAAATTCATTTGTAATAATGAATGAATTAAAAACATTTATTGATGATCACTTGATATCTTATTTAAATATATTTAAAAATTAAAAGTATAATTTGTTATAATAGAAAACAATAACATATTATTGATTTAAAATTTATTTAAATGAAGTATAAAATGTTGATATTGATAGTTTGGATGAAATGTTGATTTATGACTCTTTAAATAGTGTTGGAGAATTTAAAATTTTTTATAATGACGAGAGATAACATCTTTCATAAACATAATTTTAGTTATTACTATTATTTTATAATTTATGTTAAATTTAATGTTAGATAGAAAAATTAATTTTATTATTAGTTAATCTTACATTAATAGATATTGATGTATTATTTTTATTTTGACAAAATATTTCATGTATATATTATATTTTTACTTCTTTATTCATTATATACTAGTTTTGATGATTTAATATTGATTAAATCTTTAAACCTTAAACCTCTCCTCTTACTGATTTGATGTCAGATGTAATTTTTAAAACATTAACTTAAATAGACATTGAATCCATATCCTAATAGCATCTCCCTCTTAGACATGAATGTTGTATTTTAAGGCTTTATCATATTCTTCCTTCAGTTAACTAAAGTTTTAGATGAAAGTATTTTTGTCCTCCCATTATTGCAAAATTAAGTAAATTTGAAATTTTTTAAAATTAAGCCTAAGAATAATAAAGTATTTTTGTCCTCCCATTATTGCAAAATTAAGTAAATTTGAAATTTTTTAAAATTAAGCCTAAGAATAATATAGGTCCATAAGCATTACAACAAGAATTCATGCCAAGGAACACATCAAAGTAGAAGTGAAACTTAAAATAAAAACACTTATTGTTATAAGTTTTATATTTATATTGCATATATAGATTTGAATATATACATCAAATACAAAAGAAATGAAAAGAAAAAAAATGAAAAACTTGAAACCTCATTTAATAACATATCCATTCAAATCACATTAGCCCCAATTTTCACTCATCATATCACCATCATTCAAACTCAATCCACCAAATGATATGTTAATATCTTACAAGTCACTCTTATTTAAAAAAATTGGTTTCTCAAAAACTCAAACCGCTAAAAGATTAATATGGTCAAGGAAAATTGGATATGTAAAACTACTTGTTATATTTAGATCATGATAAACATATAAAATTAAAATATTAAGAAATTACAAGAAATTATACTCAACTAATAATGATAATGACATAAAATTTTCGAAGTTTAAGTTATATTGAATAAATATCAAATGATTTAATCTTTTGTATTCTTATCTATTTCCTTTTTTAATAGATGAGATTCTTTTCACACCCAGTTGCACTCACATATTAATTCAAAACTCAAATTGAAAACTTTTGCATTTCTGGAATACCACTTTCACATTGGTCACACTACACAACTATAAGACAATAACATTAATCTTATAAACGAAATAAAGTGATGATTAATTTTAGATAAGTAACAGAAGTGAAAAAATATATACCTAGATTAAAATTTTCTGTTTGACGAATTACAATGGGCATCCTAAAATCTCCGTAGACATTTTTGTATGCCTCCATTTGTGAGCTAAGGAGATCTTGTGTCATCTTATGTAAAATAATTGTTGTGATATTTAATAGTATTCCCCTATTAACTTTAGCTTTTTTTGTAGGATTAAAAAATGTTCCAACATTTAAAAAAGAGTAAAGTTGTCTTTCTTATCTTTTATTGATGACCATAAGATAAGGTGTATCTAAGAAAGACCTATTTTTCATATTGATTATGATTGCTTCCTTTGCCCTCTCAATGACATCATAGAAGTAAATCATTATTTCCTTCTCATCATTATTAGTCAGATAAAGTACTTTCAGTAAAGGCCCACAAACTGGGATGATGAATTGACAATGGAACCAAAATTTAAGATCTTCAAATATAATTTTGGAAACTTCTATTATGGCATTAGATTTGACATGTTAAGATGTAACTTAGTTGTTACTTATAAACATTTAGTTCAACTGCTTCTTCATTAAACCAAAACACTAAAGTGATAATAAATTAGTTATAGATCATATAATGGCAAAACGATAAATTTCCTACCATTGGTGAAATCATTTCTTATCAAATTCAGAACTCACGTATGATTATAAATGAACTTAGCCACTTTTCTCGTCTTTTGCATAGTTTCCTCAACGATAGGAAATTATCTAATATCTCTTATATTTTTCAACATCAAGTCAATGTAATGTGTAGAACAAGGAGTTTAAAAGAAATAATTATACCTACTTTGCAATCTTTTCCCAACTGCATTATAAAAAGCAACATTATCAGTGATAGATTGTATAATATTTTTAAGCTAAACTTTTTTAACAACTTCATCAAATATCTCAAACAGATTATCAACATTTCTTATAAGGCTAAATACATCAATGAACTTTAAGAACATTGTCCCTTTGACAATTAATAATAGGCTCATGTTTTTTATTTTTCCAACCATCATACATGATTGAACACTCATAAGTTGCCAAAGTCATTATTCTTTCATTCAAAATTTTTATTTTACAAATAGAGCTGCTTAGAAGGTTATCTCTATATTCATCAATTAAAGGAGCTTTATATCCTAGACTGTAAGAGACAATGACATCTACTATAGGTTGGTAATCATAAGACTGAGCAGCACTCAATAATACACTTGCATTATCTAGGCTTAACAAATGCAATGTTGTTTTCCTTTTTTAATTTTTCAAGTTAGACTAGTTGAGTTTGGCCTCAAAATGCCTGAGCCTAGTTGGGCTTGATTTCCTTGGGCCTGATCGAGCCTCAGGCAAGGTCTGGACCTAGCAGAAGTTATCTGGTTAGGCTAGAGTCTAGATGGGTTTGACCTGACCTAGCCTATTGCTAAGCCTAATCATATCACCATTTAGCCATTGTGATGTCCACATCCTGAGTTACACTTTTAGACTGTAAGGCATTGTAAGTTAAAGGTTGAGCTTTAAGAGTTGTTCATGGAAAAAAAAGTTAAACATATGTCTTCTTCTCTTCCTTATATCACTTATAGCAATCTCTTCTTATTGGTAGGAATATCACCTTCAATACTATTAGTATCATCTTGACCATTGCAAAAAGAACTTCTACTTCCAATTTTTTAGTTTAGTCCTTGCTTTCTATCTTTCTTATTTTGATACTTATCAAGCAAAGTTTTCATTTATTATTTCACATCATGACTAAACTTTTTACAAGGCTCTGCATCATTTTTTATCCCAACTAAATATTTTTTTAATCTATCTATTCTCTTACCTTTTAAATATTTATTGCAATACAAACAAATAGTATGGTTTTATACCAAAAACCAATCTAGCATAATTCAAACTGGACCATCAGATCTTCCTAAAGAGGTTAAATTGTTACTTTAACCTCCCTCTATTTATTTATAAAAATAAATAAATACATATTAACTTAATAACCTGATCATATCAAAATAAAGTGTTTTTCAACTTAGTTTCATTATCAACTACTATCACAAAATGTATATTCTTCCACTTAAAACAAAATAAAATCACACCTTACATTCTAAGAACAAGTACACAACTTAAACTTTAAAGGAATTCTATGGCATGCCACTGATAAGTATATATACATATTTGTATATTGAAAAATCTAAGAATGATCTTTCTATAATTCAAGGACAACTTTCTAATAACCCTGGGGACCCTCAACTTTTATCGTTGGAGAAAGTGACATTGAAAAACTATCTCTCGACTATTCATAATCATAAAAATTTGATAAAACAAATAGCAAGGGTCAAATGACTGTAGGAAGCTGATAAATGCTCTAAGTTCTTCTTCAACTCTTTAGAAAAAAATTGACATATATTTTTTAAAATTTTGACAAAACGACGTCATTTTTTATAAAACAACATCGTTTTGTACCTTTCTATCAGGCCAAGAAGGCTAAGACCGTGGCCATGTCAACCTAGGCCAAAGTCGGGCCACGCCGGGCCATATTTTCCATCCCTAGCTGAATTCCTTACAAGTTTATTAGTATGTTGGTATTTTTCTGGCTAAAGGAGTGGTGAAGGGAATTGAAACCTTATTTAGGAGGTTCTTATAGGGTAAGCATAACTCTAAAGGAAGGATAACCAAAGTTAGATGGGATGAGATTTGCAAGTCTACGAAGGAGGGGGCCATAATGATAATCCCTATTGCCACTATCAATAAGATATTGATGTTGAAAAAGATCTGGTATATTCCACGCAATGAAGATTCATTGTGGACCAAGTGGCTTCACTCTTATATACTAAAAGGAAAATCATTGTGGTCCATTTCCCCTAAAGACTCTCAATCATTTTTCATTAATAATATGATGAGACTTAAGCAAATTATAGAGTTGGGAGTGAAATGTAGAGTGGGTAATGGAAAAAAAAACACACTTTTGGTTTGATAATTGGACAAGTCATGATCCATTAATTTGAATTCCTAGTGCAATCCAATGTTGGAGTCATCTTCCACTTAATGCTAAAGTTTGAGTAGTCATTACTGACAACATGTGGACTGATATTCCAGACCAGATGATTCATCTCATCCCCAATTATACCCCTAATTGCAAGACTCAGGACAAATACTCTTGGTTAAACCAACCCCTTAATTCCTTGTCTAACAAGGTATGTAAAGAGTGGCTATCACAGGGAAAATCTTCTATTGATTGGTACCATACAATCTGGCATAAGTCGTTAAAACCCAACTCCTCTTACTTATTATGGTTAACAACGTTGAACAAAATGGCCACCATAGGTAAACTACATTTTCTAAACCTGGATAACAGATGTGTCCTATGTAGGAATGATAGTGAAACTAAAGATTACCTTTTTTCTAGTGCCCTTTTGCTGAGAGCATATGGAGAAGAATTAAAGAGAAGTGTGATGGGAGATAGGATGGGATTCTGCTTATTGTCGTGTTGGAAAAATTAAGAGGACTGAAGACTGGTATAGGGGATACAATAGTTTACATCATTTCATTTTCTTTTAGTATTGAGGAGATATGGAAAGAGAGGAACTTGCAAATTTTCAAAGACAGCATGCGTTCAAATATAGAGGTGATGAATTCTCTAATAATGAGGATTAGAGAAATGATTTTTCTCTTAAAAAAAACTACCTAATTGTAGTGAACATGTTGTCAAGGCATGGACTCTATGCTAACCCTAAAATATGCAGTACCAAAATGAAAGAGGAAAAGGGATTAAGAGGTAACTTGTAGAAAGATGTAATCCCAAAGATGCTATGGTAAGTCGTTCCATTAGATGATTGGAAGCATTGACTCAATAGACTATGAACTGAAGGATGTATAAGAGAGATAGAAGAGGTGAAACTCAAGTAAATAAGTTGTTTGCTTAACATAAGGACCATGAAGAAAAAGATGCATACCTCTCGTTAGCGACTCCATACCTTTCCACCAGTGACAGATAGGAGGAATATCTCGATGATTCTTCCCTAAATAGGACAATCAAAGTTCAGACAAAGCAAAAGAAGCATGTTTTTTTAAGAAGAGAATCCTTACCTCGATCGACTAGCATGGTGATGAAGAAGCCACCCGATGCCCTAATTTAGAAGCTTCTGGAGTTCCCTTTCAATGGGAGAGTATCTCTTTACCATCTATAGGATTCTTCGACAATTAATGCTTTGTTTACGACTACCTTTACTACATTATTGTGTCTATCACAATGTCTTTTTGGTTTGGTCTATAGTTTCTTTACTACGTTATCATTTAGCTTCTCTTGGATGTGGAGAAGCTTTTGAACTTATGTATTTACATTTATATTATCTCAATAAATTTCATTTAATTGTTCAAAAAAAGTTTGTGAATTGGAAAATGTGGAGTCAGTTATATATAAAATAATAGGAAAAAATATAGCAATTTTCCAACAATTATATGGTATAAATATGCAAGCGACCTTCAAGAATTGTTGGAAAAAAAGGAACCCAGTTCCATAAACAACAACAAACTTCAACCTTTCCCAAATTGTGTGGTTATATGGGAAATAAATACCAACCAAGATCACAGCAGAATAACACAACTATAATCAGCCCAAAACCACACAAAGAACACAAGGATTTAAGTGGAACCCTAATGTGGGGAAAAACCATGGGACCATTAATAAACAATACCAAAATTCTACTAATCAACAATAATCAAATGGGTACGATAACTTATTCTTCCCTAGCTCAACTAGAGGTAAACACAATCATTAAGGAAGCTTCTTGGCACAACAAAACCCAATAATCATCAGCCAAAGATGGCAAAATACAAAAATTTGTATACAAGGAGTATTGGATGAAAGTGTCAACTTAGAGAGCTCCAAATCAAATTCTGACCCTTGGATGTGAAGAGACTAGACTTAGGAACAACATACTAAAATTTCATCTCAAGCGGAGGTCGTTTGGACATTAGTCGAAGCTAGAGAAAATTCAGATCTGCACTTTCTCTCTCTTATCTTCTTTTCACTGTCTAGAATCTACTACTCGCTTCTTAATTTCCAGCCATATAGCCCCCCTTTCTTCTCCATTTGGCCTTTAATGAACAACTTAAAATGGGGGTAAAGTTGACTTCAAATATATGAATTTAGTCCAAATTAATGGACTCTTTCTCCAAGGAGGAGGGATTAACATAATAAGAACTTGTCATTACAAGAAAATAGGTTTTACCGACAAAAAATAAAGATATTCTCGGGAAACAAATTTGGTGATGAAAATTACCGACAGAAAGAGTCATTGGAGAAACGGCCGCAGGTAAAATTTAGCGACGGATAAAATGAATTCGTCGCAAATTTAGTGACGAAAATTTGTATATCTGTTGATAAATTTAGCGATGAAATTTTGCATTTCTGTCTCTAAATTAAGGTAAATTTATCGAAAAATTTAGAACATTATATCGCTAATTTGTCGCTAGAATCATAATATTCCATTGGTGAATTTAGCGATGGTAAGTTCTAAGTTTGTCGCTAAATTTACTAATGGACATAAAATATTTTGTCACTAAATTTACCGGTGAAAAATATTATCCGTTACTAAATATTTACTAACGCAATAGATTATTCCATCGGAAACTTAGCCACAGAGTTATATATCCGTCAGTAACTTAGCGTCAGAATGATATATTTCGTCAGTAAGTTAGTGACGGAATATTGTATTTCCGTCGAGAAATTTAATTATGATAAATTTCAATCGCCATTCATCACTTCCTTCCCGAGCTTTCTATTGATAATCTTATGTTTTTTGTACATTTAATTTCTATAAATAATATATAAAATTGATTGATAAATGTAAAGTAACCATTATCCTGAATGATATAATAAAAAATTATAATGTGCACGAATAAGTATCTTAAAATTACTGTCAATTAAGAATTTATACAAAAACTTAAGAGTAGCGGACTATCATTGCATTCACTTATCTAGAATCTATAGAGGTGGTGAAGGCAGATGCTCTGACTGTTGCGATGAGTTCCTGTCCCCCTTCAACTCATCCACTTCATTACGAAGCTGGGTTCTGCACTCCATCAGCCTCTCTATCGTGCTCTCAAGCTAAAGGACTTTCTCATTTTTTGCGGACCACCTACTAGATCTAGCTGTAGTGAATGTGGAGGATTGCGAATAATATATGTTTGCAAATGAACCTAAGCTGAAAAATCCTTCCACTGCAGTCCCTACCACCTACTGCATCAAGATATGTCTGACTCTCATCAACAGTTTCAGAGTTCTAAGACTGTCGTTCAATGTTTTCTTGTATTTAGTCCTATCATTACAATTGCTTATGATAATAAGTGATACTTTTTAATAATTAATACTAAAGTATAGATTTTACATTCATGAACTTGTCTGTATTGGGTGTTGATGAAGGTCACACCATCATGCTTCTTGGTGTGAGTGTGCAAAAAGAGTTGGCGTGCTGTAAGCTTCCTGATTATAGACTTTTCCTGCATCAGAATAAGTTGTTATAAGTGAACTACAGTTTACAAAAATTTCAGTAGAATTTTCTCTATTTTTATGATATTTACCCCTTGTTAGACAAAAAAAATTAACTCAACAACATAGTCATTAATGGACCAGACATTTATAACATTATTATTCTCCATAATGCACGTATATTTTCATTTTAAATTTCATACATCAAATTATATTGAAATCAAATTTCGTATATCAAAGTACAAAAATCAGGATATAAGTGTAAAGTTTTGATACTTGCAAGTTGAAGTGCATTCTCTGCGTCAAAGATCCTCCAGTATGTACCGGTGGACTCTCTTTGTCTAGTCATCCATGTATGTTGGCATAATTGTGCTCTAAAATAGATATTGCCTTGGGTGATGCCCAATACTGCTACCAACGACTCCATATTTTTTCAAATATTTATGGTGGTCGTACACTATTCTTGTGTATCTAAGCAAGAAAGTCTCTATATCGTATACGAGCTTGTCTCTCCCATATATTATAAATTACAACATCAAATTTTAGATCCCAAAAAAATTCTTTCTGAAAAAAAAAGAAAAACATACTATAAGTACTTACAAACGACAATATTTATCTAATTAATGTATAAAGAATATATTTTGTGTACCTCAAACTCTTAATAATAAAAATCATCTGTTGGTTGAAAGGCATTCTTCCATTTATAACCCTCAAGATATATCCTCTCCTTAAACTTGGATGAGATATTTCTTGAACACGTTCCAGACGGAACCAACCTAATATATAAGTTATTTTAGATCATTTTCAAATTAAAACCTATAACTTCAATATAAACCTATGGTGTTATCATGTATTACAAAATTTTTAGAATTTTACTTACAAATTATTGACAATTGTGATGTACGTTCTTCCATCAACTCCTTTAGCTCCAAGCTGGAGGTCACCTCCTTCATCCACAATGTTTACCCCTAATATCTCTATCGGTATAAGAGTGGTAGATGGTGTAGGGTTGGTGGATGATGTAGCAGGATGCTGAATGGTATAGCAGTAGGTACAGAAGGTGATACCTCATCTGGATGTGTGATAGCATCTGCAGAATGTGATGCTTCACTTGGAAATGCACTGGCTTCTCCAAATTGTTGTAACCTGAACCTTGGCCTCATCATATCCTGTTTTCTCTTTGGTGACATATTTTTAACCTGAAATTCACACTTTTTTAATTTTCCAGTATATAATAGAACAATATAAATTCAATATATAATAATATATTATTGATGCAATAATATATTTATTCATATAATATTCTATTACAAACAAATTAATCGCTATCATCACTTAATTGTAAATCAAAATTATCATCTTCTTTTTCCGAAAAATTAGAATTAAACTTAGGCTCCTCTTCAGATCTCATCCTCTTCAGATGAAATTTCAACATATTCATTATTTGAATCGTTCAAAGGTTTATTCTTGTCATATGTTACACATGCATTTATTTCATAAACATCTTCCTGAAACATTTTACTTTCAATTCTCTTATTTTCTTCTTTTCCATGTAATTTGAAAACACCTCTAGGTTTTACTTTACATACGGCCGACCAATCTTATTTATCTCGTCGTAAGCTGGGAAAAGGGACATAATACACCTGGATCGCTTGCATCACCAACACAAAAGGTTCAAATTGTCTAAATCTTCTTCGGTGGTTGATTTCAACTAGATTGTATTAGTTGTGCACTTTTGTTCCAACATTAGTAGTTGGATCAAACCATTCACACTTAAATATCACACTTTGTTTTATTACTAATGTAGGGTACTCAATTTCAAGTGTCTCAATAATTTTACCATAGTAATCCATCAATTCTCCCTGTATGCAAACCTCACTATTTACTATTGTCATGCTATGACCATAATATTTTGTGTTAGATTTTTATCCATTAACAAAATACACCATATATGATTTAACAGTTTGCAAAGGTCCTTTCGCAAGATCATATATGAACTTGTTCTCTATTGGATTTTCTGAGGCATACACAAAAAACTAATTTATTATATTAAATAATATAATTTCATCTAATCACATTGATCTGATAATTCAACCATTTCAATTATTACAAGTGGAAACTTACATATTTTTTAAACCATCAACGAAAGTGTCTTTCAACTTCTTTATTGATATCATCCTGTGTTGTCTCGGGCATTAGCTAGCATAACCATTGCTTGTATAATCTAACAACATTATTATGTATTTTAGTTGTGAACAACATTAACTTCAAAAACTCAAATAATCTATTTCAAAATCAACTTAAACTTACTACAAGAAAGGTTGAACCTTTTGACAATTCAATAAAATGTAACTATAGGCAATATCTATTTCTTCTGCTATTAATATTCTTCTTGTTGAACGTCCATATGTTCTTCTTGGATATCTGAAAATGGATAAGTTACCATTAACATCGCCCGTTATTATAACGAACTTTTCTTTTTCTTGTATGCAAATGCGACTTAAAATAATGTGAACAAAATATACTTGCTTCCTCCACTAAATAAGTAGTACATATCGAACCTTCAACTCGAGCCTTGTTTTTGACTTTTTTCTCTAAGTGATGCAAATAGCTACATTACAAATAAGGGTATTACAATTCTGTGATTAAAACATGCTATAAGTTTTATTTAATTATTAACTATAATTACCTCAAATGGATACATCTATCGATATTGAACCGTACCAGCAAGTTTAGCCTCGTGTACTAAATGTACAGGTAGATGCTCTATACTGTCAAAGAAGCTTGGAGGGAAATTCCCTTCCAATTTGCATAAGATAACTAGAATTTTCCTTTTTAGTTTTTCCATTTCAGCCAACTTTATTTCAGATGATGTTAAGCTTTTTAAAAACAAACTTAATTCTGTTATAGCTTCCCAAACCTTATTCGGTAGCAACTCCAAATGCAATTGAAATTAGTCTTTGTATAAACAAATAATAATCATGAGTTTTCATCCCGAATAATTTATACATCCTCATATCCACATACCTTGCTAAGTTTGAAACATAACTATTAGGAAACTTTAGACTTTTCAACCATTTACACAAAATTTCCTTTTGTTTTTTTATCCAAAGTGTAACATGCTTTTGGAAATTTACTGGTGCAAAGATCTTTATCTAACTCATTCATTTTATAAAAAAAGCTTCAAATCAACTAGTAATTTTGTATTGTCCTTTGTCCTCCCTTCAATATTCATTATGGTGTTGACAAATTTGTCAAAAAATAAATTTTCAATATGAATCACATCTAGATTATAACGTATCAAATTACTTTTCCAATATGGCAAATTCCAAAAGATACGTCGTTTTCTCGAACCAAAGTTTTTACTAATGCTTCTATTAACTTCTTCAGCTTCAAGTTCTGTAAGTTTCTGCAACCCTAACTCATCAATCTCCTGCAATATCTCTTCACCAACTTTGTTAGGGGGAGGAGGTGTTTACACCATCCTATTCTTAATGAAATTTTGTTTATTGTGTCTAAATGGATGATTGAAGGAAGAAATTTTCTGTGGTTGTCAAACCAAGATGTTTTGTCCCTGTTAGGAAGATAAAATGCATCAGAATCATTGCTACAGTAAGGACACGTCAATTTTCCTACTGTACTCCATCCAGACAACATAGCATACACAGGGAAATAACTAATAGTCCACATCAAAGCTACTCTCAACAAAAAATTTTGTTTAAGAGACACATCATATGTCTCCACACCAAATTCCCAAAGATGATACAATTCAGAGACTAATGGTTATAAGAATACATTAATTTTATGTTTTGGATTCAAAGGTCCTGGCTCAATTACTATCAAAAACATATATGCCTCATTCATACACATCTATAGAGGCAAATTATAAGGAGTAATTATGATTGGCTATGATGAATATTATTGGCCAGATTAACCAAAAGGTTGGAATTCGTTTGTTGACAATCCCAATCTAACATTTCGACTTTCAGTTGCAAACCCAAAATAGGTGTTATTAAAATATTTTCATGTGAGTGCATCCGATGGATGTCTCATTATTCTATCTTCCTGTTCATGTTCATTATGTCATCTCATGTGAGATGTAGTAACATCAAAGGCATATAGTCTTTGAAGTCTCAGAGTTAGCGGGAAATAATACATCCGCTTCCAGGGTACTAATATATGTTTTATAGAACACTTTCTAGGCTTGAACCTAGATTGACCACAAAATTTACGCTCTTGTAATTCCACATCATCTCCCCAAAACATCATAATCCAAAATAGCAACAATCAATTTTTTCAACCGTCAAACCAAGACCCCTAATAAGTTTCTTCATATTGCATAAATTGTCAATCATTGTATGATCAGAGGCAATGATTCATTATATCAAGTAAGAAATTTATCCAAACTTCAATAAGAAATATGCCCTTAAGACTTTATGTTCAATATTCAAGAAATTGAAGATAATTGAGTCAAGGTCTCACAATTTGGTCATAATTCTTGGTTAGCTGATTTTAGCTAGTCAAAAAACTTTTTTGCATGTGGGTTTGGTTCTTCTTCAAGATTTTCTATAATTACCTGAAAGGTATAACCGAGTGCATAATAAACCATGTTCAGTTGCACCCATATTATTTGTTATAAATCTAGTCCCCCCTTCAAACCCATCCACATTTATTGACAAGTTTACTTCATTACCCCTTGAGGTGCTACAAATTAATGGCTCCCCATGTCATGTCGACTCAAAATAATTTGGAACAAACCATTTTCTTAACAAATGGAGATTCACTTCATCAATAGGAAGAAAACGAATATGTTTGCACTTTTTACATGGACATCTAATCTTTGGACCATCCATATATGCAGGCTGAGAACATGCATAGTGAATAAAAGCTTCAACTCCCTTAACAAACTTAGGATTGATGAAACCATCGGATGTTAATCATTTATACATCTAAGATCTGTCAATATTACTTATTTTTGCAAAACTGTTATTTAAAAAAGTGATTTCATAGTTAGTATCATTCATTTCCCCTAAGTTTACATAACATTTAATCTTTACTTTACAGAACATCCCCTAAGTTTTTACAGATCTTTGACCATTTCCCCTCCAAGTTGAAACCAACCTATCGCAGCATATGAGTTCACAATTATACAAACTGAACATATGTGAGTATCAGTCAATTAAAACAATATGTCAGCCAAGCATTATGGTACGTGGCATTGTTTACACCTGTGAATCAAGAAAGCAAGTTCTTACTGTGACTCATAGGCTCATGGAATTTTTTACCGATAAGCCTCATAGAAGTTGCATCACGAGTTTCCAACCTATATACCATCCTAGGGGTTTATTATGCCTCAAATCATCCATAATTATACAAACTCATTCAACATATAGTAAATACTTATGTAATTAATACATCTAGCCATCAATCATTCTAACAATATTCCAAACAACATCGTACAAAACCAAGATAACTATATTTGCATTAATCACCTACAAATTGATTTCCAAAGTTTGATTTTAAACAAGCAATATGGTACGTGGCATTGTTACACCATATGAATCAAGAAAGCAAGTTCTCGCTATGACTCCTAGGCTCGTGAAATTTTATACCGATAAGCCTCATAGGAGCTGCATCACAGGTTTGCAACCTATATACCATCCTAGGAGTTTATTATGCATTGAATCATCCTAAGAGATCAAACTCATTCCACATACAATAAATACTTATATAATTCATACATATACTCATCAATGATTCAAACAAAACCCAAACATAAATACTTAGACTATTAAAGAACATAAAAACCCATCAATGATTATAAGAATATTCTGAACAACACAAAACCAAAACCTCTTTGCATTCACACAAAACCCACATATGGTAGACATTAGTTGAACGACTTACCTAGATGGATCGACAACCACAGACTATAATGAAGAAGGATGAGGTTGGATGATTAGCGACACTCTTTAACACAAAATAGGGCCTACGAAAAAGCAAAATTTTGTATTTAATATAATAAACTTGTAAACACGATATAAAGACATTCTACCTCCTTTATAAAATTCAATGACACGTCCTCATAAGAAATCACCCATTTAAACAACAGTTGGAAATTTTGGTAATCTCCACTACTTAAATGGATAT
>JAOSBM010000002.1:12029105-12052092 GCA_027568955.1 Erythroxylum tenue | reverse complement strand
TTTACCTCTTCGTAGCTTTCCTTTCGTGTTACTTGTCTTCCTTAGCTTTTGCTTCGTCTAACTTTTGTCTGTAATGATCTTAATAAGAAGAAACGTTTACTCTGTCATCATCATTATATTTTTTTCTCCTTCCTGAAGATATCTTCGTGCGATTATTTCATAATATATAATCATGACATATAATATGGTAAATCAACTCAAAGTAAAATATCTGGCAATAATTTCAATTTTATATTCTTTTTTTTAACTGTTAAATTAAAATTACATAATAATATAATCAATTAAATTCACAGAGCATTATTACTGCGCATATGCGCAGAATTATTCTGCTAGTATTAGTAATGTAGTAGTTGGCAGTTGTCTATTGTCTACCGAGGCATTACACATACGTTACTGTGTCTACACTTTTCTACGTGAAAGCCATCTGTCATAAATCGTATATAACCAAAATTAATAAGAAATAACAGACGGTTGAGAAAAATTAGGTCCGTCTAGGGTTTCTCTCTCTACAAGTGCCACTGAGCTGATACTTACAGATTCCTTTCTGTTTCTTCAGGTACTGCTACTACTGCAGACATCGCTACTCTACCTCCCTCTCTTTTCTTCTCGTAGATCCATCAGCTTGTTTTTTTTTTTTTTAAGAAGTTGTTCTGGTTGATGCATTTGTCAACATTGTCGACTGCTTCCCTTATTGTCTTTGCATTTATCACCATCTACTTTGTTACGCTTTTCCGCTTGGGTGTGTCAAAGCGTGATATAAGAACTTAAAAAAGGGATTCATGGTTATTACTTATCAGACTTTAAAGCTTCATTATTTTGGATTTGTTTTTGTTTGATTGATCAATAGTTTCAAACTGTAAGGTCTGACTTGGGTATATGTCAAACGGCGTTGGAAAGTTCACTATTTCAATCATTAACCGAGTCTAGATTTGGAGTTCTTTATGTAGATGAGTTTCGAAAACAACTCTAATTAATAAACCTGTACTGAGCATGTAAAGTGTTAACTGATGATACTGTTTTACTTTTATCCACTGCTTGCGAAGAACAAAACTTATATTACTTATGTTTCTACTAACACCTTGGATTGTCTTCCGTTTTCTGTGTTTGGGTTTATCTAGTTGCTTCTAAGTTATTTAAGTAGTTGCCACCAGGGTAACAAAATCTTAAAGCAACGACTTGCCGTCTGATTCTCGGAAAATACTGGTTCGTTCATAACTTTAAGCTTATAAGAATAGCCATTTTTATAGAAGCATGGCTTCAACTGTTGCTGAGTTAAAATGGTATCTTAGGTTTCCAAGATCCTTCAATTTTGTCCTTTTCTTAGATCCCAATCAAGTGTATGAAGTAAAAGTTGAAGTCTTGTGTTAGGTTGGGAATTGCATAAGATGAAAATCCATCAGTCCTTTGTAGTCATCTGCTAAGTGTTCCATTGGGTTGGCTAATTTCTTAGGTTCAGATATATGTACCAGTTACTGCAGAATTTCTTCACTGCCCCTCTTTCTCTCTGTGGTAATCGACTGGCATGTGGAGATTGACATTCTGATGAACTTCACTGCTAATTGAGAGTTTTCGTTTGTTTAATTTTTTTTAATTGATTAATTCTATTTTTGTGTTCTTTAACCACAGATCTGAAGCATAATAGAAGGAAATAGAGTGTATATGAAATTCTCTATTCCCTAATATTCAACCCAAATTCAGATAGACAAGTACGGTTATGCCCGATATGGAAATTGAAAATTCTTCCGTATCACGAGCTGAAGAAATCAAAGTTCTGGCTAATGAAGCATTTAAGGGTAATAATCCATGCTTATGCAATTGTTTCTGACGTGTTCTTCAAAATCTTGAATCTCAGTGAATTACTTTCTAATGTTTTCATCTCGGTGGAAACAATAGTGTGTTAAGCAGTCTAAAGGTGCTTAATTCACAGGAGTAGTGTGGTTGGCGTTCAAATTCTAATAGACAATTGATTTACGCATGCTGTTCAACCTTGCTAATTGCTGTCAGTCACTTCCAGCTCACAAGTATGCTCAGGCTATTGATCTATACTCACAAGCAATTGAAATAAATGAACACAATGCCGTCTACTGGGCTAATCGTGCATTCGCCCACACTAAACTGGAGGAGTATGGAAGTGCAATACAGGATGCTTCAAAGGCTATTGAAGTCGATCCAAAGTACTCTAAGGCAAGGATTCTATGATGAGTATGTTGTGGTATACGAGGATTAGAATGTCAACACATTTGATTTGATGATTGTACAATTTACAGGGTTATTATAGGCGAGGTGCTGCTTATCTTGCAATGGGAAAATTTAAAGAAGCACTGAAGGATTTCCAACAGGTATATCTTTCTCTCTTCTTTTTTTTTAAAATCTGTTTTTATGATATTGGCTTCCATGCGCCCCCATCCTTTAAGACAAAGAAATCTGGTGGGTATTCCTGATTGGAAAAGCCATTTGGACTTTTATGAAAAATAACTCCATCCTACAGTGTGTAATAACTCTACCTACTCATGAGATGAAAACATATCCCAAACCCATGAGAGGCTTCATCATCTTTCGAAATTTCATAAATGAAAAGAAAAGAAAAGAAAAGCTAGAAAAGTTACTGCTTAGCAGAATGTGGAGTTGCTGAGGATATTTAACTGGAGGAAGGATATTTGAAGTTAGGGCATTAACAAGGAATGTACTCGAAGGTTTGCTATACCTATAAAGGATTCCTAAGTGTACAAGGGGGCATATTGTATTTCTGACATGGGAGAGCTTATCATTTTTAAGGAACTTGAAAGACTTTTGATGGCTCTTTTTAGATTCTTTTCCATTTTCACAGCTTGTCTTTGACTTTCCTGGTACTTCATAAGATATTTGGGTTTTTCTTTTTTTTTTTTTTTGGTGAGAGTTGAGGAAATGCCTGATGAAATGTTGTTGTTTCTTCATGCAATCCTGATACATGGTGCTGATTGAAATGTATTAAATTTAGGTGAAGAAACTCTGTCCAAATGATCCTGATGCTGCTAAGAAACTAAAGGAATGCGAAAAGGCTGTTATGAAGCTTAAGTTTGAAGAAGCGATTTCTGTACCCGAGTCTGAAAGACGCTCAATAGCTGATTCTATTGATTATCGCTCTATAGGTACTGATCTTTTTTGAACTTGGTTTTTTCCTTTTTTCTTTTGATAATTGTCTCATTCTGGAAGAGTTATTTGTGCCTTAGTTGAGAGTGTCAAGTTGAAATGTTCAACATCCAGAGCAGAAATTATGATCTGATTTTGGCTTGCTAATAAAAGTAGACCTTGTTTTCTCTTTCTTCGGAAAGTTTGGTAAATTGAGGTTTTGTCAGTTCATGTGGTTCTCTGGGATAGAAATGCTATTGAGGGCTGACTTATTCTTATCTTCTTTCAGACTTTGACATATAGACTGTTCAGACGGGATTTCTTTGTGACATTTTGAGTTGAAACTTCTTGCCAATCGAGTTGATAGAGAGGTTTTCTGAGAATTATGAACCCTACTTTGATTTTGAATAAGTAGCTGTTGGACATTTTCCTTCTTCAAAAATGCTTTTCATAAATCATCTCACAGTGTGCTGCTTCTTATCAATGATTTTCCACACAAAAAAAGTGAAAAACTGGATTTAATTCATGTGCACTACAGGTCAGATATTTGATTGATTACTAGCCCCATAACTAGCCATCATTTTTGACTTCTGCTTGTGCAGAGTTTTCCTTCATTCCATCTCCATTACACCACTATCATTATTAGAGTCACCATCATCATCTACAACTATCATTTTTTAGTGTAGCAGGCTTGAAATTAGCTTCCAATCCTGTGAAACATTTTTTTCCCCCAAAAATTTCCCGTGGAACATATTTTGTTTATTTTGAATGTGAAAAGGCAATAATGATGCTATGGACAAAGATTTTCCTGATTTGAATAGAGCAAGTAAGGTTTGAGTTACAAAATGGGCATACTGTTTGAGTATTTTGATTCTTTCAAAAGTGACTATACTTTCCTGGACTTTAAGAAGAGGGATAATATATAAGAATTAACTTGGTGAAGCTAAGCTCTTGTAATAGATGTTCAAGATCATGCCTGAATTTTGTTAGCAAATGACTAATCTAAGCTATTAAAATGCTAATTATGGATTTGCCAGTATTAGTGGCCAACTCTTGTTTCTGCTGGCAATGTATAATGGGCCTTGCAAGTGAATAAAACTTGAAGGCAGTATGGAGGGAAATAGATGAATGCATTCTCGACACATCCCCATTGTACTTGTGATTTGCGCTAATCCATTCGTGACTCAGTAGAGTTGGGTTGACTACTTTTTGGTGATAGGTGAGCTGTTGGGTTAGTGGTATGAAGTATCTCTATTACTCCAATCAGGAACTTGGAAATTTTGAAAAGTTTTTCACATTATATGGCATGCAATTCCTCAAAAGATTTTGATTTTACTTCTTAGTTAGTGGGATTTACCCTCAGCTAGTTTAGTAAGTTGGACCAGGTCTTTTATGTTTTTATTTGGTGAAATGAGACCTTTAGGTATTAGCTTTATCAACTTAATTTGCTCTCTAAGCTTGAACAGCATGAATTTTGTGATTATGTTGTTTTTGTATCTCCTACTAAATTTAATTTCATCATGTTCACTATATATCTCATCATAGGCACTGGCCCCAGTTCATCATCTGTGCCCACCCAATTGATCATAGCACCAGTAGCAGTAGCAGTTGTGGCCGCTGCAATGATGTTGGTGGGAATAGCAAGAGTTCCAGTGGTGGTGGTAGTACTGATGGTGATACTGGCGGTCCTAGGTGGATATTGGTGGGTTTGCTGCAGGGGTAGTGGTTTGACTGGTTTCTTTAACAAGAGACGAGTACTTAATCTAGGTTTGGGTTCATGGTTAATAAATACTACAGTTGCAACCTGTTTGAATAATTTCTATTCCTTAATGGATAATTTGCTTATAAAATTTTTGTGAATTCTTCGTTTGCTCCTCCCTTTTCAAACCTAGAAATGGATTATCATGTTACAAACAACTGATTGACATTTTTAGTGCGATGTCAAAGGATAGGAGTGCAATAAGAAAGACTTCGATTTTTTTGTGTGTGTGGGTAGTAACAAGCACCATTTTATAATATTAAGTACTTCATAATTTTCTTTGCATGGTTTTACCACTGAATTTTTATACTGAAGCTCATAGAGAAGAGACCGAGTTCCATGGAAGGGACTGAAAATAGAATGCCATAAGTTGATATTTCAAAGAGTTATATTTTAGTTGAGTCTTTGTTTCTTTGTGGGGAAAAAAAAAGCAATATTGCATGTCTGCCTGATCAACAGGTGCACCCTGTAAGGATCCTTCAGCTTTAAAGTAGACTGCTTGGGAAGAATTTCTTACTAATCTAACTTCAAAATGTGGCAAAAGACTTTTGATGTTAACTTTTTCATGCAGAAGGTATTCTGCACTCTTGGACCTTAGAGTTGTGGGAACAAGTGCATTTATTTCAGATTTGTCAGATTTTTTGGGCCATGTCAAGCTTGGTTGATGGAGAAGCTTAGACCTACAGAGTGTATGGATAGGGTTAAAGATATTTCGTCCTAAATTTCTATTAGTCTTAAGGGAACACAATAGGAGGGCTTTTTATCTCTTACTCAATTCCTAGAGTAAATTGTTGAAAAAGAACAAGAAGGGAAAAATATATATATTTTTATTGATTAATCAGAATTGACTAGGAAAGTAGGGAAGTACTTTTTTTTTTCTTGAAGTCAACTTTGTACTCCATTGAAGTTTCTGACAGCTCCATATAAGTCTACAGTATAATGCAAGTCAGGAAATAATGCAGCTAGAAAATAAAAAGATGTATAGATTGATAGGGAAATAAAAGCTTCTAGGATCCCCCCCTCTGGTTATGGATAATGTCTCATAAGAGCTATTGGAAAATTGAGGTCTGTGCCTTTGTACTGTGGTCCAAGCTTTATCATCCAGGAATGGCATTCTTGCATCCAACTCTCTGTTTCTTCCCTTTTGCTGCGTGGACGATTGTTGGACTGGATGAGTAAAAGCTTGTTCTTGTCTGTTTATGATGAACACAAATCTGTTGTCATTTCAGATGTGGAGCCACAATATTCTGGTGCAAGGATTGAGGGCGATAATGTTACTTTGGATTTTGTGAAAAGAATGATGGATGACTTCAAGAATCAGAAGTGTTTACACAAACGGTACGGCTACCAGGGATTAATCATGAATTTATATATTCTACAGTGCTTAAAGATTCCATTTTGAACATTTCTCGAAAATGTTGTAGATATGCATTCCAAATCGTCTTACAAATTAGAGAGATGTTGCAAGCGCTGCCTTCTCTTGTTGATATAAATATCCCTGATGGCAAACATTTCACTGTTTGTGGTGATGTACATGGTCAGGTAATTATATTGCCAGTGCAATTTGAAAGTACCAGAAGTCTTTACTATGCATTAGATGATACTTCCTTGTTATAGTACTCTCTTTGATGCAAAGGAGTATTGTGTACTTTCAGAATATAGGTCATGGATGGAGTTGTTTTGTGAATAACCTGGTTACATGGTTCATGGTTACCTTCTATGAGTAATTTGTGTATAACTATGAGCCTAACTGTCATAAAACTGCTATTCCTCATTTTTTAACTTGTAATCTCAATATACTTTTACATTGTTGCATCTGCCTGAGAATTCTATCCCAAGTTGTCCTGCACCACAAGGTTAATTTTTCTTATGTTTATTTTCTATGGTTTCAACCATAATGATTGAAACCATCTACATTTTTGTTGTTATGAGTGAACTTATACTTTCACCGTTATGCTTGATCAGTTGTATGCTATTGAAGGAGCAGTTTCTTATTCGTTTGTCCTCTCCACATTCTATTTGCATATTCTACTTCTCAGGAAGTATAATACTGAGTTGTTGTTAGTTGCATGAGATGATGTCATCTACTCTAGGTTCATGAGTGTTCTTTTGTAATATTTTATTGAAAATGTTTCGTTTTGTTGTACCATTGTTGCAGTTCTATGACCTGCTAAATATTTTTGAGCTTAATGGGCTTCCATCAGAAGAGAACCCATACCTGTTCAATGGTGACTTTGTTGATAGGGGATCATTTTCTTTGGAGGTCATCCTCACATTGTTTGCATTTAAGTGCATGTGTCCAACAGGTGAGTCCTCTTTGTTTGCGGATTTTTCAGAAGTTCTTTAAAATTCTCCGAAGAAAAATAATTCAGTTCCTTTCTTCATGTTCAGAACATGTTCTTTATGCTGCTTGTTTCACTCTGGCCCTTCTTGTGAATAATTTTGAAACATCGCAAGATGCATTTAGTCATTTGTAAACTTTTCAGCTATATACCTTTCCAGAGGAAACCATGAAAGCAAGAGCATGAATAAGATATATGGTTTTGAGGGTGAGGTCAGATCCAAGTTGAGCGAGACATTTGTGGAACTCTTTGCGGAAGTCTTCTGTTGCTTACCTTTGGCACATGTCCTGAATAGGAAGATATTTGTTGTTCATGGGGGTCTTTTTAGTGTTGATGGTGTGAAGCTAGAAGATATCAAAGCCATTGATCGCTTCCGAGAACCCCCAGAGGAAGGTAATTTGCATGCCATCTTTCCTTTTCCTTTTCTTTTTCCTCTCTTTGGTAGAACTTCACGTTATTGATCCAAAGGTTGAATTCGACAACAAACCATTTGTTCTCATTTATTCTTTTGCCGTTACTGCTGCCTTCTAATTATTTAGACATGTCATGGGCCCTGGTTCGGTGAGGTGGAAGGGTGGTTGCATTGAGGCTGGTTCTTGAAGTCTGGAAAGGAGGATGGTTGACGTGAGCTATAAATTAATATAGGAGTACAAACATAAACCTTCTGTAGATATCAGTGACTAAATATCTAAATCAATTTTATTCTGTATATGTTCAAATAATTGCACAATCTATTTTCCTGTTTCTTGGTTGCAATAACTCTTTGTGATTGATGAGAGAACTGTTTTGTATTATGATATTCTTCTTTAATTCACTTAGCTTAAGTTGACAGTTAAAAATAACCTATGATGTTTCCTCAGATACTACACTTATTTTAATAACTAATCATTGAATGTTAGCTTCAAGATAAAATTATTATTCCTTCTATATCTTCTTTTTTCTCCCTCTCTCTTTTTTTGTTTTTTTAATTTCAACCTGTATAAACTGTTGTATTCAGTTGTATTATGGCAGTTGATTTATCCATGTGAGGTTGAGCATAAGTATACAAATTGGTTTTATGTAGACAATGTGGCATTATGGAATTTAGCTATCAATCGTAACATGCAACAGTTAGTTGTCTGGAATATGTATACATTATTTCTCATGTTCATTCACCTATTATCAGGGTTAATGTGTGAATTGCTCTGGAGTGATCCACAACCTTTACCCGGAAGGGGTCCTAGCAAGCGAGGTGTAGGCCTCTCATTTGGAGGAGATGTGACAAAGAAGTTCTTACAAGAAAATAATCTAGGTAATTTGTCTGATAAGATAGGCAGGAAAATATTTTTAAGATGACATTTTTGTGCTCCACTTGGTTCTGATACATTTGTCAATTGACAGAGTTAGTTGTGCGATCTCATGAGGTAAAGGATGAAGGCTATGAAATTGAGCATGATGGAAAACTTATAACTGTGTTTTCTGCACCAAATTATTGTGATCAGGTAACTTACTAAGTACTGCTAAATTTGTTAGATAGAGATCTGCATTGCAATTTCCTTTGTTTTTTCTTCTTTGAACTTGATTAAGTTATAAAAGCAAGTTAGATGCAGAAAATTTTTAACGGGTAAGTTATGGGGACTACTCTTTTCTGAACTAGGCTTTTGGTTTTGTGTGACTTCAGGTCATCGACTTTTTTCATTGTGTAATAACTGATTTTCTCACGCTTTTAATTAATCGTCTCCATACACAATGTTCATCTCCTGCTCTCATCTAACTCTTGAACCCAACATTTTTCCTCAATATTTCTGGAAACTTTGATGCAGATGAATGATTGTTAGCAGATTGCTTGGTAAATAAGGTCAATAAGACTGGGTGACTGCTCAGTAAATTAGGTCAGAAAGACTGTGTGTATTAATGGGATAGGCACCCTCAAAAGCAAGACCTGGCAAAGAACTTGCTATGTCTCTCTATATGTTCAGATTGTATGATTCATTAGTTAATAAGTTTACTCATATTATCTGTCTAATGCTCATTGCCATTGTCAACCTCTATAACTTCTTTGTGATACCAGCACATTGTAATAGTCGCAGAATTGTGGTCTCTTCGAGTTGTACAATATATAGCTGAAGAGACTGGCAAATTCTTTTATTCGGATACAAAATTGTCCAGTCTCTTTCGTAACTTCTCCTTAACTATGTATTTTTGTTGTTGTGACTGAACGACACACAATTTGTTGTTATTACTTGATTACATCATTGTCTATTTCTCTCAGTGATTTGGATAGACCTTTGGTAATGATGCATGGTTTGTTGAGAACTGGTTGTTTATTGAATTATGCAGATGGGCAATAAGGGTGCTTTTATTCGATTTGAAGCCCCTGATTTGAAGCCAAATATTGTTACGTTTTCTGCAGTGGTCAGTTGCTTTATATATAGTTTTATCATAGAGGTAGGTTTTTATGTTGTGGAGTGAGGTGGATGTTGAATATTGATTTCTTTGAACTTTGCAGCCTCACCCCGACGTGAAGCCAATGGCATATGCAAACAACTTCCTTCGTATGTTCTCATAGTTTATACACCTAAGTGGAAGGGCCACGCTAAGCTTGTATCATTCTTCACTGACTACTGCTTTGCAAGGCAACGGAGATGAGTAGTTGGTTCATGTTTAGATCATTCAGCTTCCTGAAGAAGTGATATTTTGTTTTTTAACTTATGCTCTGCTTTTTACCATTTGATAGCATCTCCCGTCATTTTATCCGCTCTAGTCCCAGGTTAAAGAGAGAGTGGCACGAAAGTTGGTGCCTTTGTAAAATGTACAAAAACCTTTTCTATGTGCTTATTTAAGTACCATTTTCTTCTTGTTTCAAACGTTTTGGTCTTTATTAATCTTTCTCATGCGCGTAGCTCCTAATGCTAGATTCCATCTAATTTCATTTCATGCATGTTCATTTTGGAAATAATCAAATGAAGGGATTCGTTTTCGGGTAAATGTTTAGTAAAAAATGAAAATAATATCTAATTACTGTTGTCTAATGATTTATAATGAGAAAAAAGAGTAAAAGCTGAATCAGAATGAACTTCCCCTTGGGATGCATAAAAAAACTAACAAAAAAATATTATAATATGGAGTAGCATGTGGCATGGATTAAGTGAAGTGCACATGAAATAAAAATAAAATGACCCAACTCAACAATATGATTGATGCTTACACTTACTCCCTGCCTAGGGCTGGGCATTAGATTACTGAAGTGAAAATAAAAATACAGGGGCGTCGACTCGAGTCGGCAGTGGCTACGACATAGTCGTTTTGGGAGAGAGAGAGGGGCCGTGGCCAGTGAGAGTGACTTCGAATTGAATTCAGCCAAATCGATGGAATTGGGTCTGGGTGAGTGCGAGTCGTCGTTTTTACAAGCAAGCTTAGCAGTATCAGTGTCTTCTCTTTTTGTTTTTTAATTTCCTTTAAATTCATGAATTTTATTTTTATGTTATATGTCGTCGTCATCACCACCACTTACCAATGCTTCATACACACTAACTAACCTCTCTTCCTTTTTTCAAATTAATATGTCAATCTATTTCGCCTATTTTGTTTCGTTCTAAATAATTGAGCAGAATGTGTTGAGATGTTGAAAATTGTTTCTTGCGATTTAGGTTTTTTATCTCTGGGTTCAAAAGCAAGCTTGTTAAATGCGGGTTCTGGCTTTGTTCTTTGCAGTTGTTCTGATTACATAGCACAAACGCGAGTGCCCTTCGATGAAAATCTCAAAAAAAATTTAACTATGCCTTTGCTTGTTTCTTTGATCCGATGCCAATGCCGAACAATTACATAGGTGTCAGTCACTGTGCTTTGAAGTTTTCGAGAGAAAGATTTCTTTAAAATTTATGTATATATATATATATATATATATATAGTGCGTTACAATTGTGTTTCTTTGTGTTAATGAGAGCTTATAATTTCTTTATTGCTTGAAGGATTGTGTTAGGTTAGGCTTGGTTTAGCAGCATTTCAAATGGAGATTTCTGAAACCTGCTGTGGACCAACCAATGGTGTTCTTCCTTTAATGGATACTGATGCGACCAATCCTGGCCCCATTGATCCTTCTGTACTCTACGATCAAGATAACCATGTCTCCTCGGCTATTTGGGAGGGGCAGGTAAATTAAATTAAATTTTACCATCAAAGTAACTTCCAGACCTCATTACCTTGCTGACTGATCATTCATGCCCCTTACATTGTGTTTTAGGAGCGTGGTGTGCTTAGATGCCATGAACACACTTCAAAGCTTGGGGAATGGAGGCTCACGCAAAAGCAGATTGAATTGGTGGAGAAGGCAGGGTTTGGTTATCTTAGACTGCTTCCTTCCATCAGTCTGGACAATCCACTCATTTCTGCACTTGTTGAGAGGTGGAGGAAAGAAACAAATACCTTTCACTTGACGGTTGGAGAACTGACCATAACCCTCAAAGATGTTGCGTTGCTACTTGGTTTGCCGATTGATGGTTTACCTGTTCTGGGCATTACATATACTTCATGCAAATCAGTTTGTGAAAGATATCTAGGTAGAGTACCGGAGGCTGGGTACAAGAGTGGTGGCATGGTAAAACTCAGCTGGCTGAAGGAGTACTTTTCGCAGTGTCCTGAAGATGCACAATTGGAAGAGGTTGAGCATTACACACGTGCTTACCTTCTCTACCTTGTAGGAAGTACAATATTTTCAACTACTACTGGGAACAAGGTCCCTGTTATGTACCTACCTCTGTTTGAGGATTTCGAGAAAGCTGGAAAGTATGCATGGGGTGCAGCAGCATTGGCCTTTTTGTATAGATCACTAGGGAAAGCATCTCTTAAATCCCAGAGTACCATTAGCGGTTGCTTGACTTTATTACAGGTAAGCTATATCTGAGTTTTCTTTTCTTTCCTTGTTTTAGGGTTGTGTTGGAATGATTGAATTGTCAAACATGACACTGCTAGCTTCCTGTACGAAGAGTTACCGTGATGAGGCTGATCATTCATTTTCCTTTGCAGTGCTGGAGTTATTTTCACCTTAATATTGGTCGACCAAAGTTTTATCAAGAGCCACTCCATGACTGTTTTCCGTTTGTACTTAAGTGGAAGGGGAAACAGAGTGCTTCAACAGTGAAACGGGACTTAATTTTTTATCGCAAGGCATTGGACTTGCTAGAGCCGTATGATGTGAGTTCAAAACATGTTCAATTTGATTTCTTTCTGTATGGAAGTATAATGTATGACACATCTGATTGTTGGTTTTTGTGCTAACACGATTTTCCTTATAGGTGGAGTGGCTTCCTTATCAGAATTTGAATAGTACATTATTACCAGAAAGTGTAAGAAATAGCCTGATTTTGGGAAGGTCACAGACGATGTTAATCTGCTTTGACAAGGCAGAAAGACACCTTCCAGATCGTTGCCTACGTCAACAAAATATGCTTCAAGGAATCCCAGAAGATGTGCAACAATGGGAGAGAAAGAGTCGTGGAGTTGACAGTGGTATTGATTTGTCTGAAAAGATGGTATCAGAGCTTAATGAATGGTCTGCCCGTAGGCTTCATATTGTCCAGGGTGGTAATGGTGTTGATGAAAGTGAATACATGTACTGGTATTTGAGAATCACACGTAAGTTTGTGGGAAGGCCAGTGTCTCCCTTGCCTCACATCCAGAGAACAATAAAGTTCAGAACCAAAAAGAAGAGAATGGTAAATCTCTGCTTAGTCAATTGATGTGTACTTGCAATAATAACTAACAATCACTTTTTCTTTTTTTCCTGATAACAAATTGTAGAATGCTGGCTTAAGAGATATAGCACATATAGCTGATACGTTCCTGCTAAATGGGTTGGACGCCCAACAGATAGAGTCAATATCAAGGATCAGGGCCATTGCCCATAATTGTTTAGGGGACCAAGTTGAGATTGCATGCCTACCGTCAACCTCGTCACAAACTTGTCAGGGAAAAAGAATCAGGGAAAAGGAGCGTGTTAGAAGGAACACTAATGAAAAACATAATTGGGATGCTTTAAATCAACTTCAAACAATTGGAGAGGGTGATGAAACAGAGGGTTATGTTTCTGCTGTTGGGTCTGGGTCTGGTAACATGCAGTTGTGTCACAGTAAGGTTGAATCTAATGAGCCAGTAATTCATCAACCACATGCTAATTTGGGGAAGAGGGTGCGGAGCAAAGAAAGAGAAAAAAGGAAGACAAACCAAAAGCGGAGATGGAAGGACAGTGCAGTACAATGCGATGCAGATAGCGATGAATTGCTTTCTGAATTCTGCAATGCAACCATCAAGGATGATCTGATCCTTTCATCTAACACTGATTGCAAGGATAATCAGTTGTATTATGCAGCACCTGAAGGTGAGATTGCTCAAACATATGATGCTGATATTCGAGTTGATCATTCTCAGCCATTTCATGAAGATGATGAAGATGAAAAAGGGAATCTGTTGTATATAGCTGCGGAAAACAAATCAACTGAGTCAAGTCATTCACAATATGCAACTGCTCAAATTGAAAAGACAGGATCATATGATGCAGCTAGTCAAAGTGAAAAACCAGAGACGTGCCATTCAGCTGGTGAATGTGAAAAAACAGAATGTTCTGTTGTCCTTGAAATGGTGGAGTCCCATCATGCAGCTCATGAAGGTGGAAAACCAGAGGCCAGTCACCCAGTACAAAATTTAGATGACTCAAAGCTTAGCCTTAGAACTCATGAGGTAGATGATTTGAAGATTTCTCCCGGTTTTGGTGAGTGTGGTGCACAAACAGCTAAAACAGCTGTAGAAGTTTTTCAAGAGAAATCTTTGCAAACTGTTTTATCAGTTGCACAGCAAATTGATGTGGTTGTAGAAGGTACTGTCATCTATTTCTACTGGATTAAGTATTTTGTTTTTGCCACTCTCTTCATTTTACTGCCAAACCTGATTTGTGGCAAGAAATTCTGGAAGTATTTACTTTATGTCACCTGAAATTTTTGTTTTGTTGTGCCAGGGAATGCAAAAGAATCTTAATTTTTCCTAAATGCATCTGATGCTCAAGGTTTGCTGCCTTCCCTAGTTCTCTTTAGCATTGTGGTTTCTACTGCCAAACTTTTGGCCTTTTTCGCTTTCATATAATCATTTTATTTTATTAGATATTTAGATTAGGTACAGCTGTTTGTATGACATGAACATTTTCAGAAGAGTTGTGAATAGTGCTAATTCTTTACTAACAGCTACCATGTTGTGACTTGTAGATTTTTCTTGTATGTTTGGTAAAAATGTTGTGGTCGAAGAGAGTTGAGAGTTCAGCTAATTCTTAACTAACAGTTACGATAGTTAATTTGATTTTGAGCCCCAACGAGATGTCAGTGGAATAGACTGAAGTCATGTTCTATGGCACAGAAGTCATCTCTCATGTTAAATCTCCTTTGATAATATGGCAAGGACTGAATAGCTGTGCATTCTGATTATCTTATCAACAGCTCTATTTTCATGGTATTATGCAACAATCATACAACTCACGTGAGGAAGTATTCTCGTACTGTTGTCCGGCACACACCTATTTTCTGTTAATCGTATATTGCCAGTATGAGTTGTTGCAGTATACACACAACGGAGAGGTTGTTAATAATTATAAATGCATGACGATGCTGCTATCCAGTGATCGGCATATTTGTGCAGCTGCCTTTTGATGTATGAGTTGTTGCCTTGTTTATACTCTTAACCTAGTATCAACTTGCAGAAGACATGTAGCTTCAAGATTATTTGCCTCCTCCAACCAGGTCTTATGGAACCCAGATCAGCTCATATGTTTCCTTTTTCTCCATCTTTTGAGCAAGTATTTAATTAAGGATATTTGATATTTAGCTAATGCCGTGCAAATTTATAGTATTTGAACATAGCCTAGCTACGTTAAGGACCAAGATAGTTAGGACCATCGACTTTTTCAGCATACTGCCTTGGGGTTTATTGAATTTGTTTTCCCATTTCTGGTTTTTACTAACAACTTCCTAGGAGAATATTATGCTCTAACATGGAGCAGAAAGAAAAAAAGGAGGCAGATCATCCTGCAGCAGACAAAACAATCAATTAGTGAAGAGAAACAAGAGAACTGACGGGCTGTTTTTGGCACGATGGTTACCGGCACTGCCTACTCAGACATACCCTTTGTAAAAGACATTTTCGATTTTAAAGGCGAGCCCTTAAAGTGACCTCAAACATTTACTCAACTCGTGGTTCTCTTATATTCACGCCCGCGAGCTCAATGACCAGCAATTGTATCATCACTAACGACTTCCTCTTCCTTTTTTCCTTATTGCTTGGTTAATAATTATGAAACGAAAAAATATTACTTTTGGTTATGTTAAAGTCTTGCGTTTACTTTACATTCATATATTACTCTTCAGCTGAAATTGAGTAGACAGGTTTCTGTTACCTTTTTTATGCATGGGGGTTGTAGTTCCAAAGCCATATTTGATTGGCATAAACGTATTACAATATAATATTTTACATTTACTTTCTGGGTGTATTGTCTTCTGGTAAGCAAAAACAATTGGGAAGAGGGAATACATATACACCTGACAAATGTAATATAAAATTGACCAGCTATGGCATTCTAGTCCTTTAATGACGATACTGAGTTACCTTAATTTCATGCACTGGCGTGGTGTCTATCAAAGTGACCACTCAGGCTTGCAAGTTACTCTTCCCTATCCCTTTCTCCAGTCCGTGAGTCCAACGATCACGTAAAATTGGGAACAAAATCTTTTGTCTAATTTTATAATGTTTTATTGTATCCAATAAATCTCAGCTATTAATTTATGCAAATTTCGCATAAATTTTACATAAATTAACGTGAAATTTGCATAAATAAATGACTAAAATTTACTAATATAATAAAATATTATAAAATTAGACAGAGAATTTAAAATCACGTCATCACTGATTTTGTTTCAAATTCACACTCAAATATCTTAAAAGAGTTATGACTCATGACCCACTTCTTTATATGATATTCACTATCCCACACATCATGTCAATCAAGTCCCTTCCCAACACACACGCACTTAGTCACCGTATCTCTCTCTCTTCCCCTATGGTTCTGTCTTCCTCAGACATCAAATGAAGCTTATCATTCATACACAGCTGCTACAAGTGGTAATCAGCATCGGGCCTTCACCATACCTTCTCTCTCTCCTTTCTCCAAAATGTTCTCACTTTCTCTCCCCCGTCTGCTTCTTTTGCTTCTCCTATCTTTCTCTTCTGTCTCCTCCATCCATGCAAACAAACTCACACACTCACCATCCGACAGCAAGAATGCATTATCATCCACCAACTACTCAATGCCCTTATCTGAGGCTGAAACCCTTTTCAAGATCATGGACTCCATGTCATCTGATCAAACCTGGAGAGTCTCCTACTCCAACCCATGTGAGTCTGGCTCTATCTGGCCTGGAATTGAGTGCAAGCTGGGACTGGATAATCATCTTCATGTCTCCAGGCTTGACTTTGGTACTCACCCAAATCCAACATGCAAGAATACTGCCACATTTCCATCTCAAATCTTTGATCTTCCTCATCTCGAGTCTATTTTCTTTTTTCACTGCTTCACTCGCACCAAAACCGTCCTCTCTGTTTCCAGAAAAGGACTCTCCCACTCTTCACTTCAACAACTTAGTCTCAGATCAAACCTTGCACTTGTTGGTCCAATCCCTCCTCAAATTTCCCTTCTCAAGTCCTTAAAAGTTCTCACATTGTCACAGAATAGCCTCACCGGGCACATTCCAGTTGAGATTTTTAGCTTGACCTCTTTACTTCACCTTGATTTGAGCTACAATAAGCTCACTGGCACCATACCACTTCAATTAGCCAATCTGAATATCCTTGAAGGGCTCGACTTTAGCTACAATTCACTCACTGGCCCCATTCCAGACACAATTGGCCAACTGGGTGTGCTTCGAAAACTTGACCTGAGTTCAAATTCATTGACTGGCCCCATTCCTGATGGCGTACAAAAGCTGGAGTTATTGTCGTTCATGGCTTTGAGTAACAACAATTTAAGTGGGAAGTTTCCAAAAGGATTGGCAAAGTTGCAAAATTTGCAGTACTTCATAATGGATGACAATCCCATATACGTACCATTACCAGTAGAATTTGGCAAGCTAGTAAAACTACAAGAGCTCAGGCTCTCGAATTCAGGTTACTCAGGCACTATACCACCTACATTTTCGCAACTAGTCAACTTAAGCACTTTGTCACTTCAAAACAACAGATTGACAGGAGAGATCCCAGCAGGCTTTGGCAGCCTGTCTCACATGTATCACCTGAATCTTAGCAGGAATTTGTTGGGTGGAGTTGTGCCTTTTGATACAAGTTTCATGAGGAGGCTTGGTGGGAATTTGGACTTAAGCGGTAATCCAGGCCTATGTTTGAGTCCAACTGAAGCTCGTGATATCAAGGTTGAAGTTGGGGTCGGTGTCTGCGGCACCAGCAACAGCAAGAAAGGAAATTTGGTTGAGAAATCTGAAGGCCACCAGCCCCTCACTCTTCCTGTTTTGTGTTCTTGTTGTCAATGCCAACTGCTACTTGTAGCATATGCAATTGTATTCTTTCTTAATTAATCTTTAGTCCACTGATACTTCTTTTCTGGTGTTTCTTCGGAGAAATTATTAATCCTTTCTGACATAATCAATGACAGTATGACTTCTTAGTGGTTATAACTTGTGTTCAGTATATTTATATGCTGATCCATACGCGTCTGTCTGATCTGTCAGCAGCAGCCTGCACCTCAGTTTGATTTGTCAATATTTGCTACACTAATCTAAAGCCCTATCAGACCAATTACCTTTGAGACGTACATTTTGATAATCCAAAGCTCTCAGCCTCTTTTCTTGTGAATGTTGATATGTATGTGGCCGTTGTACTCATGTAGGTTTAAGGCAAAATGGGGATTGAACTTGAAGGAAGAATGCATCAACTGTTTGTTTATAACGTATAGAGACGAAAGTGTTTTATTACACTATGCAAAAGAATCTCAAAGACCGAGGAAATTAAACATCTGTCACTTTCGTTGGAGGACTCGCGCCTTTTTCAATTGACATCACATGGTCACAAAGATTCATTTATAAGGTCTCATGCACTGAAGGAAGGAAGGTGGCCCTTTGGGTTCTGTGGTCCATAGTCCCCTTGGAAGAGCTTCAGGTTGATCTGATAGCTGCTTTAAAGACATGACTAGAAAAAGGATAAAAAGGATAAAGTGGCACTGTACAAAAACAGTGTAAATTTTACTATATTATTGACATAAAGAGGGAAAGCAACATTTGGTGCAAAAAAACGTCAGAGTTTGATAGTTCAGGAAGATGTTAGTATCCAAGTAAAGTGAAAAGGGGAGAAGAAAAAAGATGGTAAAACTATGGACTTTTGGGTGAACTTGCATGCTTCACCTTCCTCTTGGATTTTCTTGCAATGGGGTTTGTTCTGAGGTGCCAGAAGAAACTCCACAGTCCACATCCCATGTGATTCTGGCGTGGCAACGTCAAATATTATAACTTATAAAACTTGACGTTGAAAAGAATGGTAGGGAAAAGAAAGACTGGAGAAAGTACTGACAAAGAAGTGGGGTGGGAGAAAGGACAACGGAACAGAGTTTGATGAAACAAGACCATGCCCATGCACATGTCCACGAGAGACAGACAGCACTGTCTTGTAAGCCAAAGGAAAGGACAGTTGAGTTTACGAAGAAATTGGATGTGAATTGGATTTCCATTTCACGCTTACAGTACTACTTCACCTTTGTTAGTATACAACAGTATTTCTAGGGTTTTTACAACCACATAAACACAAGCCTTCAAATGGCACTGCCACTGCCACTGCCACTGCCTCTCCCACCCAATTTATTCATAAACTACCCACTACTTCAAAAATGGATTCATCCCTTTTATCTAACACACCCCTCCCCCTCCAAATTAGTACTACGATGTCAGCCGCCGCGCGATCCTGATTCAACAAAACTGAAAAATAAAAGGGAGGACATGACATTGGATTCACAAACCAAACCTCAAATGGCAGCCGAATGAGAATGGGTTAGCTTGCTCAAATTGGCCTAAACAGAAACAATCGTGAAAAGAGGGGACAGTACATGTACGGACTTGTGGAATGAAAAAGGGAGCCTACTAAGTACGGACCACCTGTTAACACGTTAATACAAGCTGATGATGGAGTGTGTATATCTTTGTAGTAAAGCCTAACAACAAATTAGAGAGACGCTACAGGCAGAGGAGAGCAGATCAGAAGGATTGATTGGCCTTTTGCTTATCACCAATCACTAGCTTCAGTTGGTGACACAAACAGTTTCCATAGAGTAATTAGCTTCGGGTTGAAAAGATTAATCAGGTTTAGTCTCCAAATCTCACCGGGGGATTATGGGACGTACAAATCTTTTTCACTTATAAGTGTTTGAAAGTTATCCACCGAAGGTTTACTTTGTTGATATTACCCTCCTTATTTCAATGATTAAGATGCCAAAAATAAAGTATTATATATTAAAATATGGCCTAAACATTGAGTTAATTAAATATATTTAAGTATGATTAATAATTAAATGGTTAAATAATTATAATTGTTTACTTGATTGTATGATGGATATACCAAATTAAATTTAAAAGGATATAAATTGGTCTTTTTCTTATCCAATTAATGTATACAATTAACAAATGCAAAATCATCCATTGAAATATATCTACAAATAACAACGGGTTAAAGAAAAGAAATCAACCCAGTTTAAAGGCTTCAAACATATCATTTATGTTAAATTCTTCATGTATGTCCACATGTTTTACATATTACTAAATTATGTGCTCAAGATTCTATGATTAATGCTTTGTTTGGGCTCTAAAATGAAGTTTTAAATATGATACTAGAGCAGTTTGCCTTTAAACGCTCTCAAGGGGTGTGGCTCGATGGTTGATAGCGAAGCTTGGCTTCAGTCAGGTCCCAGGTTCGATTCCATGCTAGCCCCTCTTGTAAGAACCTGGGGTAGCCGGAGTTTTACCTGTAGGTGGAGAACTAGTTGGGCTCTCGATGATGAGGTACGCTCATGTGGCCCGCTTGTGGGGTGGTGCGCCAGTTGAGCCCTCGAAGAGATGTGCCCGCTTGGCCCGCCTACGAGGTTTCCTCGAATCCAAAAAAAAAAAAGTTTGTCTTTAAGCATAGAATTTCAATACTTTTATGTTTTTAGGCAAATCTTTTAACAAAAAAGATATTGGTTTTGTAAAGCTCCACCATAGTTGAATGCTCTTTTGTTTTTGTTTTCTTCTTTGAGAAATTTTTGGTTCAAACTGATGACATAAAACTCTTAGTTTTTAGAAGAGAAAAGAAACTCCTCTAATATCATCAAAATTCACTTACTAGAAAGCTAGATCTATTGGGACGAGTCAAAGGTCAAAGATGAGACCTAATAAAGGTTGAAAATGACTTGTAAAATTATAGTTCTACCCTTATTTAAATAATTACAGTTGTGCCTCGACTTGCATATTTATGATTTTGTCATTGTTAAGTTTTATAGTTTTGCCGCTGAATAATTATAATTATGTCACTGTTAAATATTTACTATTTTGTCATTGTTTAATATTTATAGTTATATCCTTACTTATAAATTTACAACTTTGCCCCTGTATATAAATTTATTTTTGCCACTAAAAATCTGAAAAATACACTATACTTTTCTCCCTTTAAATGTAGCTCAAGCAGTAGGAGAAAAATTTTAAATAATTTTTAGTGATTCATACAATGAGAAGATAATCTTTAAGAAGAGTATGCAATTATCAAGTTTTCACATTATTATTTAACAAATCATAATATTAAAGCAAGATTTATTATTTATACATAAATTTTATAATTATTATTTATTAGTCACCAAAGTGGCTAAACTATGTTGACGTGCATGAATAAATAAAAAGTCAATTATCCTTATTATTTAAAATGTCTATGTAAAGCAAGTGATAGATTGTAATTCTTAGAGCATTGTGATTCACCTAAAATGTGAATTAAATTGTACGAGAAAGAAAACATAATGAGAGTAAATCAATATTTTTAATCAATTACTTTTGTAAAAGTAATGAATATATATGTTTTTATTAGAAATATTTATTGAATTATAATTGATATTCATTGACTTTCAAATTTTGGTTTTATATTGTAATATCCACCTAAAGGAGAACTATAGTATATTTTTAATTGCTTATTTTTAGTCTATAAATCAAATTATATATAATAAGAGCATTTACGTATCACTTTTATAGCTATTTCTATTCATTTGCAAGCCTCATATGTTACTCTTTTCAATAATTTGAATTTTTCTAGATGGTGTGAATAAGTCAATTTTTAAGTAAGTGCTTTAAAACTAGGGATGACAATAGGCTGAGTATGAGCCTGCACTACAAGAAAAATTGCCAATGGCGACGGAATATTACCGACGGTATGGAAACCGTTGAAAATACCGACCGAAAATGCTTACCGTCTCCAAAGTTGGTGGTCTATTGCGACGGAAAAACGTACCGTCGCTGAAGTTGTTGATGATTTTTACCGACAAACATATCGGTCGGTAATGGCGTCGGGAAAACACGTCAAATTGACGCCCTTCATTTAAACCAAAACGAGACGTCGTTTTGATAACTGATTAAAACACTCAGAACTCCTTTCTTCTCTCCACGCACGCTTCTCCCTCCTTTCTTCCTCCTTCTCTCCTCCATTCTTCCCCCAACAGATAATAAATATATATATATAACAATTTTTATATATATATTTATTGTGTAAAATATTGCATTCAAATTTTTATATTTGTAGAGAATTCCATAAACATTGTATTTCAGGTAACAATATGGGACGAAAGAGACAACGCGAAGTTATGCGGCCACGATTTAGACCGATGTTCGGAGGAGCTTATTGTGAAGGTGGATCGTCACAGTCTGGTACTCGCACTAACTCACCTACTCCTCCTACACACCCGACTCCTCCAGATGAGCCATCACCTCCTGCTCCACATGCTACACCAACCCCTTCGGAAACTCATATATCATCCAATACTCCTTTGGTGGATGCAGACGTCCGCCAGCCTGGATCTGTGGGAGATGATGGGAGGAAGTATATCACAATTATCAATGAACAGTAAGTCAAATAACATTAATCTTTATTTGCTTTACTATAAGGCTTAGGTGTTTCAATTCTTTTCTAGACTCCACTTACTCTTTATTTTAGGTTGGTTCCGTCTGGAATGAGTTCCAGACATATGGCTTCCACATTTAAGGAAAGGATTGATCCTGAGGGTTATGCGTGGAAGAATATATCTGAGGCGACAAAACAATTTTACTTTCAAGAGTTTGAGGTACAATAAATATTTATTTTCACTTTATATTGATTTATATAGTCTAATTAGATAAATAGTATAACATTATATATAATAGTCTTTTTTTTCTTCTTCATTTAGAAAGAATTTTTCTGGGATGCTCGTTGGGACGCGAGCATATATAAAATATGGGAGAAGCAAGCTCGTACACGTTATCGCGACTTCCTTACCGCGATACACAAGGCTGGTGCACGACCCCGTTATATTTCGGAGGCAATTTGGAGTTATTGGCTGGAGTATTGGGCATCACCTGCAGCGATGTCCATCTCAGGGCGTAACTCGGCCAACAGACGTGGAGGTCCGGGTAGAGAGTGTTGGGTCCGTGTTTTGCGTACCGGGGCGAACTGGGCCCCGCATACCCCAAGTTTGCACGCGACCCACACTAATCAGAATTGTCCT
>JAOSBM010000002.1:12012169-12029005 GCA_027568955.1 Erythroxylum tenue | reverse complement strand
CATTGATGGACAAGATAACTCATTTGGAAGAGGACCGGATGAGAGAGCAGGATTAACGGATGAGAGAGCAGATGGAGCTGATGGCTCGCATGAGAGAGGAGATGGAACAGTTGAAAGGAAAGTATAAAGACGACCCCCCGCGATCACCAACACCATAGATACTCTAACTCGTTATGTTTCAATCACAAAGATAAGAATTTATGTACACTTTTATGTGTTTATTATCAAATTTGAATCAATATAAATTCTTTTAATTATATATCATCATTTAATTTTTGATTACAAAAATTATATATATATACAAATTAATTTTGTATGTATAGATTAGCGAAAACTCTAGCATGTTACAAATGTCTTCAAAGCTATTCCCGACGGAATTCCACAAACCGTCGGTGTAGACATATTAACATTACCGGCGGAAAATGCTTTACCGTCGGTGATAACAAATTTATTTTAGCGACGGAAACTCACCAACGGACATTATTCTGTCGGTAAAGCTATATAAGCCGTTGTCATTCACCGACGACAATGTTCTAATTTTCTGTTACAAATATACCGACGGAAAAAACCGTCGTACTATTTTGTTCACCAAATACCGACGGAAAGTTTCCATCGGTCTATCACCGACGGAAATGTTAACCCACGGTCGTCGGTAAGAGTCCGTCGGTATATCTTACCGACGGCCGTATTCACGACGGTTGTGGCCGACAGCAAAATCCGTCGGCATTCATAATTTCCGACGGAATTATCTACGACAACTAGGTTATCTCTTGTAGTGCTGGGTAGGCTTGAACACGAACCCAGGGCACACGGCTCGAGCCCAACCTCAAGTCCGATTGGACTTAGGCGGCCCGAAGCTCGATCGGGCCCAAATTGACTCGAACTTTTTTTAAAAAAATTAAAATTTAAAAAATGTTGTCATTTTTCTACAAAACCCAGTTCGGTCTGAAGCACAAATTTTTTTAAAAAAGTTTTACCAGACTTCGGGCCTCACCTAGGCTACTTTGACAAGCTTATTTATAACTTGACTTGATATTATTAGACGATCAACCCCCTACTCTTGTTAATACAAGTATTAAGGGAAAGGAGTCGTACCGTAAGGCATGAGAACACTCTTAATAGATTAAACATGATGTATATGCAGATGACTATTACTAATAATATTAAGACAGCTATTCTAAAATTTTAAAATGCAATATAATACGTAAAGCTTGTGGAAGATCATTTTTGTTTTGCATAACATTGCAACAAGGTTAAAGACACTCAAAATGATAATGGATTCTCTTTTATGGTAAAATTTATTTTGAACTTACTATCTCTTAAGTATGGACCTTTTTAAATTAACTACAACAAGAAAAATGAGATGTTAATAAATTGTCTAATATCTTTTCAAAAAAAAATAAATAAATTGTCTAATAAGATTATTCATGGGGAAGCAAGATTGGAAAAACATAGGAGTCATTCCATTAATCTAGTGCATTAAGAAGCTAATTAAGAACTAAAAGTAAATGTCAACAAGTTTAAGAAGAAGTCACATACTGATGTTACACAAGCGAGTCAAAAAGAATCACATGGTAGACAAATGTAAATTGTGTAAAAAAAAAAGTTAGACATTGGTAGAAAGATTGACTAAAATATAAAGTTATATTCAAAAATAAAGGAATTTCTTAAGGTCCAAATTATAAACTTAAATGAGAATTTTCTCTTTATGGAAAATCATATAAAGGCTTCAACTAAAAGCATAGGAACTTATCATTTGATCTTAAGTTTTGGCCACTAAGTATATCTTTTAAAAACTCTTTATAATATACCTTCAATTTTTAAGAACTTAATTTCTGTTTTAAAGCTTGATTTTATTAGGTTTAAAGGACTTTTTGGACATATTTGTTTTAATTTATTTAACAACACTTTATTTATTATTTTTATTATTCTTTTAATGATTTATAAAATTAAAACTTGATAATAAAATTTCTAGATCTTTGATTATTATTTATGGTAATGTTGGAATCAGATATAATCATTAGGTAAAGCTTGTTTGCGACATAAATGTTTAGGTCATTTATCCAAAGGAAGCTTGAAATGATTAGGAAAGAATGAGATTCTTCCATCTAGACTTTACTAATCTAAGTTTATGTGTCTATTGCATTAAGATAAAGGAAACCAAACATAATAAGAAAGGAACCATAAAAAACACTTAACTTCTTAAGATAATACGTATCAATGTTTGTGGACTTTTTATGCTCCATCTTTTGGTCCAAAAATAATAATTCATTACCTTTATTAATGACTTCTTACAATAAGGTTATGTCAATTACTTAAGAACAAATCTCAAGTAGTGGATGCCTTTGAGGTGTATACAATTGAGGTAGAAAGACAATTAGAAAAAAATGTAAAAATTGTAAGATATGATAAAGGGATTCAAAATATAGGAAACATAAAGGAAAATCTGCGAGTCTATTTGCAAAGTTCCTTCAAAGATATGACATATATATATTATGCCAAACACTCCTTAATAAAATGGTGTGAAAGAAAGGCATAATAAGAAATTAATGGATATAGTTAGGAGTATGATGAATAATTCTTCACTACCTAATTCTTTATGGAATTTTGCTTTTAAAACTATTGTATATTTATTGAACAAGGTCCTTTGTAAGGTAGTTCCAAAAACTCCTTTTGAATTGTGGTGCATATTTAGGTTTGCTAATAGTGGCAAGCATCTATAATCCATATATAGGAAATTAGATTCTCGAATGTTTAGTGGTTATTTTATAAGTAATAAATCTAAAGGATTTTATGTTTTATTGTCCAAATCATAGTCCTAGAATTGTAAAAATTGGAAATGTTATATTCATTAAGAATGTTGGAGTTACAGGGAGTAATGAATGATAAAATATAGATATCAAGGAAGTAAAGATAAATGGTCTTTTATCTACAAAGGCTTCTTTATCCATAGTCGTTTCAAATATTATTTTAATAATTAGTGAAAATTTAAACAACCCTAAAGTATGTCTAAATGAAAGATCAAACCTATAAGGAAATAAATCATAACCATCTATTATATATGAACAACAAGAAATAATACATTTGAGAAGATCTCAAATGAAAATAAAGTTATCTATTTCAAATATATTATATGGTTTATTTATAAGAGTCATATGTTGATATTAGAATCGATAAAGATCTAGTTTCATTTTCACAATCCATAGAATCTATAGTCTAAAAATGGATTGATTTTATGAAAGATGAATTAAAATTCGTAGAAGATAATAAAGTTTAGGATCATTGAATTTCCAAAAGTTTCTAAGAAGTTATGTGTAGATGAGCTTTTAAAATTAAACGCAACTCAAATGACAATGTTGAATAAGATAAGGCCAGACTTAGTGTTAGGCATTAATGGAACGTAAGAAGGGATGAATTGAGTGTTGATAAAATTTAAACAAAATAGTACTAATTTTGTATGGTAATGAACGTAGTTTATAAAAGAAGAAAATATTAAATAAAATAATGAATTTTAACAACACACCTAAACATTAATGTAAAAAAATAAGGGAAGACACATGTGATTTGATTAATAGTGGTTCGACAAATAGCTCTTGCCTACATCTACACCTAAGACTCTTTTTAAAATTCTACTGTAACTTTTCTTTTTAAGGCAAAAAATATCCTTTATACAACCTTTTTTCGATAAAGAGTAACCCTTTTACAATCTTCTTTCATGGTGAAAATAAATCTTAATGCTACTTGGAACACCCTCTAAATACAATAAAAACACTTTAACAAAATATTACAACTCAAAATATTGATCTTTATCACTTCGATAATACCAAAGAGGCTCATTCATATAAATATGAAATATGCTCAAATGCTTGATAAACTTAGAAATGTGTGATTAAGACATCCAAATGTTTTTTTTTAACGAAAGAAACAATTAAAAACTTGTATCTATAAGATTTTGAGACCCCTACTAGCCATGGGCCAAAAATTAACCGTTACAATGACTAGTTATAGAGCACTGGTCAACTAGTGTGCATTGAATGCGTATGTCTACTAGATGTTGAGACATTGGCCGACCATTAGAGTATATTGCTTGTATCCCTTAAAGGGACATTGGTTGATTTCACCACTACATTGGTTGGCCAATATGTTAATAAACTTAACTATCACACTTTCAACTTACATTAGTGAACTAGTAGCCTACAGTGGCCGGTTAATCCCTCTAAAAATATGATTTTAACGATTTCAAATGTTCAAGCTTGATTTATTTAATATAGTTATAGTTAAAAAAATTTCAAAATGTCTTAAAAGATTTTTTGAAAAATCAAGAGACTATCCTTTTAAGAATAAAAGCTTCAATAACTTTTAATGAATAATAAGACTAATGTAATGAAGAAAAATGAAATGTTTATGTAATCTGAGCCTCTAAGATCATCAAAATGATTAAATACGATTACAATTAACATTACAAAATACAGAATGACCTTGATGTGCCTTGATCTTCTTTTGCACTTGACTTAATCTTTTCTTTAATAATTGCAAATTTTAACTTTTCTTGATAAATTTATGAACTATCTTCTTGAGTTTATGACCACATCTTGTTCTTATATTACTTCTATTGAAAATAATAAACTCATTAGTAGTACTTATGTGTTATTATCATCAAACACTTAGAAAAGTAAGGTAATCATATGTAGGCCTAGCCTGATCCAGCCCTACTACAGGCTAAGTGGCCCGTGGCCTCACGGATTAGGATAAGTCGGCCCGTGGCCCAACCCACCTTATATTTTTTAAAGCAAAAACATAAAAAACGAAGTCGTTTTTAAAATAAAGTTCGGTCTACGGGCCAGGCCTAAAGTAACATCCCTAATTATATGGATACATTTTCAACAATCTCAAAGAAAAGACTTATCAAGGATTATAATAAAATTGATGGCTCAATATGATTTAGTGTTACACCAAATGAATGTGAATTCACATATCTTAAAGGGGATCAAATGGAATATTAAGAGAAAGTATTTATGGACCAACTTGAAGATTTCTCAACAAAAAGTTCAAATAGTGTATAAACTTAAAAACTATATATTATGTTAAACAAACTTCAATGATATTATCACGATTTTTTAGTTTTTAGGAAAATAATGTTGATTGATGTATATATCAAAAGATTAGTGGAAATAAGTTTGTTTTTTAGTCACCTTTCAAAAAAAAAGTTTGTTTTTTAGTCATATATGTCAACAATATCTTACTTGCTGCTAATGATTTGGACAAGTTACATAAGAAAAAAAATTTCTCTCTAGGAATTTTAAAATGAAAGATATGAGAGACACGTCCTATGTGCTAGTAATTTATTTTTTCTGTGATAGATCACAAGGATTATTAAGAGTATCTTATAACAGTTACATTGAAAATTTTTTAGAGAGATCTAATATGGACCAACATTTAGCTTAATTATTCCTATTTAAAGAGGAAATAAACTTAGTCTTATACAATGTAAAAAAATAAGATAGAACAAAAAGAGATGGAATCAATTCTTTACGGGATGTAAACAATTTCATATATCTATAAACCTGTATAATACCAAATGTTAGTTTTATTGTCCGGGGCATATATTAAAACAATCATAGAATTGTTCATTAGAAAGATGCAAAGAAAGAATTGAGATACTTACAAGAAACAAAGAATTATATGCTCGGGTATTCAAAATCTGATTATTTAGAAGTGATTAGATGCTTAGATTCATATTTTTTAGATGTCTTGATACCAAAAAAACCTATATTTAGTTATTTGTTTCTTTTAGCAACTAAAGCAATATGATAAAAGGGTGTTAAGCAATTTATCATTGTTTCATCTACTACAAAAGTAAAGATTACAATATGTTTTGAAGTTAGATTTCATGCATTATGGTTATAAAATTTTATTTAAGGGCTTGAGATTGTAAATATTATTAAAATTTTATTGTGATAACAATGTACATATTTATGTTTTGGTATATTAATAGAAAAGTTTATAAGATATAATTGTCCATTATGATACAATATATCCTGGGAATAACAAATTTTATAATCTATGAAATGAAGTATGTTGCATAAATAATATATTATCCCCGTAACTCACATTTGTTTTTATCATAAAATTACTCATGTTGAATTTTGAAGATTTATTTATTGTGCACATAAGTTATGATTATCTTGGAAGAATATTATAATATAATACAATATTTTTGCAATAATAGCATAGGATTTATTCATTCTAGCATTCTAGTATTGGTGTTGTTGTGTTTGTTATTTGAGCAAGGAATTTTTATCTAATATTACTCTGTCTTATATTGTCCATGAAATCTCAACAATTTATTTATGTGAGCCCTGTGTTTATTTATATAAGTCTCGTATAAATAAATGGTTAAGATTTAAATAGACAGAATAAGACAAAATAATACTGAACAGAGGATTCAGACTCTGGATACCGATCCCTTTACCTTATCCTAATGGTCAGGTGTTATAATCCTGAGACCCATCTCGCTCTCAATTTATACAATACAACACGCAAACGCAACAAATATTTCTGACTCGTAATGATCTTATGGATCTGTCTATATATTATAGCGGCTAAGGTTAAGGTGGTCAGTGGTCACATTTATGATTTATTTATTATTTCTTAGGCCCATAGGCCATACCAATACTATAATACTAGAATATTATATAAAATACAATATTGTATAATTTATTAGTTAGCACATACAATACAAGCCAAATTTGTTTTGCTCGATTTGATTTGATCGGTTTTAGAGATATTAATGGCGATTTTAGAGAGCTCGTCGTCGTCAGGAGCTGCTGCTCGTGGGCGGTTGGCCGTACTGGTCGGTCATCTGACGACCGCTGTGGAGTCTGATAATATCGGGTTATTGACAAAGGAAATTTGTTCGGCCCAAGTCTCTCCTCCTCCTAATGTCCGAGGTAAATTGACAGTTCTTGACGAGCGCACTGGCAAAACCTATCAAATTCCCGTCTCCGATCACGGCACTGTCAAGGCTTCTGATTTCAAAAAGGTTTTCTTTTGTTTGATTCTCATCGTAGTTACTGCTTTTAGAGACTTGATGATTTATTTTAATTGTGAAATGAAATCGAACAGATTACAACGGGAAAAGATGACAAAGGAATAAAATTATACGACCCAGGGTACTTGAATACAGCTCCAGTGAGATCCTCCATTTCATATATAGATGGCGATGAAGGTATTCTCAGGTACAGAGGCTACCCCATTGAGGAGTTGGCTGATTCTAGTTCCTTTGTGGAAGTCGCCTACCTCATTTGTGAGTGTTCCCCTTTCTATTTTTTAATCTTTTAGGGTGTAAAAACACAAACTTCTATTTTTAATTTTAGCTGAATCTTTAAATTTTTATGGGTTCAAGTGTACGGGAATTTGCCATCTCAAAGTCAGTTAGCAGACTGGGAATTTGCTATTTCTCAACATTCTGCTGTACCTCAGGGCATTTTGGTAAGTATCTTTCTCTCTTTTCGTCTCTATGTTTGTTTCTGCACATAAGAGTGACACATTATTAGTTGATTTAGTTCTAATGCTACCACTCATAATTGCTGACACCGGTGATGACTAGCTAACCAATTATGGGAAAATTTCTCTCTTTTTAAGTTTACTCTATTTGTAATTTTTATTGTTGCAGGATATTATACAGGCGATGCCTCATGATGCACACCCCATGGGGGTACTTGTCAGTGCAATGAGTGCTCTTTCCATTTTTCATCCTGATGCTAACCCTGCTCTTAGAGTAAGCTCTCTATCTTTTGTCTTTTCTTACACAATACTCAACTTCCGTTCTTTGTTCTGCTGCCTGTTGTTTCATTCTTTTAACATGTTTATCTCACCCGAATGACCATAATAGATGATAAAGGACTTCGTGAACCGATGTGTAAGTTTCTTGAGATTTGAAATTTTCTTTCGTTCCATAAAATACTATGTTTTACTGGTATAGGGGCAAGATCTGTACAAGTCAAAGCAAGTGAGAGACAAACAAATTGCACGCATTCTTGGGAAGGTCCACTTGATCAACATTCTTTCTTCTTTCCTTGAGATTGGTTTTAAAATGTTATGCACTTCAATGTTCATGTTTGAATGTCAGCTAATGCAGGTATATTTTGCAGGCGCCTACAATTGCAGCAGCTGCTTATTTGAGGCTGGCAGGAAGACCTCCTGTTCTCCCTTCAAGCAACCTTTCCTACTCGGAGAACTTCTTATACATGCTAGATTCACTGTACGTTCAGTATGCCGTCTTATTTTACTTTGGTTTCCCTTGGAATATGAATCACCTTAAAATCAAAGGTTTAGTGAACTGCCTATATCTTTTTTAATCTACTGGATATGGCAACATGGGCTACGATAATTCTTGCTTTAAATATTGCATTCCCTTGTTTTTCTTTCCAATAGCTCACAGAGATTATTGTGCATTGCCTTCTCAGGATATTCAAATTTAGACATCACATGCATGACTTCTCAGAATCCTTTTGAGAAATTCCATGATCTACCTATGGGATTTATTTCATCTGATTTCAAATTTCTTCTGAGTTGCAGGGGCAATAGGTCTTACAAACCTAACCCACGCTTGGCTCGAGTACTTGATGTACTCTTCATACTGCATGCAGAACACGAAATGAATTGCTCCACTTCTGCTGCCCGACATCTTGCATCGAGGTACATTTTGTAATGCCTAGCAGTATAGAACAGCATTTAGTCTTTTTCTCATTCGGTTTGCTGTACTTGCAGTGGTGTTGACGTGTTCACTGCTCTTGCTGGGGCTGTTGGAGCTCTATATGGTCCACTTCATGGCGGGGCAAATGAGGTAAGTTAATGTCAAATGTTCATCAACTTACTACATGCTTGATATTTGTTGCCAGCTCCATTTTGAGTTAGTTTCGTCTTCTATTTACCTGCATCCTCTACTCTTGGATAATTTTTATGCCACTTTTATAGGCAGTGCTGAAGATGCTTAGTGAGATTGGAACTGTTGAAAATATTCCAGATTTTATTGAAGGTGTGAAAAACAGGTATTCCTACCTTTTATTTGATTGGATATTTAAACCTTTCACAAGGGTTGTAATGATTTTGTTTTTGATCCATATTACTTGCCACTCTCTGTTTCTCCAGGAAGCGAAAGATGTCAGGCTTTGGTCATCGCGTATACAAAAACTATGATCCCAGAGCAAAGGTCATCAGGAAGCTTGCAGAGGAAGTATTTTCAATTGTTGGGCGGGATCCCCTTATTGAGGTTTTTCCCTATTCTCAGTTGTACTTGCAAAGAAAAAAGTTAGCTTCTACACTTCCTCTTCTGTGGTGACATTAGTGTTTGGTATTGCACTTAAAATGACTCCAAATCAGTACTTTTCAAGACTAGCAGATAGTTGTTGGTTCTTGTGCACCATATGAGGAACCATTGTGATGCTAGAACTGAGGAATAAGTTGTCTGGATAAAACTTCTAACAGTATGCATAAAAGAAAGAATCATTTTGAAGCAGCTTCTTGGAACATTGTCTTTGGATATGGTAAGAACGTTCATGTTTCTTAATGGTCACACTGCACTGCTTAGTCATGGACTTCGTAAGACAAGCTATAAGCATACATACTGAACCATTGCTATTACTTTTATTTCATATGGTTATTTCTCCGATTGTTTGGATCTCTATCATCAATATGATTCAAAATAGTTTGTGATGGGCACATGTTTATGATTGTATGGAAAATAATATTTTCTTTCCGACTTGTAGAGAGAAAATTTGCCAAGGATTCATTTTGGAGAGGCTTTTCTCATTTAATTTGCCTTGTTTTTTCTTTTACTTACTCGATGTGTTCCACGATTTAGATGCAAATCCACTCTTCTCTTCCGATTTGTCGTATTGTTTGCAGGTAGCTGTTGCTTTGGAGAAGGCTGCTCTCTCAGATGAATATTTCATCAAGAGGAAGCTTTACCCAAATGTTGATTTCTATTCTGGGTTGATATACAGGTGGAAAAAAAAAGAAATTAGCTCAAGTGTATTAGTTGGCGGTTTCTGCAACTCATGAAAAATTTAAATCTAGTGTGGAATAGGTTATGATAACAATTATATCTTTTCAGGGCCGTGGGATTTCCAACAGAGTTCTTCCCTGTTTTATTTGCAATCCCTCGAATGGCTGGTTGGTTAGCTCATTGGAAAGAGTCACTGGATGATCCTGATACAAAGATTATGAGACCTCAACAGGTTACTTATGGACTCATTCAGTTCTATGCACTTCTGCAGCTACTTGATATATTTGTGCTTTCTTGGAATGATCTGGACCTCGTCTTTGGATGTAAGCATAGACACTGCAGTGATGGGAGCAAGGATATATGATAACCTTTAGGCACTTCCAAAACAGGCAGAATCTGTTATTTTGCATCTATGGAACACAAACTGATGTAGGATGGCTGCAGGATAGTTTTTTTCCTGATTGGAAATTGGACTAGCCATAACTTTAGATTAAAAATATGTAGGGTGGTTAAAGAACAGTTTCCATGCTAATTGGAATTGAATTATACTAATACTTGAAATTAGGTTATATAAAGAACTCACACTTGGTAAGTCTTAGAAATTGCATCTGGGGTTTATAAAATATGAATCATACCTAATATTTAGAAAACACGCCTGGAATCTAAGATTATTTCTAGAACTTAAGAATCCTATCACACTTTTAATTCTAAAATTCATAACCTGAAAATTCTCTTTTTTAACTATAGGAAAGATTCATATTATTCCTAATAGACTTAGAATCTTGAACCAATAAGAACAAACTAAATAAAATACTTACCTTACCTATTTGGGTTTAGCCCATCAGAAAGTGGCTTTGCTCAATAAAGGAAAGCCACTGTAGATTTATTGATCACGAAACCTTCTGATTTACATTGGCTCCACATGGGAACCATGCCTTGTGGCTCATGATATAATTACTCTCCATACGTTTAGTTAATTTCTGGATGAACATTTTATTTTTTGTTTTTGTACATAACTTGTTTCATTGGTTTAGTTTCACTTATAGTTGTTGCTAGTGTGGACATGGGATTTCATAAGTTTTAGCATATACCATGATGCCTTCTTATCAATACGGAATCACATTTACTGTTCTGATAAAAGAATCAAGGTTCAGTTAATAGCTACTCCTAATATTCCGTTCTTTCCATTAAGCAACAGCTTATCATACTGGTTGGAAGATACTGAAAAGGAAACTTTACATCTTTCTGATAGCTGTAGATATTTTTCTTAATCAGGTTTACACAGGAGAATGGCTACGGCATTATATTCCTTTGAACGAGCGGATAGTGTCCGGTGATGTGGACAGGCTTGGCCAGGTCTCCATTTCAAATGCCTCTAGACGCCGACTTGCTGGATCTGGGGTTTAGGATATGGATTTATTGGGAATGCAGAAAAGTGAAGAGAAGAATAAGTCATCAAATCTTAGGCATGAATAATATAATATGAATCTTTAGATTATCAGCTGGAACATTTTGCTGCAGCGTAGAAACAGTTATGAATTCCTGCTTTCACTTTCCCATGAGCTTTCTTGCAAGTTGTAACACATGTAATATTGATGTCTTTAATGTTGGTCTGCAAGGATTCAAATTCGTAAAACTGTTCAGATTGTCTACAATAATATGTAATAATGAGGCTTTTTTCCTCGTCTCAGCAGCCTCAGTGGTGTTAATAAAATTCAGTGTACATGGGTACTGATGTACGGTACAGGTCAATTGCTTTGTGGTCCTGGACTCGACTGTATATGGCAAAAGGAAATAAATGAGATGAGAGGACAGGTGGGGGGTGTCATATGTGTCTACTGTATGCGTCGTGTCATGCATAAATGCGTGGAGTGGGGGAAGAAGAAGCTTGTCCTGCAAGTTAACATTCACTGCTGATAGGGGAGCAGGAGCCTGGAGCTTTTGGTTTTGGTTTTCTGAAGAGGCATGCTGACTTGGAATTCTTTCCAGTAAAGGAATTATAAAAGGACGTCATAGTGTTTTACTTACATGAGAAATGAAATACAAAATATGGTGTTTTGATTTGCTATGTGAAGAATTGAATCAGAACCTTTACAAACTTCATTGTAAAGAATGTAAAATGAGGATCTTCTTAAGCGATTAGATTCCTATTTACATCAAAATAGAGAAAAAAGTCAGAAATATATAAACGAAAAAGTATGAGAGCGAGAGTGTTTCCGGTGAGCTAGCTTGTCTAACGGTGGAGACTCCGATGAGCTTCTCCTCTGCTATGGCTTCTTCTTCTCCTCCTTCCTCTCGTTCCCCCCTTTCCCTTTTACCTTCTTCGCCTTCTGTCCTCCTAATCCCTAATCAGCCTTCACCTACTCGTGACCTATTCCCGCCTCTCAACCCCCCAAATCGACCCCCTTTTGACCGAAATTCAAATTCCAATATCCCAACGCCTCTCCCACCTCTTGACCCACTTCCCTCCTCGATCTCTGTTGCCCCTGCCCCTTTGCCCTCTATTGGTCCCTTCCCTACCCCGCTTGCCTCCCCTCCTGGTCCACCCTAGGAGCCGCCACCCTTGGCTCAGCTCAGATCTTGGAAGAACGTAGTGGAGACACGACCCGGGCTTCCTTCTGAGGTTCCCGAGCTCTCCTTTTATCCTCCTGAAGTTAGGGAAAATTAGGTATTTGTGATTCCTCTGAGGGAGCTAGCGCAGCGAGGAGCGGCAAAGTTTCACACAACCTTTTTCGGATTTTTTCTGGGGAAGCGTCCGGCTTTCCCGGTGGTGCAACATGCCCTGGTGAAATCGTGGGTTGAGTTTGGTCTTCAGGAGATCTTGATCACTTCCTCCAACAACTTCTTGTTCTGCTTTGACATAGAGGATGGCCTGAAGTCAGTGGTAGAACGTGGTCCGTGACACATTCAAGGTAAGCCCTTGTTTCTCAGGCAGTGGAGCTTAAATGGTGGAGACAAGGCCGACATCCAAAAAGCTCCGGTTTGGGTTCGCTTTTACAACATTCCAGTGGAATAATGGACAACCGAAGGACTGAGCAGAATCGCTAGTGCCGTGGGGATACCTCTTCTGATGGATACTCCAACTGCCAAAATTGACGAAGCAGTGGCCCTCAACATTCCAATTGGCCACGTATGGAGAGGATGAGCAGATATCCTTTCAGGTCGTCTCCATTGAGTATGAATGACAACCACCGGTGGAAGAGCAGCGGAAGGTGTGGGCACCTACAGGCCGCACGTTTGCAACTAGTCTATGCCAAGAATTGGAGCAGCTTAAGGATCCGGAGTTACCAGTGGTCCCTGCTCCGGCTGTCACTCCTTCGGCGTTGCCCGTGGAAGTTCCCCTGGAGGTGGACCTTCCCCAGCGGGCCATCACTGATACCCCCAAGTTCACAGGAGGTAATGCAGTTTGTCTACCTCGGAGTTCCCCTCAGGGTGCCTCACAACTTAACTCATCCGAAGACTGCAGTGGCCATAGTGAAGCATCTCCTGCTCTGCCAGAGACCTAGACAGGTATACCTCCTTCCCCTACATCTGAATTGAGGGCATCTCCAACCATTACACCAAATTTTTACACCAAATTTGGTGTAAAGTGGAATATTCCTAGAATCTTTTTACACCAAATTTGGTGTTACTCCAACCATTCTACAACAAATTTTTACACCAATTTTTTTTCAAAGAATATACCACAATAATTTAGTTATTAACTAAATTAATTTATATTTATACAACCACAATAATTTAGTTATTAACTAAATTAATTTATATTTATACAATAATTTTTATTTATTTGTTTATTTATTAAAAATAAAAATAAAAATCATTATTCTAATTAATTAATATATACTTTTATATTAAATTAATATTATTTACAAAATATATTTAATATTATTGCAACAACAAATTCATAACATACACAAATATAAACTGATTAAAATTTCTCATTTAACCTCTAATCATTTGAATTTTTATATCGTTATCACAAATGTTTAATCAGTACATTACGAAGTTCAAAATGAGCTAGCAAAGAATTCTTGAAATATAACTGTATCATCTCTATTGATATTAATTTCAGAGACTGATGTTTCGCTCCAATTTTATGCAAAGATTTGGATTCCATCAAAGATCTAGTGATGCGTGAGGCTTTCAGAAATGAACAAATGAAAATTTTTGCCAAAAGAGCTCAAGAAGGAGAACCTCAAGGAGGAGCTGGCTCATCTAGTGGCTTTAGCCAATATTCTGATTTTAGAGGAAATGGAGATGACCTTCCAAATTATTAATTATTTATGTTAAATTAATATTTTCAAGTGCTTGTAGTTTTACTTTTAAATCAATGGTGTGGTTTAAATTTATGTGCTTTTTTATTTCAAATTTATTGATATATTTTATTAATGAATATATAACACTTATAAATAAGAATTATAAATAAATATCAAAAATAAATTTAATATTATATTCAATATTAGTCTCGTTTTAAATGTCTTAATGAGATCTTTGTAATGATATATTTTGTGTAAAGTAATAAATATATTAAGTTTAATTATTTAGTAATTTATATAAATAAATTAATTTGTGAAAAGGATATAAAAGGAAAAAGTTAAAAAGTAAAGGGATAAAGTTGTCTTTTTTATACTTTTGGTGTAATGAATAGTAACACACCAAATTTAGTGTGTTACTGTTCATTGCACCATTTTAGTGTGTACTTTTGGTGCCTTGGTTGGAGTAGATTTTTTGCACCAAAACACCAAATTTGGTGCTTTGGTGCCTTGATTGGAGATGCCCTGAGACTTGCTAGGCCTGGAACTGTGGGTAGGACTGAGGGGGCTTTGTTAGTTAGAAAGACTCGGAAGAGTAGGAAAAAACAGAAGAAGACGTAGGAGTGTGGCATAGCTGGTTTATGACTATGGATTGTGTATTTTGGAATGTGAGGGGTCTGAATCACCCCAATAAACAGCACGCAATCCGTGCTTGGCTCAAACAGTCTTATGTTTCTTTTGTTTGCTTAGTTGAAACCAGGATTCGTTCGCTTGGTCTTTTGCATTCTGTCTGCCAGTCCTTGTTTCCTCATTGGGATAGCTTTAGCAACATTTCCCCCTCGCCCAATGCTATAATTTTGGTTGCTTGAAATTCTGCCCTCCTTCGGTGCTCTATCTGTACTTATTCAGACCAGTTTGTCCATGTGGAAATCCTTCCCAGGCATAGTTTAGAACCTTTTCATGTTTCTTGTGTGTATGGCGCTAATACTTCTACCCATAGGAAGCTTCTTTGGCGTGATCTCACCACCATATCCTTGTGTATGAGTCGTAAACCGTGGTTAATTGCTGGTGACTTCAATGCCATTCTCCATCCTCATGAATCTGCTCCTCCTAGTGCTTCAACCCTGAGTAGTCAACATGACTTCCGTGAGTTTGTAGGGACTTGCCAGTTATTTGACTTAAACTCCAGTGGGCCTTTGTATACTTGGTCCAACAAACATCTAGGTCCTTCCTTCCTTGCCCGAAAGCTTGATAGGGCCCTTATTAACTCTTCCTGGAGTAATTGGTTCCCTTCTTCCCATTGTATTATCCACAATCCTTATACTTCTGACCATTCCCCTATAGTGATTAAGGCTATAGGGACTCAACCGAAGCCCTCTTCTCCTTTTAGGTTTTTCAACCTTTTAGCTGCTCAGCCCAATTTTCTGAGGGTTGTCGAGGAAGCTTGGGCCTCTCATGTCATCGATACTCCTATGTTTAGGGTGGTTACTAAACTTAAGAAGGTTAAGGCGGCAGCTCTCAAAATTATGAACTCCAATCAGATAGGGGATATCAATGCTCGGGTTTTGGACTGTCAACATCAGTTGAACCACATTCAGGACCAATTAAGGTACTCCCCCGGATCTACCCTTCTGTAAACTAGGGAAACTGAAGCCATTAGTGCCCTCTACAGATCCCTCGATGATCAGGAATCCTTTTACAAACAAGCTTCTAGAATCAATTGGCTTAAGGAAGGTGATCGTAATACAAAATTTTTTCAGATGCTATTCATTCTCTAGAGGTGGGTAATGGTAGTAGGGTAGTGGAGCTTAGTGCTATTCAATCCCACTTTTTGGATTTCTTCAAAGGTTCTCTAGGGGCTGCTAAGCATCTTCATTCCTTTAAGGAGTTTGTTTCTTCTCTTTTTCCTCACCCTCTTGCGGACATTCATTCTCATGCCTTAATAGCTGAAGTCCCTCCTCGAGAAATCCATGAGGCTTTCAACTCTCTTAGTCTTGATAAGGCTCCTGGTCTTGATGGTTTTAATGGGCACTTTTTTAGGAAGGCTTGGTCTCTTATAGGTGAGGAAGTTACAGAAGCTATCCAGAACTTTTTCCTTCAGGGAAAACTTTTAAAAGAGCTTAATTCTACATTCATCACCCTTATTCCCAAGACAGCTCACCTTTCCACTGTCCAAGATTTTCAGCCCATATCCTGTTACAATCTTCTTTACAAGGTTATTGCAAAAAAATTTTAGCCAATCGCCTAAGCTCTATACTCCCTCTTTTAGTAAGCCCTAATCAAAGTGCCTTTATCAAGAATCGTCGTATTGGGGACAATATCCTTTTAACTCAAGAAATATTCAAGCGCTACCACATTTCCAATTCCCATAAGCGTTGTGCTTTCAAAGTGGATCTCCGCAAAGCCTATGACTCTATCCATTAGGATTTTCTTCTTAGGGCCCGTTTGGTTAAGCTTTTATCAGTAGAGCTTTTATCAGTAGAGCTTTTGTAAGTAGAGCTTTTCTGAGAAGAGCTTTTTTTAAAAGTCAGTTGACTGTTTGGCTGTCAATTAAAAAAACAGCTTTTTTAAAAG
>JAOSBM010000002.1:11922462-11940078 GCA_027568955.1 Erythroxylum tenue | reverse complement strand
GTTGTGATTTTGTGTGTACATGTAGAGGATTTAAAGATAACACCAAATGACTTAGAGTTGTATGTCTTTTGCCCTCGCGTCGGACGACCAAAAAGAACAATGACTACTGGCTACTGGAAAGGCACTGGTTATGGTAGTCAAATTTCACCTGAAAATGCCATTGGAGTGACTGGTACAAAGAAAATATTTGTTTTCTATAAGGGCAAATTTCCTAATGGAGTCAATACCAATTGGGTCATCCACGAGTATAGTGTATCCATAACTTCACCTACTACCCAGGTATGTTATTTCCTTTCGAATTAAGTTGTACGAGCTAACATTTCACCTGATTACGGTTTAATGTCCTTTACTTTGGCGTAGAAAACATTTGTCCTCTGTAAAATAATGAAGAGGGCAGATAAGAAGGCTAATGTATCAGGTGCAACAAGAAGACGTCATGAGGAGAATATGGCCGATGATCCATTTCCAGAGGTGAGAACTTGGATTTCACTTTTGGTGCATCAACTTTAAGGCGGCTATTTAGGACAATGGAAACAAGTCATCAACCGAAAACTAATCATTTTATGATCCTTCTTGCAGGTAGACCCGCAAATGCTGGAAGATATGGAGCAATTTTTTGCTACTTATAGCGAATGAAGAGCATGGAAACAGAGTAAAACTAGCTAAATGCTGAGTTTATGGAAGATCAGAATACGTACGGTAGAACAGAATAAGTATTATGTAGCTGCATGTCCTGTCTTGTATTTGTATAAGTTTATTAATTATATTTTCAGAATGTCTAGGTAGTAACCTGTTGTTACTTTAAGCTATATGTTGTGAAACAATGTAACCACCACCAGTAGTGGGAACATCTATTTCTGTTAAGCACCCTATATCATATTACAAGATGCTGAATAAAGTGTTTCTCCATATATATGGACAATGCCTATCATAAGAATATTGGTCCCTGAGGTTCTACTAAAGAATTTTTTAGAATTGGGGGGAGATTAGAGCTAATGGGTTCCAAGGTGAAAATGAAAGTCCTACAATAGGAATTAGTGACATCAAAAGTTTCCATTTGTCATAAACGTTTCACTTAAGTTCCTATAAGTTGCCATTTTGATCCTATCATGAAAGAAGTGGAAGATATCATATCTTTTGGCACAAGAAATTTATTCCAAGTAGAATAACTGAACCTTGTTCAATTCCAATATAAAAAGAACAGATACATGCATTAACAAATAAATAGTCCAGCACATTTCAAGCACATGATGTCACCAAGTTCTTCACGTGACAAGAATTCTACTAGTTCTGACAAAGTAAAGTAGAGCATTCACGAAGAAGAAAACTTTTGGGTAGTGTCGCAAGTAACCAGCAACTCACTAAGACAACACCTTCGGATATGTTTCCTAAAGATAACTTCTTCCAGAGGTGGTTCAAGACTGTAAATAGTGCAATCACCATAGGTCTATCAGCAGCTGGAGAAAATAGATACCAAAGTTTTAAACACAAAACTTAAAAATGAATTAACAGAAGTCATAACTGTGGCATTGATTTCAGTTACCCCTCACATTGTGTTACCACCTCCAAAATATTGTTGACAGACAGCCAAAGGGCGGAGGGCTAGAGAAGGAATACCAAGTCAATTTAATCAACTCACAGAAGCTTTCCCACAAAAGATGAAATTCATGAGAATTAGCAACTATAATTACCAGCTCTCATTAGGGATTGCAAATTTGCATTTTAAGAGCTTGTGCTAATATATTAGGAGGCTTGAGTATCTAATAACATATCAATGAATCCATGTTTCCATGGATCGAAAACCAAACTAATCACCTTAAAAGCAATTATGATGGCAGAAATAAATGAGATTTTCCAACCCAATCAAGTACATAAGAATAGGTAAATAAATGAGATTTTCCAGAACATTAACTACTGCAACGTGACTAAGCATTTCAAGGGAGAAAGTGAGGAATAATCATGAAACTAATTTGTAGAAATAGAGAATGACAGAAAGAATTGAAGATGAAGTTGGTATTTTTAAAAAAGACGAATTTTCCCTAACAACAGAAAGAGTCAAATACTCTTTTGGACCTTTCATCAAATAGTTAGTAGGCTTTCTTGAAAAAAGTGTAAAAGGAGGTAACAAAAAGTTAACCCATATACAACCAACAAAGGAAAACAATAAATCATCTTCAAAACACAAACATAAACACAACTCATACCATTTGCAATAAAAAAACTCATAATAAATACCTAAACGTATAAGTAAAACAGAGCACAAGAAACATAGCACAAGAAGGAGGGTTTGAAAATAGAAAAGAAGAAGAATACCAACACAATTAAGGATGCTTCTTTGACAGTGACAACCACAACACACGAAACGAGCACAAGAAAGGAGACAATGGTTATTGGACTGTAAACATAAATGAATGTTGATGGCTAGCATGAAAATGAAGAGAGGTTCATTTTCGTGTTAAAACCTAATATAAAACGACATCGTTTCTTGTTAAGATAAACACTTTCATTTTTTATTTTTTCGAAAGAAATATAGTACAATTTTGTTAGTAACAAAAAAATAGTTGCTAAATACGAAGACATTGCCATATTCATTGTCACCTTTTTCTAACATAATTATATATATAATATATTTTATATGTTACAGTACGGAATTTTTATATAATAATTAGATAATTATTATTACGGATAGAGTAAGATATGGAAAACTTTTTATATAATGTAATATTTAATAAATCACTATACTAGTTAGGATTAATATGTATACATTCATAATACATTAAGTTAATTACAATATATGCTAATAATAATAATAGCAGTTTAATTAGAAATAATTTGCAATATATTAGAAAATGGTAATCAACATTAAATATTAATATAAAGATTTTATAAAATTTTTTAATATTATTGAAAATGACTTTAACAATAATGACATTTCAAAGATTACTACATGATGTTAATGTTGTTGATTGCATAACTGTAAACAAATTTAGTGAACGAATTTGATTGTAATATATACTTTTTATTAATCTTTTTCTAAAAATGTGTGAAAAAGGTTTAGTATTGGCAAAAAAAATTTAATTTGGTAGGCAAATGTTGGACATTTGGTGAAGAATTATGTTTTCATCGCCAAATGTAGTGGATGATAAAAAAAAATTTAAGCTGAGACGACGTCATTTATAGGACGACAAGCAATTTCATCCCAGCGTCTGTTTTATCAGACACGCTAGAAAGCCCTCCCCCTCCTTGCCTGTTTATTTCGTTCAGTCCTCTCTCCCTGCCCGATTTTTATTTGACTTAAACCACCTTTTTCCATTCATTTTCCTGTCCTCTCTTTGTGAATTTTTGTCCTCCATTGTCCCCCTACAGTTTGTCTCCACTTGGTAAGTAGTTTGATAGATGTTTTGGGGTTTTTTTCTTCTGTCGTTGTGTCTAAAAACATTGTATGTTTAAGTTATGTTTTTAACTTTTTGTTGAGTTGTTTGTGTTAATTGGGACTGATAGTGGTTGAATGGTTGTGAATATTTGTTAATGTTGGTGAAGAAAGGGAAATGAGAGATTTGTTTTTGTTATTTTTAGTTCAAATTTGGTCGCCCATAAGGTGTTCGAAGAAATTTCTCAATGGTGGTTGTGTTGTGTCCTCAATGGTGGTTGTGTTTTGCTTTAATAAAAATACTTAAAGTTAACAAAATATGAAAAGAGTTTATATGACAATTAAAAAATATCATAAGGGTAAGTAAGCAATTATATTTATATGACAATTTTTAATTTTTAAGGGTAAGTAAATTGGAAGATTAATAAGGGTATAAGCATATAATCCTTAGAGAAACAAAAATGCTTAACCAATCATAAGGGTAAGTAATTTTTAAAGGTAAGTCCTTAAATCTACAATATGTGTGTTCAATTGGTTGAGTCAATGTTAAAATGTGTTAGGAACCTTGTTTTACTACTGCCTATAAGAAGATTGTGATGGTTCACTTTGATAAAACAATGTCACTCTCAGATTTGGTTTCTCGCTCTCGGTTGAAGTTTTCCTCCATCACAAACTATAGTGAGCCCATAATTGCCACAAAGTCATTGAAACTTTATTAACAGCAAGATACTGGTTACGTGTCCAAATATTGTAATTTTTGAACAAGTGTATTACATTAAATACAAATTTGTCTTTTTCGCAGGTTGTAACTTATGTTTTAGAGTGTCGATAATCGACCAACCTTATCCTTCTTCTTTGTAGTATACAGTTGTCCATCGATCTAGGTAAGTCGTCCAACTAATGTTTACCATATGTTTTTCTTTAATAGTACGTGAGTTTGTGTTCGGGTTTTGTGTGAATGCAAAGGATGTGTTAGTTTTGTGTTGTGGTTTGCAATATTCTTAGAAATGTAGGATGATATATAGGCTGGAAACTGGTGATACAGCTCTAATAAGGTTTATCGATGAAAAATTTCACAACCCTAGGAGCGACCATGAGAAGTCCCTTTCTCGATTCACAGGTGTAAACAATGTCACGTACCTTAGTGTTTCTTTGCTTTAGAACTTGGTGAACAAACTTCAATAAAAAATACTCTAATTAGATGTAACTTTTCTTGTCACGTAAAATTAAAAGACAATTACATTTAATAATTTAGTTATTAACTTTTTATTGTATAGCTACATGGATAAAAGTTAGATGTCTCATCGAAAATGGTCCACTGAATATTTAAAATAAGTTAAGAGTTTCATGCAATTTGTACAACGTCAAATGGGTAATGAATGTCATATTTATTGTCATTGCATCAATTGCTTAAATTTCAACTTTCAAAGTCAAGATTTGGTATATAATCATTTGCTAATCCAAGCCATAGATAAATTCTATACACTATCGCTTTATCTTAGCGAACGTAAGTTGGAATACATGGATGTTTGTGGAAGGATGTGTTCGTAACATTAGGTCAATTGGGTGAGTTTTTAAGCAATTACATTGCAAGACACTTAAAGTTAAAGAGCTTGACAAAATGGAAAAAGACATAGCTTTGATTCTATGTAAGCTTGAACTAGTATCCCCCATCCTTTTTTGATGTTATGGTTCATTTGGCAATTGACTTACCACACGAAGCAAAACTCTGTGAACCGCTTCAATTCAGATGGATGTTTCCATTTGAAAGGTAATTAAATTTTAATTTTTTAAAAGTTATTTGTTAGTAACAATTGCTAATATTTTACATTTTGTTAAGGTTCTTTTTGCTCTCTTAAGCGTTATGTATGTAATAGAGCTCAAACTGAAGGGTGTATTACAGAGGCTTATATAGCAAACGAATGCTTGACATTTTGTTCGATGTACTTAAATGACGTGGAGACAAGATTTCATAAGCTAGAACATAACTTTGATTTTCATAAAGATGATGGCTTGTCAATTTTCTCCCAAAAAATAAGGTCACTTAGTGTGGGTAAATATGTGGAGTTAACTAAAGACGAATTCGAAATCGCCCATTGGCATATTTTGAACAATTGCAAGAAAGTCAATATGTATATGGAGTATGTATATTACTTTTTATTTAAACAACCATATTAGAATTTTATGATTGAATCTTATTTCCTTACCTCTATTTTCTTTTTTAAATAGAGAGCACCAATAGTCCATTCGAAGCAAAGAGATTATTAATGTTGAAGAAAGACATAAGCTTATGTTTGTATTATGGTTTAGAAATCGAGTAAGTTATATATTGATTATATATTATGAACTTATGACAATTTGTATGTTATATTAACTTCTAATTTCATTTTGTCATCCAGAAGATACAGTTACATAAACGTAACATGAAAGAGATGACAACAACATTATATTGTTTGGCATGTGGGCCTCATATTTGTGTGGGAAAAATACATGTTACAGTGTTTATGGGATGAGATTTCACATACAAGATCAAGACAGTCAACTTAGAAGCCAAAATTAAGGTGATGTTGTTAAGCAACATATGCCAACGATTTTATTGACTTCTATTGTGTCATCTTTGAAATAATAAAGTTGCACTATATCAAAGATAAGAAGATTGTTCTATTTAAGTGCCAAATGGTTTAATCTCACTGATATGAAAGTGAAAGGGAATATTAATAGCATCAATGTTAGTAAGACATGGTATGATAATGACCCTTTTGTCCTTGAAAGCAAGTGAAGTAAGTTTTCTACCTCAACGATACTGTATTGGGTACCAACTGGAAGGTTGTTCAAGAGTTTCAACACCAAAATCTCTTCTATTTTTGAAAAAGGGATAATGGTCAATTCATAAAGGATGAAGATGAAGTATATCGAAAGATTAAACTGGAGTTCAATAATGAAGCCATTCGAATAGAAGATACAGACATATCATCATTCCATAGGAGAGATGTTGATCCCAATATAGTACAACGAGATGAAGTCCAAGCCAATCTTATCATATAAATAGATGAAGACTATGCTTAGGATGAATTAAATGACAATGATGATACTTTGGCCGAATATATTAGTGATGAAGGGTCTAATGATAATGTAATTGATGATGATGATTTTCAAAATCTTGATGATGATGATTGAAGGTAAATAAATTGTTTATATTCTCTAAAATGTTATGTTGATTTTTGATTTATGTTAATCCATATTATTGATATTTCACTTATGTTAATGCGTATTGTTGATGTTTTACTTATGTTTATGTGGAATGTTGGTGTTAGACTTATGTTTATGCAAAATGTTGTTCTTGTACATATGTTTATGTGGATTATTGGTGTTTGCCTTATGTATGCGGAAAGTTGACGTTTCAGTTATAAATATTCAATATAATATCCACCAATGAAACCAGCTAACAGCAACATCTATCTACCTCAATTAGTGCTGACGAATCTTCAGGTATGTTATTGTTAACAACCTATAATTAGAATTATGTTCAAATATATATTTACATGTTTAATGTATTTTTTCTTATCATTATTCTTTTATTGTCAGGTTCCAATACCGTCATAAGAAAAAGAAGTTAGAGGTATCACTAAAGGTTTTGAGTTACAACGCATGAGTGTTGCAATGAACAACAAGTTGTCTGTGCATATTGACCCCTAGTAACGTCGTCCTATTGACAAGATCCAATTAGCAAAGTTGTCCAATGAGTTGGGAGTCGTTGTCAGGAATGAATTACCTTGCCTTCAGCATGCTAAGCATTTGAAGGAAGACAACTTGCTACAAAATGCTTTGGACAAAGTTTCGGTAATTTTTCAATTTGTTTACTTATATGCAATTTTGATTAACTTATTTAAAGATTAATTTAACTTATACGTGTTGTTCACAGATGAAGCTCAATATTGTCAATATCGATAACCCTGAAGTTTCGAGTTATATGAGTTCACTGCTGAAACAAAGTACGAAGGATCATCGTTATCGATTTCATAATTACTACAAGTCTTTTCCTTCGGATGAGGACGCAAGGAGACATGTTCCAGAATAGGTGATTTTAAAAAATTGGAGTGAAATATGTGATTATTGAGCCTATGCCAAAGTTAAGGTTTATCTTCTTTCTCTTCACATTTGTTTTCATTAATTTTGTTACACAATTTAATGACTATTTCTTTTCTTTATTTAGGAAAAGTGTAAGAAAGCCAAGGTTAACAAAGGAAAAATGAAAACTCCTCACAACACCAGCTCCAAATCATTTTTTGTCGTATAACAAGAATTTGTAAGTTCTTTTTTTAGAAGTTATTATTTTATTAGTAAATACAATATAATCTATTGTGTTTCAATTTTTTTTAAATTCATATAACAGAGTTAGATTCAACTACATGAACAAGAGTGCGATATCACTCTCTACAATCTGATACACTACAAGGAAGGTGAAGGCTGGATGTTTGAAGAAGCATAGAATAATTATGTAAGCATAAAAATTTTAATTTTAAAGTTTATTTATTTATGTAATACTAACTAATAATATTTGAATTACACCTCGATTTTGTGCTTTAAATTGTTAGATAAGATGCATGAGTTGTTGCAGAGATCATTGTCTGACAGAAATGAGCTCAATGCGGGTGACATTTGCAACAACTTCCTTAGTACAAGATCAGGGTATATCAAAGGTCTTAAGTATGCCCCTAAGCCAATTGGTTCATTATTGTTATGCCTAGCATATGTAACGACGCTTCAAGAGGAGAACCAGTTGCCTAAGGTCCAGTTACAATGCACTGAAGAAAAGTTAGGTTGTACAGAAGAAAAGTTAGAGCGTACTAAAGAAAAATTACAACTTAATGAGCAAAAATTAGACCATACTGAAAGAGAGTTGACCAAGCTTAAAAAGATGGTCAAACAAATAGTTGGAACAAAGTATGAAAATAATAGTGACGATGAGGAGTCCTAGTTTGTCCACAAATTTTTTTCTTAAGTTTTGTAATTAAAATTTATTTTTTATAAAATCAATTAATTTTTAATTATGGAACATTTTATTTTATTTTACTTAGTTATTATTCAAACAATGTTACCAACAATAATTAAATTTTTTTAATTATAATTCAAACAATGTTAAAAATAATGACATAAATTAAAAATGTTATCAATAATTATAATTGAATGATAAATTGGTAATTGGAAAGGGTAATTAAAAATAAACATTATTCACTAAAACTTTTTAGCTATAAATACAAAATTGTCGCCAAATCTTTTTAGCTACGTTTCACAAAGCGTCTCTAAGAACCTTTAGTTATGTTTCCAAACACGTAGCTCAATATATTCTTCTACGAAAATAAAATGTTGCTAAACATTATTACCTACGCCTACTCTAACAAAGCTAATTACCTTTAGCCACCAAAATCAAATGTCGCAATATGTCATTTGCGAAAAATTGGTTTCTCCTCGCCTATCCCTTTTTATGATAGACCTGTGATCGTAGCAAAATCAATTGGGCAACGATTTCGTAAAAATGTCGCAAATAATTATTTACTATTAGGCTTTTGCGACCACTTGTTTCACGATTTTTTATCGTCCCTAAACATTTTTTGCAACAATATGTTCTCTTTCGACAACAAAATTATTCATTGCCAAAACCCTGTTTTGTTGTAGTGCTTTATGATCTAACTTATATTTATTCTAAGTATTAAGGATCAAAAGGAACTTTTTACAACTTATACATTGATAAAAGTTAAGAGGTAAAATAATTATACTAAATAATTTATTAAAAATACATTATTAGATTAAACTTTCTAAAATTGACTAATATGCATTATAAAAATAATGATTGAAAATTCTTAATCACATAAGTATTTGCTTGCTCAATACTCAAAGGAATGAATGAAAATGCCTTTTTCTTGTTCAAAATAAAAAACCTATTGTGATAGTCGCATTATGTTAGTTTTTGCCCTATAACCAATTAGTTGGTTTTAATTTTAGTGACATAATTATTTAAAACTTCTTCATCCTGTACATATTCATATGCATGTGATAAAGTCCATAGGGTAAATGTATATTGCAAATGAAATTATGATGAGATCATAATTATGATATTTATATTGCATTTATGCATTTTTTTAATTGTTCTTAGTCATTGAGCTATTAAGATTGAATAATAATAAAGTATAAAAAATTAGCACACGTTATGTTTCTTTTTATGAAGAAAATAGTTTATCTCATAGACTAAAGTAGGGAATACTTAAATTGTCCATGCAGGTAAGGTTTTTAAGCCTTCTTAAGTATTATGTACCTAATAAAGCTTGATTTGAAGGGTCTATTGTAGAGGCTTATATAGCAAATGAATGCTTGACATTTTGTTCGATGTACTTACATGACGTGGAGATAAGATTTAGTAGACCAAAACGCATCTTTAATTTTGATGAAGATGGTGGCTTGTCAATTTTCTCCCAAAAAGTAATGCCACTTGGTGTGGGTAAATATGTGGAGTTAACTAAAGACGAATTCAAAATCACCCATTGGTATGTTTTGAACAATTGCAAGAAAGTCGATATGTATATATGGAGTATGTATATTACTTTGGATTTAAACAATCATATTAGAATCTTGTGATTGAATCTCATTTCCTTACCTCTATTTTCTTTTTTAAATAGAGAGCACAAAGAGTTCATCAAAGCAAAAGGATTATTAATATTAAAGAAAGACATAAGCTTAAGTTTGCATCATGGTTTAGAAATTGAGTAAGTTACATATTGATTACATATTATGAACTTATGACAATTTATATGTCAGATTAACTTCTAATTTCATCTTATCATACAGAAGATACGATTACATAACTATAACATGATAGAGGTGACAACAACATTATATTTTTTGGCATATGGGCCTAAAATTTGTGGGAAAAATATATAGGTTTCATTGTTAATGGGGTGAGATTTCACATACAAGATCGAGACAGTCGACTTAGAAGCCAAAATTGTGGGGTTGTTATTACGGGATGTCATGGCAACGATTTTATTGACTTTTACGGTATCATCTATGAAATAATAGAGTTGCACTATATCAAGGACAAGAAGTTTGTTCTATTTAAGTGCAAATGGTTTAATCTCACTGACATGAAAGTGAACGGGAATATTACTAGCATCAATGTTAGTAAGACATGGTATGATAATGACCCTTTTGTCCTTGAAAGCAAGTGAATCAAGTTTTCTACCTCAACGATGTTATATTAGGTACCAATTGGAAGGTTATTCAAAAGTTTCAACACTGAAATCTCTTCAATTGTTTTGAAAGGGATAATGGTCATTTCATAGAGGATGAAGATGAAATATATCAAAAGATTGAATTGGAGTTCAATAATGGAGCCATTCGAATGGAAGATGTCGATATATCATCATTTCATAGGAGAGATGTTGATCCAAATGTAGTTCAACTGAATGAAGTCCAAGCCAATCTTATCGTATAAACAAATGAAGACTATACTCAGGATGAATTAAATGACAGTGATGATACTTTAATATATTAGTGATGAAGATTCTAATGATAATGTAATTAATGATGATGATTTTCAAAATCTTGATGATGATGATTGAAGGTAAATAAATTGCTTATATTCTCTAAAGTGTTATATTGATGTTTGAGTTACATTAATCCATATTGTTGATATTTCACTTATGTTAATGTTTATTGTTGATGTTTGACTTATGTTTATGCGAAATGATGGTGTTTGACTTATTTTTATGCAAATGTTGTTCTTTTACTTATGTTTATGTGGATTGTTGGTGTTTGCCTTATGTATGTGGAATATTGGTGTGAGTTATAAATATTCAATATAATGACACTTGGTAGAAACAATGGAAAGAGAGTGGCAACTACCGAAGATGTTCCTCCCCGCAACTACCAAATCAATCTGACCCTATTGAACAACAACCACTGATTTCATCCACCAATGAAGCCAGTTAGCAACAACCTCTATCTACCTCAACTACTGCTGAAGGATCTTCAGGTCTGTTATTCTTAACCACCTATAATTAGAGTTACGCTTAAATATATATTTACATGTTTAATGTGTTTTTTCTTATCATTATTCTTTTGTTGTCAACTTCCAATACCGGCATAAGAAAAAGAGGTGGAGGTATCACTAAAGGTTCTGAGTTGCAACGCATGAGTGTTACAATGAAGAGTAAGTTGTCTATGCATATTAACCCCTTACAACATCATCCTGTTGACAAAATCCAATCGACAAATTTGTCTTGTGAGTTAGGGGTTGTTTTTAGGAATGAATTGTCTTGCCTTCAGCATGCCAAGTAATTAAAGGAAGACAACTTGCTACAAAATGCTTTGGACAAAGTTTCGGTAATTTTTCAATTTATTTAATTATACGCAATTTTGTTTTACTTATATAAAGATTAATTTAACTTATACGTGTTGTTCACATATGAAACTCAATATCATCGATATCGATGACCCTGAAATTTCAAGGTGTGTGAGTTCACTGTTAAAACAAAGGGCGAAGAATTATCATTATCGACTTTATAACTACTACAAGTCCTTTCCTTCAAATGAGGACGCAATAAGACATGTTTTAGAACGAGTGACTTCAGAAATTTGGAGTGAAATGTGTGATTATTGGGCCTCTACCAAGGTTAAGGTTTGTCTTCTTTCTCTTCACATTTGTTTCCATTAATTTTGTTACACAATTTAATGACTATTTTTTCTTTATTTAGGAAAAGTGTGAGAAAGCCAAGGTTAATAGAGAAAAAAAATGAAAACTCCTCACAATACAAGCTCTAAATCATTTATTGTCGTACGAAAAGAATTTGTAAGTTCTTTGCTTAGAAGTTATTATTATATTAGTAAATACAATATTATATTGTGTTTCTATTTTTTAAAAATTCATATAATAGAGTCAGACTCAACTACATGAACAGTGTGATAGGATCACACTCTACAAACAGACACACTACAAAGAAGGTGAATGTTGGATGCCTGAAGAAGCGTAGAATAATTATGCAAGCATAAAAATTTTAATTTTAAAGTTTATTTATTTATGTAATACTAACTAATAATATTTGAATTACATCTCGATTTTGTGTTTTAAATTTTAGGATAAGATGTACGAGTTGTTGTAGAAATCATTGTCTGACGGAAATGGGCTCAATGTGGATGACATTTGCAACAACGTCCTTGGAACAAGATCTGGGGATATCAAAAGTCTTGGGTATGACCCTAAGCTAATTGGTTCATCATCGTCACTACTAGTATATGTAATGACGCTTCAAGAAGAGAATCGATTGCTTAGGACTCAGTTACGATGCAATGAAGAAAAGTTATAGCTTACTGAAGAAAAATTACAACGTAATTAGCAAAAATTAGACCGTACTAAAAGAGAGTTGACCGAGCTTAAAAAATGGTCAAACAAATAGTTGGGTCAAAGTATCTAAATAGTAGTGACAATGAGGAGTCCTAGTTTATCCATAAATTGTTTCTTAAGTTTTGTAATTAACATTTAATTACATATTATTTTTTTAACAAAATGCATTTAATTTTTAATTATGAACATTTTTATTTTATTTTACTTAATTATTATTCAATCCATGTTACCATCAGTAATTCAAAAATGTTACTTAATTATAATTCAAACAATGTTAAATACAATAACATGAATTAAAAATGTTATCAATAATTATATTTTTATTTGGTGCATTACTTGCATGTCTAAAGAAATTCTTATTATTATGATTATATAAATAATCATTTGACTTGTGATTTCCAAAGGATCGCATATATAGATTGTTATATTTTGATATTACTCGTGATATGTCCTTGTGAGTGGTAGCTCAATCGTTAGTCATTTGACACAATATGAACTATATAAAGGTTGTTGAATGATCAATATAGGATTCAACACCTTAAAGGGATTAAGGATAATGTTCCATTACTCTTGATTAGTGTTGATTTGAAAAATATTTAGCTAAAGTGCAATGACAATTTGAGGATAGTTTTCGAATGTTATCAATTGAATCAATTACTACTGATGGAGAATTAACATGATTGAAATCAAATAAACAATAACAACAACTTAGTAAAAATTTTACTGAAACACAGGGTCTAGAGAGATTATGTAGTATGCGGCCTTACCCCTAACCAATGTTATGAATACAGTACCAGATTTGGTTTTGGTATGGTACTGTTCCAGTATCAATCAATACTAGGTACCATTTCGGGTGACTTTTAAAATTTATAAAATAGTCCCTGATTTTTGTTAAAATAGCAAAACAGTCTTTTAGTATATTGTATTTTATAATTTATAATTTTATATCAACCTTGTCTCTAAAAATTATAATAATACAAATTTAAAATAACAAAATTTTATTTATTTTTATTAATATTATTTTTCACATATTTCACATATAAATAATAACCACAATTAATAGTAAAAAATATCATTTAATCATCATAAAAATATAAAATTAAGAAAAGTACAAAGTATTTAAAATATTACATTTCATCATATAATAAATAATAATTACATCAAAACATCAAATAAAAATTGCAATAAATATTCATGACTCTCTAACAATTACAATCATATCTAACTTAATAATGATATTAACATACCTCATATAATGATTGAATGTATGATTTGTATTTATTATTTTAAAACAAGTTTAATAATTTTTTATTATCATCTTGTATACTAGTTTGTCCTTTAATGTTATTATAATAGTATTTAGTATATTTTGAAAGTGGTAATAGAGATAATAATAATTTTTAATTTAGATATTTTATTAAAAATAAAAAAATTAAGCCTTTAATAAATATTTTAAAAAATTTAAGATCATAATGTGAGCAGGCTTAAAACAAGATCTTAGAGCATTTAAAATGGTGCCAATATGTATAGTAAATTTATATTGATTTATTGTAATATGACATTGTCTAAATTTATAATTTATATACTAAAAATTGTCAAATTTTTTTAAGATTTATAATATTATTAATAATGTTTTAAAATATTAAATATTAATTTAAATCTTTTAAAAAATTGTTATTGCGGTCATTGCGGGTATTATGATTTCGTACTGTTTTAAGTTGGTATTGACTGGTACGGTACGAAATTCATAATTTTCCCCCTAATTAATAGAGAAATTATTTCCAAATAACCAATATGAAAATAACTAAATAATAATAATAATAATAATAATAATAATAATAATAATAATAATAAAGAAATTAATAAATACTTAAAAATATGAAATAAGTACTAAACTAAATAATACAATAAAGAATAAATATAAATACAAATTTAATAATATTAATACTAATACTATTATTGAGAAAAAAGCTTAGGTTAAATCCTTAAGTGGTAAGTACTACATATTTAAATGTTTAAGCTAACCATAAGAAAAAAAAATACTAAAAGACCTATAAGAACGACAATGATTTCTTTATGAGAGATCCTTTATCTGTATCCTAGTACGACAAAGTTTTTCATTGTTGATCATGTCCTCGATAAGTCTTAGTAGTACTATATCATTCTTAGTCACCTTCCCCTAATTTTTCTTGGGCTTTCTTTTCTCTCTCTCATGGTCTTTAAATATAATCTTCTCATATTTTCTCAGTGGAGTATTTGGGTGTCTCTTCTTAACATATTCAAACCATCTAAATTTTATCTCTCTTAATTTTTCAAATAAAATAGACATTTATTTCATGCTCTATGTCTAATTAGAGTTTTTTTTATGAAAGGAATGAGTTATACAAAAAAATTATACACAAAAAGATTAGTCAAAACTACTATAATATTCCTAATATTAATGTGGTCATGATATATTGTTATATGACAATCTTGATATATAAAAATAAACTATTTAATTAGAACATTAAAGGTAAATTAGAAGAGTTTAATTTATCTAATCTTAAATACGATTTAAGGTTATAATTTATATTAACAACATATTTAGGAACCTAATGTATCACATATGAAAAAAGGTTGAAGAGAGAAAAAAATGTATTTTATTCAAGCTAGATTTGATTGCAAACTTTGAGAAGCGTTAGGATTAAATATGAGATTTTTAATAAATAAGAAATAATATAAGATATTAGACTATATTTAGACTTTATTAGTATTTAATTAGAATTAATTTTATTTCTAATTAAAATTAGAATTTATTTTAATTTCATTAATAAAAGGTTGCTTAAGCTCTAAAAGAATTAACAATTTTTTTTGTCTAATTCTTTCAATATCATTCGTAGAGTTTATTCAACACGTTAGTATAAATACTATTAAAGGCTGAATACGTGGGTAGTTACTCTTGATTAGTGTTGATTCGAAAAATATGATTAGTGTTGATTCAAAAAATATTTAGCCAAGGTGGAATGATGCTTTGAAGATAGTTTTTAAATGTTATCAATTGAATTAATGACTAATAATGGAGAATTAACATGATTGAACTCAAATAAACAATAACAACAATTTAGTAAAAAATTTATTGAAACACGTCTAGAGAAGTCCAGTAGTACGCAGCCTTACTTCTAACTAGTAGAGAGACTGCTTCTAAATGACTCATATGAAAAAAAGCTATAATAATAATAATAATAATAATAATAATAATAATAATAATAATAATAAAGAAATTAATAAATACTTAACAAACTAAAATATGAAACAAGTACTAAACTAAATAATAAGACAAAGAATTAATAATAATAATAATAATAATACGATAAAGAATAAATAACAATAATAATAATGATGATGATGATGGTGACGGCGATGATGATAATAATAATAATAATAGAAAGCTTAAGTTAAATTCTTAAGAGGAAAGTATTACATATTTAAATGTTTAAGCTAATTATAAGAAAAGAATTCCAAAACACCTATAAAAACGACAAGGATTTGTTTATGAGAGATCTTTTATTTGTATCCTAGTACGACAAAATTTTCTCTTGTTGGTCATGTCCTCGATAAGTTTTAGGAGCACCATATCATTCTTGGTCACCTCTCTCCAAATTTTCTTATGCTTTTTTTTTATTATTACAATTTTTAAGTATAATTTTCTTGCATCTTCTCACTGAAATGTCTGAGTATCTCCTCTTAATATATTCAAACCACCTAAATCTTATCTCTCTTGATTTTTAAAATAAAGTAGACATTTATTTCATGATCTATGTCTAATTAGAGTATTGTTTGACGTAAAGAATAAATTATACAAAAAAGTTATCCATAAAAAGACTATTCAAAAACCACTATAATATTCCTAATATTCACGTGGTTATAATATTTTGTTATATGCCGAACTTGACATATAAATGTAAACTATTTAATTAGAATATTAAAGATAAATTAAAAAAGTTTAATTTATGTAATCTTAAATACGATTTTAGGTTATAATATATATCTATTAATAATATATTTAGGAACTTAATGTATCACATATGATAAAAAAAGGTTAAAAAGAGAGCAATGTATTTTAATCAAGATAGATTTGGTTGCAAGCTTTAAAAAACTTTAGGATTAAATATGATATTTTTAATAAATAAGAATTAATATGAAATATTGCCTTATTTAGACTTAATTGGCATTTAATTAGAATTAATTTTATTTTTAATTAAAATTAAAATTTTATTCCAATTAAATTAATAAAAGGTTGCTTGTGCTGTAAAAGAATTAACAATTTTTTTGTCTACTTCTTTTTATATCTTTTGTAGAGTTTATTCAACACGTTAGTATAAATATTAAATACTATTAAAGGTCGAATACTATTATATATTAATTTTATTGTACGTTAGATCAAACAAAATGAATTATGGCTCTACAAAATCGTCACTGCGTAGACCAATCACACACTTTTAACTTTTAAGTTAACAAACTCAGAAGTGCAGAAGCGCGTCGCGAGTAATCGAGAATGTTCCCTAGTGACTTGAGAGTTGTGGACCCCAAATAACTTATTACACAATCACTACTTGAGCTGCAAGTTTGGAAAGTGTTTTTCAGTATTTCCACAACTTCTCAGCGAGGTTGTTACTTGTGCATATATATAAGAGTGCAAGAATCAGTTTGAAACACACCAATTCTTACTTCTCTGTTAACTAATAGTCATGACCCTTACTCTTCTCGGCTGCTCTTTCTAGTTATTGTCTTTGTCTTGGTCTTTTTCAACATAGATTTCTTCGTCTCTTCAAGTAAGTCTTACCCAAATCCTATTTTAGGAAGAGGAATG
>JAOSBM010000002.1:11867845-11884312 GCA_027568955.1 Erythroxylum tenue | reverse complement strand
TATCTTCAGGTTGGAACTCGACGACTCCATGGATCCGAATGGTCATGGCCAGCCTCAGCAGAGTCCAGCCGAACCAAGAACTAATGTCATCTGCAACAAAAACTTTACATATTACGCATAGTGATTTCTATAAACCCCACGGAAAACCATTTGAAATCATAAAATAAAAATATGTGATGGCTTAGAGAAGATGCGGCTCACTAATCATCAACCTTTGCTTATGGACTAAGACGGCTAGATCTTTAAATATCTCATTCACTTCACTAATTTGTTGCTGAATCTTCGATTCCCTGCTCTTGATCTTCAATAATAACCTCATTGAATGCAATATCATTTTCTAGTAGTACAGCCTCTTGTCTGCATGACATGCGAGAGAAACAAGAACATTTAAGGAAAAATTAATTCCCAAAATTACCATAAATAAACACACGAACTCAAAATTCAGAAAGCGAGTTGCTGGTCATGATAAACTGAAATTCACGTCTGGCTATAACATTCTCTGTCGTATATAAACAAGCATTTTTCACTGGCTCCATATACAGTAATTGTACCCAGATGGAAAAAGTTTCCCTCTCAGCCGCAAGCCTTTGAGCCTTCTGGAATTCGTTAAGAGCTTATCGAAACTCTTTTGCCAGCTTGGCGTCATTTATCTTCTTGGTAGGCTACGCATAATAAAAGGAAGTTTGAATGCAAAATAATGCCACGTAACTGTGGAAAAGTAAATTGGGAAATTTTCTACTACTTTACTCATTGAGTGTGCAATGTATTTATATACAAGTTTACAACTCAAGAAAGAAGAAAACTAACTCAACTACTAACTTGTAAAAACAGAAAATACTAACTGCTAACGACTAACGAACATTGACTTAACAGAGGAATTAAGTTAAGCACAGATTAATACGCTGACAGCCGCCCTCAAGCTAGAGAATGGATATTCATCATTCCTAGCTTGAATAAATTGGTTTGGAATGGTGCAGCAGCAAGTGACTTGGTGAACATATCGGCTAGTTGATCACGGGAAGAGCAAGGCATCAAATGAATCACACCAGCGGCAACCTTCTCCCGAACAAGATGGCAGTCAATTTCAATGTGCTTAGTACGCTCGTGAAAGGTAGGATTGGCTGCGATTTGTAGAGTAGAATTGTTGTCACAATAGAGAGGAGTGGGATGGGAAACCGGTTGTTGAAGATCACGAAGCAAATAGTGCAACCATTGGATTTCACAAGCAGTGGAAGCCAAGGCGCGATACTCTGCTTCAGAGGATGAGCGAGAAACCGTTGATTGCTTCTTTGCTTTCTAACTGATAAGTGAGCTGCCAAGAAAGATGCAATAACCACTAACAGATCGACGAGTCTCCGGGCAACCTGCCCAATCAGAATCACTAAAACCTTTGAGTTCAAGCGAACTGGAAGCAGAGAAGAAGAGACCATTACTAGGGGAACTCTTTAAGTAGCGGAGGACCCGATGAGCAGCCTGCAAATGTAAGATAGTTGGCTTATCAAGGAACTGGCTGAGTTGCTGGACAGCAAAAGTGACGTCTGGTCTAGTGGATGTGAGATATAACAAACGTCCAACAAGTTGTCTACAAGTGGTGTTATCGTCGAGGAGCGCACTATCATCACTACGCAGCTTAGAAGTAGACTTAGTGGCAAGTGGGGTTTTGGCTGGTTTACGCTCCAAGAAACCATTATCAGTAAGAATTTCAAGACAATACTTCCTCTGAGATAGATGAATACCTGCAGCAGATCGAGCTATCTCTAGACCAAGAAAATATTTTAAGTCACCAAGGTCCTTGATCTTAAACTGTTCATCCAAGAAAGCTTTGACCGTGTTGATGGTAAGCTGATCATTGCCGGCGAGGATCACGTCATCGACGTAAACTAATAAGGCAGTGAAGGAGGGACCAGTGTGCTTAACAAACAAGGAATGATCCGAGGAAGATTGTTGATAGCCAAGAGAAAGCAAAGAAGCAGTGAGTTTAGAAAACCACTGCCTGCTAGCTTGCTTTAATCCATAAAGCGATTTTTGAAGCTTGCAAACTTTGTTAGGACCAGAACATTCAAAACCAGGAGGCATCATCATGTAGACTTCTTCATGCAATTCCCCATGAAGAAAAGCATTATTTACATCAAGTTGTTGAAGATACCAATTGTTAGAAGCTACCAAAGCAAGCAAAAGTCTGACGGTAGTCATCTTGGCCACTGGGGAGAAAGTATCAAAGTAATCAATCCCTTCGGTCTACGTGTAACCCTTGGCAACCAAACGAGCCTTGTAACGTTCAATAGATCCATCAGCCTTATGCTTCACACGAAAGACCCACTTGCAACCAACAGCTTGCTTGTCAGGAGGTAAATCCGTAACAATCCAAGTTTTATTTTGCTCAAGAGCAGTAATCTCAGCATTGCGTCCCGCCAGTGCGGGTGTTGGACAGCTTGGTTATAAGTTTTTGGTTCAGAAGTAGCAGTGATGGCTAGCGTATAGTGTAAGTGAGTGGCAGAAAGATGAGAATAAGAGAAAGTATTAGTAAGGGAATGAGAATTACCTGGAAGAGAATTGGTACAAGCATGAACAACAGGGCAATGATAGTCTCGCAGGTAAGCTGGTGGGTTTCTGGGTCGCTGTGGTCGAGAAGAAGATGGGTTGGATGAAGGAGCCTGTGGTGGGATAAGTTTCGGAGTAGGGAGAGGTGGTGAAGAGGGGAAATCATCATAAATGGGTTTGGAATTGAAAATAGGCAGGGAAGGTGTCGAGGAAATAAGGAAAAGAGGGGAAGATTGTGTATTGGTTAAAAAAGGAAAATGATGTTCATGGAAAGTAACATTTCGTGAGATAAAAACGGCTCGGGTTTCAACGTCAAGAAGGATATAACCTTTAACTGTTGGGGAAAAGCCAAGAAAAACACAAGTTCGAGAACGAGGATCAAATTTGTGTCTATGAGCAGACAAAGTAGAAGCATAGGCCAAACACCCAAAAACTTTCAATATATTGTAATCAGGTTTGGTGTTGTGTAGAGTTTCAAAAGGTGTACGATTGGATAACAAAGGTGTAGGGGTGCGATTAATAAGATAAACATCATGAAGTACTGCATAGCCCCAAAAATATTGAGAAACATTGGAATGAAATAAAAGGGCCCTAGCTATATTAAGAATGTGTTGGTGTTTTCTTTCGACTAAACCATTTTGCTGGGGGGTCTCAACACAAGAGGTTTGATGGATTGTGCCTTTGGAAGCATAAAAAGAGGCTAAGTCAAATTCATGACCATTATCAGATCTGATAACTTTGATTTTGGAAGAAAACTGGGTTTCAACAAGATGAAAGAAATGGGTTATATGTTCCCGAACTTCTGATTTTGTTTTTAAAAGAATGATCCATGTATAGCGGCTATAATCATCAACAATGGTCAAAAAATAACGATGACCATGTACTGAAACAATAAAATTCGGACCCCAAATATCAGCATGTATAAGATCGAACATGTTGGCCGAAACAGAGTTGCTTACAGGAAAAGAAAGTTTCTTATGTTTAGCTAAATGACAAGCTTTACAAGCTGAGCTATCAGAAAGGGAAAGAGAAGGGATGTCTGGCAAAAGTAACTTCATTCTGGAGTCTGAAATATGACCAAGACGACAGTGCCATATGTGTGAAGAAGAGCTAGAAACAGCATTTGTGGATGAAGTAGAAAGGGTAAAGGATTGAACCGGATGATCAAGCAGATAGAGACCATGAAGTGCCTTAGCTGTACCAATCGTCTTCCAGGATGGGAGAGCCTGAATATTACAAGAAGAAGAATGAAAAGTAAAACAACAAGGTAAAGTTGAGGTTAGTTTGGCAACAGACAGTAAATTGAATGTAAAAGTAGGGATATAAAGAACATCATTCAAACAGAGATTATCAGTGAAAATAACAGTGCCAGAAATGGTAGCTTCAAGCTTCAAACCATTTGGTAAGGTAACAAGGATAGGTTTAATAGTTTTGTAGGTTGTAAAATAGGATAAAGAAAAAGTAATGTGATCAGTGGCACCTGTGTCTATGATCCAAAGGGGTGATTTGGGAGAGAAAGTACCTGCAGTGGTGGTTAAGGAGAGGGATGTATCACGGATAACATTGTTGGTAACAGGGGTAGAAGATATGGAGGGGGTGGACTGGAGTAACGCAAGCAATTGAGAGTGTTGTTCTTGAGTCAGAATAAAACCAAAATTATTAGTAGAATTATCAACTGAAACAGATGAAGGCTCAGCAACATCATCAGAATATACATTGTTTGCACGAGCCTGCCCTCTTACTTTGTATCCAGGAGGGAATCCATGTTTTCGGAAACAAGTTTCAACAGTATGCTTTGGCCGTTGACAAAAAGTGCAAAACCTCTTGTCAACAGAAGAATGAGCAATTAATCTCTTTGTAACAGCAAGAACACTAGAATCAGAAGGTGCATCAGAAGTACTGATACTATTAGCAAACATCTTGGAAGCACCAATAGCAAACTGCCTTTCTTGTTGAATAACCATGGAAAAAACTTTATTGATAGTAGGCAAAGGATCAAGCAACATAATCTGTGATCTAACAGAGAGGTACTTATCATTGAGACCTTTAAGAAAACGGATAACACAATCATCTTCATGATAACGCTTGATTGTCTGCAAGACTCCACAAGAACAAGGAGTTGCACAAGAACAGGTAGGGAGAGGGCGAAAATGAAGCAATTCATCCCATAAAATCTTAAGCTCAGTAAAATAATCAGTGACTGACTTATCATCTTGTTTAAAGGCTGAAATCTCTTCTTGTAAATCAGATATACGGTAGATATCACCTTGAGAGAACCTTTCACGCAAATCATTCCAAATGTCATAAGCTGTGTTGAGCCAAAGCACACTGCTAAAGATGGAATGTGTAACTGAATGGTTGAGCCACGAGATGACCATTGTATTGCAGCGTTCCCAAGCTGGATACATCGGATCACGACGCTGAGGAGCCATGACTGTACCGTCAACAAATTGAAGTTTATTCTTAGAGAGAAGAGCTAATCGCATAGCTCGAGACCAGGTATTGTAATTCGAGCTTGTGAGAGCTGGTGAAACAAGAATCAATGAAGGATTTTCGTTTGGATGCAAGAAATAGGGACTAGAAATAGGAATTTGAGGATCGACTAATTCAGCCATTGCTGGAGTTTCAACAAACAAGAAGCAAAACCAGAGAAGGCCAAGAAAATGTCGAGAGGAAATTAGGGGAGGAAAAAGAAAACGGCGGAAGACTTTTTATGCTCTGATACCATGTGGAAAAGTAAATTGGGAAATTTTCTACTACTTTACTCATTGAGTGTGCAATGTATTTATATACAAGTTTACAACTCAAGAAAGAAGAAAACTAACTCAACTACTAACTTGTAAAAACAGAAAAATACTAACTGCTAACGACTAACGAACATTGACTTAACAGAGGAATTAGGTTAAGCACAGATTAATGTCAGAACCACAATCTTTTTAGAAAAACATATTTATCGATAAGTAATTATAGTTAGACTCTTCTAGACCAATAAGCATAGGCATGACTTGGAAACTTGAAAAAGAAGAAAGCATGTACACATACTAACTTGTTCATTATGATGGCTTTCAGTAGGTTGTTTGAGTTCACTTGAAGTCTCTTTCACAAGTTCACCAATAGGTTGTCTAGTCTTGAGTCTACAAGTCCAATTGGAGATTATAATAAAAATCAAAAAACAGAAGAATTCATGTAAGCAAGAAAAGCAGGGAGAAGGATTATACATGTTGTCTGGCAAGTGGAGGGTGTCTTTAGGTGTTCCAAGAGAAATAACGAGGCGATAGAAGGATAGAAGGGAAGGGTTGATATGGAAAATCCCAGCTGCTACAGCTTGAGGCTCCTCCTGTTGTCATAGTGGTTTTGTAAGCAAAGGTCTATTAGTTTCTATGTCTTGGAAGCTCATGGTTTTGTATGTTAACAGAATCAGCTTGACGAAGAAGATTGAGAGAGCTAGTTGAGACTGTAATATGTAATTGTAATTGTTTGTTGCATTCAATTCAATTCAAATGAACACGGAGGAAGAGAAACTTCTTGTTTTAACTATTTTTGGAATCATGGAAATTTCCTCAGCAAATCTACCATATTGTACTGGTTTAACTATTCCCCCGTAGTATTCAAGATGAGGGTTTCCTAATTACTTAAACTAACTATATGAGTTTCAAACGTTTATTTTAATATAATTTTAAATTATTAAATAATAATAAATTTCAATGTAATGGCTCGACATTTAATCCCTATAGGTAGGATTTGTAATGGAGATGCATCCATACTAATCAAGATATTTGGGCCAGGTAGAAGCTTCCAAGAACTTTGGTCCAAACTACACAATCAAGGAAGAAGCAGATCCCTATTTTCCTTTTAGTGATGAGCCCAATTTTGAATTAATTTCCATTAGCAACAGTGAGATATTCATTATGTGAAATTCATGCATCAAGAGGTAAAATATTGAGCTTCATAATACTTCGACACGATTCAGTGTCCATATACCCAATAGCCTTGATTGACTTGTCATATTTGTTTTGTTGCAATAACTAAATAAGGACATAAGGTCGAGATGTGCTGGATGATGCTGCCTAATTATCATTAGGCATGGTGTGGATGGATTTTACTGATCCATCTCTTAGGACCCTGAGAATAGGAGGAGTTGTTGTATGGAAGGAACGTTTGTGATGAGCATGGAACACCTTCTGGTAGTTAATGATCCATTCAGTCGGCATTAATTTTTCAAGCCCCACTGATGATAGATGCTTAGGAACTCGCATGATAATAGTTTGATCATAAGATCTATTTGTTACCACATGTAAAGCATCTTAAGTGGAATTTGCGAAATTCAGATCTACAACATGCATGGTTCTGCAAGCGATAGATCATTTGATGATATAAAGTGGTCATGATGGCTGTATGATCTTGTTCTATTCCAATAATTTGGATTTGAACTTGAAGTCTCTCAGACAAAGTAGGATCATAACCTAATATTAAAATTAGAGGAAATGGTAAGGATGATAATTCTATTATTGAGGGTTGTCAACAAAGTACTAATTAATGCATTTTGGTGTGTAATATAAGCAATGTTAAGAAGAGAGATCCTGGTTATAGCTGGGATTCCTTTTCTTCCATAGAGAGTGAGAACAAGGCAAATGACACCAACATAAAGATGTGCATGATTTTGCTTTCTCCAAAGAGAGATGAGCTCCTTTGGAATTTCCAACTTCACATGTTGTTTTACTATGGTAGCTTTTAAACCACACTGCTCCAAGCGAGAACTTTAGATGGTTTCTTTGATTTTTGGGCAATTTATAGTGAGAATGGTTCGTATGCTTCTCATTCAATAATGGTTACGACAATATATACTATAAGGACTTAAGAGGGGTAAAGAGGTGTTATGGATACGACTTTCCTCTGGGAGATGAGTAATTTCGACAAGGTTTTCAATTTCGTTTGAAAGAGTACATTTAACATTAGAAGGGAGACCGAAAATAGAGGGAGTTGAAGAAAGATGATCAAAGTAACTAGGTAAAGAGTCACTCATAACCGAAGGAAACTCCTTAGTCACTTTCATCTGAAATAATTTAATCATAATCAGTAACACTTATGGCTCTAATACCACACAACTTACCCCTAGTTAGAGGGCACACAGGGATAACATCACCAAGGTATGTGGAATTGTTAAACCACATGAATTGAGAAAGGCTCTTCTCACAATAACTTCTAGGCTCGTAGAATATTTCACCGATAAGCCTCAACGGAGCTGTATCATGGGTTTCCAGCCTATATACCATTAAAGTGGTTTACATAATAGATCATTCATAAGAGATTAAAAATAAAGAAAGATTGACTGAAGCATATATTTTAGATATGCTAGCCGAGACACAAGCCTTTCTTCTCACAGGCATCAATTCTCAAGAACTGCCTTTTAGAAATATAAACTAACCAATATTTCCCTATATAACTAAGACCTCAAACAGGATCTTTAATCCAATACTTTCTAATATACAAGATTTTAATGAAAAAGCAAGTATAGAGCATATTTGTCTTTCTATATGACTGTAGCTACATTATTTAAGAATCAAGCTTTCAGGAGAAAGAACTTAAAAAAAAGTCATAGGATGAAAACATAATATTTTTTATTTTTCTCAATTGCTTACAATGAAATAGAAGCCTTACTTTTATAAACTAAACAAGGATAACAAAGACAAACAACTTTAGGGAAAAGATTTCAATAGTACAATAATGCCCACTAACATACAAAAACAAATAGTAAAAAGAAGAATTATTAGGAGACACTGGGTCCTAATAATTTTCTTAAAAGATAAAAATATGCTAAAAAGATAAGAAGAAATCTATTTATTAAGAAGGTGTAGAGAGAGCGTGGTTCACCACTTTCATCATTTGAGTCTAACATTTCTTCATCCATTTTGGAAAAGATTTCAATAGTACAATAATGCCCACTAAAGTACAAAAACACTAGTAAAAAGAAGAATTATTAGGAGACACTGGGTCCTAATAATTTTCTTAAAAGATAAAAATATGCTAAAAAGATAAGAAGGGATCTATTTATTAAGAATGTGTAGAGAGAGCGTGGTTCACCACTTTCATCATTGAGTCTAACATTTCTTCATCCATTTTGTCCATTGCTTGGATAAATCGGTTTATTTCAGTGTCAGTCCAAAGAATAGGCATGGATCCTAGGCATCTTGGAAATGGTCAGGAAGTTTGAGCTCAATATTGGTGTTGGGCTGTGGAACTGTAAAGCTTTCCCCAATTTCAAAATTCTTTCCAGCCTCAAATCCAACTTGCCCGCCATATTGTTGAATCTCAAAGTAACAAATTGGTAAATAGAAAACCAATGCCAACAGAAAGGGAGATGGGCTCTAGAAGAGCAAAATCATCTGGATATGGACCTATAAAAGTATAAGTAGTGAGCTTAATTGCTTTGGGATAATGGTTGAGATGATCTAAAAAATAGTATAAATCTCGCAACAGATCTTTGTGTCGCTTTGGTCAGTTAGTAGAGGGATGTTAGAGTTGAAGGTGATTAATGATGCATATATATTTGGTCACAATCAAGCTATATGGATGGTGTATAATAAAGATAGGGTGGGCTTTTTGATCTGTCAGAGGAATATCCCATAGCTGACATACGTTAAGGATATATGTAATCTGAGTGTGCCATTTTGGGAGAGGTTGAAACTACTCAATGAAGGTCCAAAGAAGAGAGTCAACAACTGTGGGACCAACAAAGTATTTGTACATATGCAAAGGAGAAAGAGAAATGAGATATGCATATTGGGCAAATAAAGCCCATAAATGCCACATTGTTGGTTCAGAGAGGGAGTCATAAATAAGGTAGAGCACCCGATAAGATGTTGCAGTGTCAAATTGATGGGGAAGTGGTGGAATGTTCAGAGTTACAAGGGTAAGATGGAGATATTAGAGTAGGCTCTTTTTTAGAAAGACAACAATGTTATCTAGTGACGTAGGAGGAGTTTTAGTAATTGGAGGGAATGATTTTTTATTCTTCACATAATGACGAAACTCTATGATATCAAGGAGAAGAGGGAATGATTTTTTGAGTAGGGTAGAGAGTGATTGGATTGGCTTGTAAGGCCGAGAGGGAAGTTTGCAAGAATGTTACGGTGACCTTTGATATGACGAATGGTGAATTTATAGCAAGAAAATCATTCTCGCCATGGAAGCAATTAACTATCTGGTAATGTCTTCTTTTTAAGCTCAGGAATCTTAGGAAAAGTTATATTATCCATTTCTATCATAAAGTGATAAAGGTTGAGGTGAATGTTGAATTTTTTGATGCCCCTTTTTACCACAAAAAACTCCTTGTAGATAGCATGATGATGTTTTCTGATTATTTGAACTGGCCACTAACATGGCCATAGTAATACCTTTTCCTATCAATCTATTCAATAAAGATGGCACCCAGTATTGGTCACTAGCATATGTTTATAGAATACGCGCTAACCTTTGTCAAGAATCTTTAAAAAAGGTTGATTATGAAATGCTTGTTTTAAATATTGGACATCTCTGGCTTGTTCTTTCGTCCAAGATAGTGGATTCTTTCTCAGTAATTTGGACAAGGGACTAATGTAGTTAGCCATGTGGAAAATGAAATCTCTAATGAAATTAATAATTCCAAGGGTTTGTTGTACTTGCTTTGTGTTGAGATTTTCATTTAGGAAGTGTAATAGCTCACTAGCTATACGTGGATCAGGCTAATAAAATCTGTTATGAAAGTTGATACCTAGGAATTATATTTGGGTTGTTCCAATGTAACTTTTCTTGTCTGAGAGCATGATTCTATATTGCTTTGTTAGATCCAAATAAATTTGAAGTAAGGCTTTGTGTTCTTTATGGGTCTTGGAGTATAAAAGTATGTCAGCAATGTAGAACAAGGTACTAGAGAGAATGAGCTCATAGATTTTGGTCATAGCCTGTTGAAATAATGAAGTGGCAACCTTGAGTCCAAATGACATTATTGCCCATTGGTATTAAGCATTAGGAATGGACGAGGCTATCTTTTATCTTTCTTGGGGATCGACTCCCAGTTGATTCTGATTTGAAAGATTGTAGTTTCTTTGAAAAACATGACCTGGGCATTGGTTTTGGGTAATGGGAATTTGTCATCACGAAGGAATGTATTTATAGGTTTATAATTGATCACCAACTTCTTTTTTTTCCTCGTTTTTATTGAACTCTTTGGTTGAAATAAAAAGTCAAACAAGTTCAATATAATTTTGTGGGATCAATCAATCATTATTGAAGTAAAATAGCATATTATTCTTGTGTTAACTTCAAGTCATGAGGATTCATGCCATGATGAGTAACCCTGGTAGGATCAATGTCTTTATTCTTTTTGATTGGTAGACAAATGAGGAAGTGGGAATTTTTTCAAAGAGGATTGGAGGTATAAGAACTATACATGATTTTCATGACAGTGATCCAAAATTTGATCCTTTAATGCTTCATATGGAGGTAATGCTGGAGCGAGCTCAAACACATTTCTTATAAAGAAGACAAAAATCCTCCTATTCATTAGGTTAATTCTGATGGCCAACTTATATACATCAGTCATCACCAAGGATATTATTTTGAGATGTAGATATATCCATATGAAAGTCAGATTGTGAAATATATCAATTAGGTAATGATAGTTCAAATAATGATGATGAGCTTTATACCTGAAACCTTCTTGACTATAATGATCATGATTCATATTCCAGACTATAGGTTAGGCTTAAAAACCCAAAACCAAGATCCATAAATTTTCAAGAACCAATCAAAGTCGTTGAGGAACATCTTATCCTTACGTAACCACTTCTCAGTAAACCTCAATCAGTTATTTCTTGTTGATGCCTCTTGAGTCTTGTCTTATGCTCCCTCTGATTTATAATAAGTGTCGTTTTAGAGATATTTGAATTATTCAAAATAAGTGTCGTTTGCGACTTTTTATGCATATTTATAATTTTACTTCCAAAATTATCCTTTAATTTCTCTCACATCTTAATTACACAGATTACACAGATTATATTTTCAAGGCACTTTAACATGTAATTAATAAGGGCATATCAGATATTTTATTACTTTTTTTAATAAGTGTGCATTTTTCTAAAACGACTTTTATTATAAATCGGAGGGAGTAATAAATTTATTGATTATTTTAATTTTGCGTTGACCATAAAGGGTTATTATTAATTAGTTACTCGCACGTGTTCCGGAGATATCAATCTATGCATATCTTGGAAGCATCGTGAAGATAACGTTACTTGATAAGATAATTGATTTTTTATTTTACTCTTATTTTTAGTTTTTAAATAAATAGAAATTAAAAGAAGAAAATTAACAAAATAATCACTCCAAGAAGAATCTCGGTAACAGAATGTTGGGAACATGTGCCATCCGACGACGATCACACGTCAACTTACTCTTTTCAATTCTCTACAACCAGTTCCACTCTCTCTCACTTGGTGTCTTCGTTCCTTTACCATACGATTTGCCAAAATAAATGACGTCAATGAGAAGAAAATATAACAAAACCAAATCTTAGAAGCCTCACCGTCCCTCGCTTGTCCTCTTCAACAACTGTTTTCTGAATCGCAAATTAGTTTCAACGTCCATGGAGGTCAGCAAAAGCTTGGTTTATTTTTGTGTTTTTCTTCACGAAATATAAATCTCGCGCACTTGTTCTGTATCGTTATTTTATGAGTTTTGTGATGGTTAGAAATCCAGTTTATTAGCAAATTCAAAGTTTATGCATATATATGTTTCTTTTTAATTTTTGTTATTCATTTCTTTTATGAATATGAATCAAAAGCACCACGAATTGGATTTTTTTTTTTTTTGCTTCATTTAAAAACTGAAATACTCAGAACTTTTAAGGGGTGGTAATCAAGTATACGCTCTGTTTTTGTGAAATTTTTCGATGCTTCTCTTTAATTTCTTTTTTGGTTTTAGTTAATTGAGTTGGACTTTGTGAGCAGTGAGATTCTCACTGAGATAAAGATAAATTGGAATTCGTCGAACCAGTTGACACTAATTGTTCTTCCTTGTTAGATATGAGTTGGGTGTGCTTCTTTACATCAGAGCAATTGACTTTAGTTCAAGGTTTTACCTAAAACTATGTGAGTTTTATTGTGGGTGGGAGGTGTGAAGAAGGTACTGGCTTGAACCCTGAAGTCATTAGCTTTGCCTTCAATGGACTTTTATATGATCACTTCCTTTTGGTTTACTCTAAAAGTTTTTGCCTGTTGGTCTTCTCTTTATTTTGAGCTCAATTATGTAACCGAAAATGGTGCTCAAGTCTATGACATGAATTTCCCATCCAACTCTTTGCAATCTAATTTGATGCCGTGATAATGTAAAAACATTAATAATGGGGTTACCTTCTTGGTTTTTGCGTAAGCTGTCAGATGCTTGCTAGTCCTTTTGTAATTTTGCCTCTCTGGAAAATGTTTATCTTATTTCAATGAATAGAGTTAGTTTCTAAAGATCAGAGGCAAATTGCAATTGAGAAAGTTTTTGGAGAGTGTTGCTTGATAGTACTTATTAGCATAGTCAAGACATGAAAATTGATCGTATAATCTGGATTCTAGAATCCATGTAAATTTTTGGAGTGAAGCTAAGCCTGTTTTCATCACGTAAGTAAGGAATATGATGTAACAAGTGGCTGTTTATTTCTTGATATCCATTGGCTCTGATCTTTATGGATGTCCTTCGTCATTCTTCTTATCCCATGGAAGTCTAATTGTTATCTCCTTGATTTTTTGAATCACATTATTCCTATAGCCCTGATATATGTTAGGAAATATGACAGTAGATATTCAGTAGTTAAAGCTTCCACGGCAAGATTCAATTTGAATAGTGAATGAATTTTATGTGTAGATTGTTTTATTGCCTGATCTAGTTTTTTTTACTAGTCAATGCAGATACGTACAGTAAAGGTTAGTAATGTTTCCTTGGAGGCAACAGAGCAAGATGTCAAGGAATTCTTTTCCTTTTCTGGGGAAATTCAGTATATAGAATTGCAAGGGTTGGTGAATATTTGTTTTTCTAGTTTTTTCAATTAGTTTAAAATAAGAATGAAGCTTTCCAACTTAGAGTAGGGCTCAGCTATTTCGTATTGACAGGAACTTAATTAACCACATATGTAACCTTATTCTGTTTATTTTGCAGTCAGAATGAGCGGTCTCAAATTGCATATGTTACTTTCAAAGATCCTCAAGGAGCAGAGACTGCAGTTCTTCTTTCGGTGCCTTCACTTCTTAACAACTATTAGCTTTAATTTTACTAGATTCCAAGTTGTCAAATATTTCTATGTGAATCTTTCTGATACACATTCTAACAGTTCCTTATCCATCATGTTAGCGAAGGGACTTTTTAAGTGAATGAATCCTAAATTGTATAACGGATCTGTTGGATTTCTTTAGGTTAACAATGAATCCTAAATTGTTTAACAGATCTTTTGGGTCTCTTTAGGTTAACAATTGCAAAAGATCTGATTGTCAGAGGGTGATTATACTTTTTGTGAAATTTAGTTACCATTATTTCTTCTACTGAATTGGTGGCAAAGTTGATAGATTCATATTATTCTGTTATCTTTTGTGAATATTCTCATTTTGTTGGAACGATATATCAAATCTCCAGAAATATTTAAGGCCAGTGGTGCAAAGATATGTAAATTTAAGCCCTAATTTCTCTGCTTTCTTAAGGAATTTTTTCACTTGAAACCTGGATCCTGGAGCAAGTAGCAATCTTATTGGCCTTGAAATTGAACCTTGCAAATGGCTGGTCTTTTACTTCTTATGTATAAATAGTGGATTCTTACCGTCTTCAACTAATTGATGTCTTTCAATTATGCTTTATTGTCAACATGGCTGATCTTTGTTGCTAGAGTTCCATTTTGGATAAAGCTACAGCAGCTATTTTCCCTGCTATATGATGTGTTGTTATATTTTGAACTCATTTTTTTTATCTTGAGAATGGCAGCATTGATCTGTTTCTGCATACTTGAGATGGTCTGAGAAAGCTAGGAACATATGCTATCAAGTTATCTGTAAATGACTAATTTCAATTGTACATCAACATGATCATATTTTTATGTGCAAGTTTTACTCATAAGCTTTATATTTCAACTTGATCAAATTTTCCATTTGAAATACCTGCCTTCCACAATACATTCACGCGGCACAAAATCATATATAAACAATTATGTAGGCTTGGATACATTGTGAGATGATAATAAGCTTATTTTGTACCTTTCAGGGAGCAACAATAGTCGATCAGTCAGTTGTGATTGAACCAGCACCAGAGTACAAACTGTCGGCTGCAGCTTCAGCCCAATCTAGTGTAATGTCACTGATTGAGCAATCCCTTACAATTTATCTTGATAAATTATTAATGTTGTAACTCTCTTAATTCTGCAATCTCATCAGGGAACAGAGAACAGTTCGTCCAATGCTCAATCTGCTATTCAGAAGGCTGAGGATGTTGTAAGCACCATGTTAGCCAAGGGCTTCATTCTAGGGAAAGATGCCGTTGGCAAAGCCAGGTCCTTTGATGAGAAACACCAACTTACATCAACTGCCACTTCAAAAGTTGCTTCTTTGGATCAAAAGATTGGTTTCAGCGAGAAAATAACTGTTGGTACAGCTATGGTGAATGACAAAGTAAGGGCAGTGGATGAGAAATTTCGGGTTTCTGAAACGACCAAGTCTGCATTTACAGCTGCTGAACAGACAGTGAGTAATGCTGGATCTGCTGTCATGAAGAACCGTTATGTGCTAAGTGGAGTCTCATGGGTCACGGGTGCTTTCAGTAGAGTAGCCAAGGCAGCGGAGGAAGTTGGTCAGAAGACCAAAGAGAAAGTTACGGCTGAGGAGGGACAGTCTCATGAAGCACAAGGCTATACTCCAGTTCGTGATACTTGAGTCTTTAAGCTGCTACGTCTGAGTGAAGTTCAGGCCCTTGAAACTGATGATGGTTCATTATCCCAAGAGTTTGTGTATATACATACTCTCATACAAACTTTGCAGCTAAGCATGTGAGCGTCCCGTGTGCATTGCATTTCGTTTACTCTTTTTCATTTATTAGGGTGGTATAGTAGCATATAATAGTGGCGTGTTTGTAAAAACAATATAAACTTCAAAATATTCATCCTTTATGGTTTTGGAATAAGAAACTGGAAGTCATTATGTAACAATTCTCAGCTTTAATTTAAGTATTTGTTTATCAAATCAACATTTGGTTTTTAATGGTTATTTATAGGGATTCTTAACCTCACTTGACATGAACAGCGTTTTTCTTTTCCCACCACATATTTTGCTTTCTCATCTTAAAAATCATGTTACAATCTTTGGAAGATTATAAGGAGCTTGCAGAAGTCATCGATGTTTGTAGAATCGAAAGTACCTACTTACACACGCCACATTCCATCTGATACTGACTAATTTGCACTAATATTTTATCCTAGCTTTACATTAGTAGTGATTAGTTTTGCTGAATGGCGGTGATCTGTATTTGGCTTTTGAGGTGAATGCTTATTTCATTGCTTATTTCATTGTTGTATATATAGATCCTCTCAACACTCGTTAGACTTTTTATTACGAGCCTTGGCTTTAGATGTAACAATAAAAAGAGTGAATCGGATTTTCTTTTTACAAATAGTCATTTCATTCTTTTCTAACATTCTGGTTCTAACCAATGTTATGAATACCGTACCGAGCTCGGTACCAGATTGAGCTCTGGAATGGAACTGTACCGGTATCAGTCGGTATCGGATACCGTTTCGGGATATTTTTAAAATTTATAAAATAGTCCCTAAATTTTTTAAAAATTGCAAAATAGCCCATATTGATATATTATACAGCTGTATTGTATACTTTACTAGTTTACTGTTTACATCAACCATGCTTTCAAAAATCT
>JAOSBM010000002.1:11846540-11865206 GCA_027568955.1 Erythroxylum tenue | reverse complement strand
ACGGACGGTAGAGAAGAGAGAAGACAGTGAGACTGAGATGAAGGTCGGGGCTTGGAGACCGGCGGAGGGAGGGCGACGGACGGAGAGACGAGTGGAGGACGATCGACGGCAGAGAGGAGAGAAGAGAGTGAGAGCCACAGACGAAGGTCGGGGGGGGGGGTTTTAAGGGTTAACTTTTTTTTTATTACAAATTAGTCCCTAAGATTTTGAATTTTTACGGAATTACCTGGAATTTTCCGGTATCTGCGGTACCGGCCGGTACTGACCGAAATCGGCCGGTACCGTCCGAAATCTTGCACCGGTAACTTTGAACCCGTTCCGATACCGGTACCGGCCGGAACGGAACGGTATCCTAAACACTGCTGTGAGGAGTTGACAAGAGGAAGTATTTTGTCTGAACTGGTTCCAAGTCAGCTGTCTGAGGGTAGTACACTTGATTAATTAGACCAGGTGCTCATAAGTCATATGGAACCTTCCAAGTCAGTGACGTATTTTCTCAGGCATTTAGTAATGTTGGGCCTGACCCGTTTTCTTACCCGAACAGGCCTTCATGGGAGACGCGGCAACCAAAACAACCCGCTGCATCGAACAGGCCTAAACAAATTCCTAATTTAAATTTCCCAAATTACTTTTGTCTAATTAAACAAAAGTTCATGCGAGCTCTGGCTTATCAAGACAGCAATATAAAACATCAATAGATAACATTGACACTTGATGAATTCTTCCCTTGAGCAGAAATCATCACAAGAACTATCTCGTTAGAATAGTTGAGTTCAAAAGTAACAATTTGTTTGACAATAGAATATTATTTTTAATAGATAATTTGTTTTGTTTACATTTTGCAACTGATTAATGTAACTTTTTATAACCTGCAACAACATGATGTTTAACATGAAAGCTGAAGACATTGATAATAGTCACTTGTCATATACTTTCTATTTTGCAAATTTGTAGTCTATAAAAGACAGGAAATAACCTCTACGAGAGAGTATCAAGAACTAAGCTACTTACTCTTTACAAAATTAATTATTTTAATAATAGTAATCAATTTTTTCTTGTATTTCTCCCATTATATTATCAATTCCAAATTATGTTTGTTATTTTGCAATATATAATTTCTGAATTTAAAAGCATGATCTCGAGTTAGTTATTTTAAAAGATACCTTTTAATTATTATGCTTAAAAATTTATCATATAATAAAATCATTTATTGTTGTATACTTTATAATTTTACCTGCCTCCCAAAAATCATAATAATAAAAATTTTAAATAACATCCTTTTATTTAATTATATTAGTATTAACAAAATTTTAATAATATTCTTAGAAGTTGTTGGGTTGTATGTGTATATATTTCTGATTCATGAAAGATAGAAAATCATTCCCATACAGTTCTTTAAGCAAAATAATATTCAAATTTGCTCTTTCAAGTTCTAATCAAGTTATTTCTCAATATTATTCGCTTAGGCTTTGGGGTTAGTGTTTGTCATATATAATAATAAATTATATCCTGTGAAAGTCGCTGCTCTTGAAGCCTTAAGTTTCGGCTTTTAATTTTTTTTTAATTACGACTAGAAATAATTAAAATTATTAATTGGTCAAAATAAATTGTTTAAATTTTAAATTAAAAATAAAACGAAAGTTAAATTAATCTTATTTCATCGCCTAGGAAAATATTTTTTTTTACAGACCCAAATAAACAATTCTTTTTAACGAAGATAATTAAATTTTATCTTAGAAAAATATATATTTAATATTTAATATTTTTTTGGTTTAACTCTATCGTGACTTCAATTGTACCAAGTAAATAAGCATACCAAATAATGATTAAGAACATAGGGTGAAATCTAAAACAATCTTTACCACTTGAGTTTTTTTAAAATATATGAATAAAATTGATTTTAAATTATGAATCCATTCTAATATATTTATATTTTAAATTAAAAATAAATTAATCCTATTTGATCATATCAATAAAAAATATAATTATTTGGATAGAGAAAATATTATACATTTAACAAAAAATTGATATAAATATAACGACTGCCAAACCAACAATGTCGTCTTCACCATTCTTGCCTCTGCCACTGTTGTCATTTTGTCACCCATTACATGTTCTGCATACATTCAATGCTGATATCCATTGACGCAGCCAGTTTTCAGGCATGTTGAGTTTATGACAGGTAGCTTGTTGAAGATGTATTCCTGGCTGTTTAATATTCTTTTTGATTCATATGTTTTCGTGGCTAGAAGTTATTGCGCAGCGAAATATGATCTATGTTAACTATTCAACAACAATCAGAAACAGGATTTGCATTTTTCCATCGTTGATTGATTTCATTTCCAAATTATGTTTGTTGTTTTGGGACATAGTTTCTGAATTTAAAAGCTTGATCTCAAGTTGTTAGTAATTCTTTATTATTATCATATAAATAGGAACTTCTAGCAAAAAAAAAAAAAGAGGACTTGTGCCCTTATGAAACACTAACGTATTCAATTGTCAAATAGTTGAAACATCATCATTATCGTACCCCGAAATTCCGCACTGAAATAGGATTGGGGGAACCTAATAGTATGCAGCCTTACCCCTACATTGTAGAAAGGCTGTTTCCAATTGACCCATATGCAAATGTAACAAGGATAATAATGAAACAGGTTGAAAGAGTAAATACGTAAAAAATACAGTAGGAAATGTATATAATGAATATAATAATTAATAAAGAAAAGACAAATAATAAAAATAAAAATAATAATAATAATAATAAAAGATTAAAATATAATAATAATAATAATAATAATAATATAGATAATAACAATACTAATAGCTTAAATGTATTTTGTAAAAACTAAACTACAAATCAACATTATCAGCAACCAAAAATTCCACCAAACTTAACTACTTTTATCTCCAAAAGAATATAAATTTAAACAATTCATCACCCAGCAAAGCAATATCTAAATCTTGGTTCTACACAAGTTACTTCACTTTCAATCACACACAAACATCAGCTAATGAACTCGATTATGAAGTGAAAGAAAAGACAGAATCTTTTAGCAAAACCAAATGACAATCCAGCACAGATCTACATCCAGGAACTACAAATCAGGCAATCAAAGACAAGCCACAGATCATCAGCACAAGAACATGATTAGATCCAATCATACTTCATATCATCAAACTAAAGCTGATGGTCTTAAAGAACCAACCTTTCACGTGAAAATCAAAGAACTCCAAAATAAGAAAACTCAGTAGAGTATATACATAGAAAAAGGCCAATGCTTGATTACCTTGTATAGAAACTGAGGACAGAGACTTGGGGTTTGAAAAGAAGACCAAACCAAAGACTAAAGAGATATTCAGAACTATCAATGGGAAACAATAATCATCTATCAATGCAAAAAAGTTGTCATTTTTTTATTGGCTACTCGAGAAAATAGAAAAATATGACTGTTAAAAAAGAAAAGGAAAGGATTAACCGGTTAAGGCCAAGAAATTGCACAAATAGATTCGTCGGAACAGGCTACCTATGTTAACATTAGTGTATAAGCTCAGAAATACAAGTACAAACAAGGGCAACCATCTATGAACACTTGGTGGAAAAACAAAGCAAGACATAAATTTTTATGTCTTTTTTGCATTTGACAATATGATAGTGGTCAAGTTAATCTTAAAGCATTCATCTAAAATCGTGGGTTGAGTTTAAATTTACTGAAGTCGTGACAGGAATTTATATATGCTTACTGGTGGTAAAAGAGAGAAACTTTTTGGAGTTTGGACTCATTTCGTATATGTATATCTAAAATCGAATGGAGATGCTATAACAAAAGCATGCAATGACAATTATTACAGAATTCTTGAAAATGAAAACATTCGATACGATCCATTTTCCTCGCTCTGGCGCTCTGCACAAGTTGACTAGGTTATTGCGAAGCAACAGATGATCGCAAACTGAAGACTAGCTTTAGAACAAGTAAAGGAAAAGACATGAAACGGTAGGAAATTGACTGACAACGTTTTGCATCTCCTGCTTGAAGGCTGAGAAAAAAAGATGAAGGCAATTAAAACAACCAACTGATTCAGAGCCAAGAATTGTCAAAAGCTGCAGATGTAATAGCTTGAGCAAACTCCTGAAAGTTTATGCAACCATCTCCGTCTGTGTCAGCCTCCTTTATCATACCCGTCAACTCCTCCGCCGTCAAAGCATGTCCCAACTTGGCCATCGAATGCGCCAACTCTGCCGGAGTTATGTATCCGTTGCCGTCCCGGTCAAACATCTTGAATATCTTCTTCAACTGGTCCTCCGTGTACGGGCACTTTGCTTGCACAAGGTCTGGCTCCACAAGTGCTATGAACTCCGAGAACTCTATCAGGCCATTGCTGTTTGTGTCTGCCTTTTGAATCAATGCCTCGAGTTGGTCTTCGCTCGGCTTCAGACCCAGTGATCGGAGGAGTGACCCCAGCTCCAGTTGCGTCAAACTTCCGTCTTTGTTCCGGTCGAATGACCGGAAAATTTCACGTAGTTCGGCTAGCTGTTCGTCGTCGAGTTTCAGAGGATCTTTGGCGCTCATCCTTGGTCTCTTACTGATTCTCCTCTGAATGAAATCTGGTCAAAATTAAGCCTTGCTGAAACCTTCGATTAACGAAAATCGATCATTACCTGCAATTTTCTCCCATCTTCAAAATCACCCACATAATGATCTGTAGAGAATATCTTCTGAATCCTGGATTTTGTCACTTAGAAGCTGTTCTTGATCTAGAATCTGAAACAAATTCTTTGTATCAGACTCCAAATGGCAACAAATATCCTTGCCTTTTGTTCTTTTCCTATATATGTCTCAGAACACCGGATTCTCCAGAATCGACCCACCTACAACACAGCCAAAATGGATTCTGAACTTGTTTCCAAATCATCTACAAGAACCGTTTCCTAAACCAAAAAAAAAAAAACAAGATTTCACAATCATCGTCACAAGTTGACCCGCCATCAGGTTCCCTACGTATCTTGTGCGTTGGTTTGGAAAATTCAGGCCTATGAACTCGTTCCTGAGCTGCAATATCGGATCTGTGGGATGATATTGATACGTGCATAACAGTGATTAGTAGGATTTATCATCAATGACCTCAAACATTAGACGACATTTGATTAAACTAATTGTACGTATAGGCATAGGACATGGTCAAATTTCAGTTTCATGGATTAGGAAACTGAAAACGTGGCAAAGACATGGGATTTGTCTCTAATGTACGTATAGTAGTTGCCTAAGACTTATCAGCCAATAAATAAATATATTCTATGAATAAATGCACCCAGCCAGTTATAGTTAATTAAATTAAGGCACCGACTGACCAACATATTAAATTCTGTTCTAAAATTTTACTCCAACTTACCTTAGCTGTCAATAATAGAATGCAAGCTATTTTCTCTCACAATCCCCCTCAAACTCAGGGAGATAATTTTCCACTCTTGAGTTTGTGACGCTGATCTATGAATCGTAAATGTGGTACTGATTTTGTGAATACATCAGTAACTTGATCTTGTGAAGAAACATGATAGACAGCTACCTCTTTGATAATGACTTTCTCTTGCACACAGCTAACATAATAAAATATATCTGGAGTTTTAGTAGTTGAAACCTTAAGCATATTTAGCAGTGACTTAACCTAAGTAATCGCAGTTATAACATTTGCCAAGCTCTTGCATTCAGCCTCGGTGCATAGTCTCATGTTGTAGAGCATCGGTCATCAGAATCTGCACCCCAATTTGCTGCATAGTAAATTGTGATATCACGTAATGTTTCTTTCCTCTAATGAATGTCATTGTCTAAGGTATCACTTAAATACCTAAGAATTCCTCAACTACTTTCCAATGTTTATCAGAGGGCTTATTCATAAACTAACACGCCCTGTTCACTAAGAAGGTAATTTTAGGCCTGAGTTATTGTGACATATTGCAATGCTCCCACAAAAGATCTGTATAATTGTGCTCATTGCTTCTCTATCGTTATGTGTATGTAATCTCAAGCCACTAGTCATAGGAGTTGTTTAAGACTTGGAGCCTGTCATTTTTGCTCTTGCTAACAAAACTTTGATGTACTTAGACTGAGATAAAATGATAACCACTATCGGTAGTAACATGGACTTGAATCCCCAAAAAAAGCTAAGATCACTAAGGTCTTTAAGTACAGAATTAGAGTTGAGGTGAGTGACTGATTGTTGAATTTCATTAGTTGTGACAAGTATGTCATCCACGTAGAGTAAGACATATAGAATTGACTTGGTAGTGATTTTAATGAAAATAGAGCGATCACATTGAGATGAACGAGAGCAATAATAAGCTTTCAAACTATGCTCTTGGGGCTAACTTCAAGCAATAAAGAGCTTTGTTTAATTTGCAAACTAGTGTTTGATTAGTAGCTTCAAACCCAAATGGCTGCAACATGTAAACTTCCTCATGAAGATAGCCATTGAGAAAGGCATTGTTAATGTCAAGTTGTCTCACATCCTAGCCTTTTGATAGAGAAAATGTTAGAATGATTCGAATGGTAATTGGCTTCACAACAGGAGTAAATGTTTCTATGAAGTCAAATCCATATTGCTGATGGAATCCCTGGGCTATCAAGCAAGCTTTATAGCGCTAAATAGAGCCATCTTAATTTTCTTTTACTCAGAACATCCACATACAGTCTCTATAAGAACTCTGTCAACAGGTAGGGTCATTAAAGGCCAAGTATTATTCTTGAGTAAAGTTTGACACTCATCATTCATAGCTTCCTTATAGTGAGCTGTGGCGAATGCATCATCTAAAGTGTTAGGTAATAACCCAACAAAGATGGTAGACACCTTTGGTTTCAAAACTTTTGCTGATTGTATGGTCTAGGATGAGGAAAACATTTGCACCCAAAAAGTTGAAAAAAAAAGAGTAATTTGATTGAACCTTGAAAAGCACAGTTAAGGGATATTTATTATTCAAAACTAGAGTGGACAGGTAGTTTACCAAATATGTAGATGTTTGGAAAGTATCAGGCCAAAAGAAAAATGGTAAGGAAGAATGAGCTAAAAGTGTTAGCCTCATGTCAACCAAATGTTTGTGTTTGTGTTCTCCTGCTCCATTTTACTTACGGATATATGGACAACTAAGATGACCAGTGATTAGGCTTGGCAAATCAGCCAACCGATCTGGCTTGAAGTCAACTAGCCCAGTTCAGTTTGACCAGATTTTAAGTTAGGTTTAGGCTTTTTTTATTTTTGAACTTCAAGATGGGCTCGAGCTCAGGCTTCCTGGCTCAACCTAACCTGAAGTCTGAAAATTTAAAAAAATGATATCTTTTTTAATAAAATGAAGTCATTTTTTAAATTTTAAATTAAAAAAGAAGAAAATAATCAAGCTAGGCTATGCTTAATCAGACTTTGGATCGTCCAATTCGGCTTTGGCTCGGGCTAATATTTTTTGGACTACTTGGGCGAGCCTAACATATTGCCATTCCTATGAGTGAAATCATAAAGGTTAAGAAACTGTTTTAATGAGTCACTTAGATATTCTCCTCTATTATCAATTTGAAGGGTATTGATTTTGTAGCCTATTTGCAACTAAACCATGGCCTTAAAGGAAATGAAGATAGCAAGTGCTTCAGATTTTTTCTTTGGTGGGTACAACTACGTATAGTGAGAAAAGGCATCTAAACAGTGGGTATAATAAAGAAAGCTATCTGAAAATTCAATTAGTGAGGGTCCTCATATGTTAGTATATTAATTGTATATGCTTGCCAAATTGTTTGTGTGAGATAGGAAAAGAGTGTTTATGTACTTTCCCTAAAGAGCAAGCAATACAATTGATGGAAATATTTTAATGGCTTTTGATGACATTACAATACTTCAAGCATTGTTCACTATGCTTTCAGAGGAGGCATGACTAAGCCTTGGGTATCATAATGCCATAGTACTATTCTACTTTCTTTACTAGTCACATGTAGGACTTTTGGAGTGGCAGCAATAACAGTGGGCTTAGCAGCAGCAACACTGAATAAAGTGGTAGAAGTCATGGGTTAAAAGGGTGGAGATGATGATTTGACTATATGCAGTTCTTCAAATTGGTGTAACCCATCCTTAAAAGGACATGCTTGGTGTCCTGGTATTTAACAAAAAAGAAATGATGAAATTTAAAGAACAATAATTATCACTTGACCAAACATATCACTTTTCCAAATAGTTCAGTGGTAAAATACTGAAGGCTAAAGGTGAGTTTTTCTTAAATGATAGCAATTAAATTTTTTACAGACTTGGCACTAAGGTTAGCTAAAAGCTCCTCTTCCTCGACCTCTGTCACAGCCACCACCACAGTTCTGCTAAAAACGACCACCACTTCCCATCTCAATAAAATGGCAGGTTACTAGATTGATTAAATCTTGGTTGAGGAAAGTTTTACTTAAGTTGCATATTAGAGTTAGAATTTTGAACAAAGTGAGCTTGAGCCTATGGCAACTTAGGCATTAAATTTTTCCAGTATTTTTCTATATGTTCTTCCTAAATTAGGTGCATTGATTCAAGTTCATCAATCATGTATAATTCATGTTTCATCAGAAAACCGATAATAAAACTTTCATAGTCTTCATTGAGACCATCAAGAATTACCTCCATTTGCTCTGACTGTTTAATAAGAGCATTGATTGAAGCCAGAGCATCAATTACCTTTTGTTTTTTTAACCTTTATGTTATGTTTAGTTGAGAGTTTATTAATGGAATGGAATGGAATGTAATATTATTCTATCGTTTGACAAAAGGGTTTATAATAGAATAGGATGAAAGATGAGAGTTTCATATTACATCTCAAATAAAAATAAGAAATCTCTAATTTGGGCGATTTATGATAGAATATAAATTGATAAACAACTTTTTACTATATATTACATTATAAACCTTCTTTTAAATAACATTTCACTATATTACATTATCATACTATTTCGAGCCTTGTCTCATCCATTATTGCTGTAAGCCTGTAAACTTCCAGTAGGTGGGGGAGACAGACATCTAAACCTTTAACAAGTTTTGCAATACTATTTATCTATTTATCTATATATATGTATGCATTTCTGAGAAGCAAACTTAAAAATTCAGTACACACACAAAAGGAGAAAGAAGGTTTATCAAACAGAACTTGTCTTCAATCTCTCATTGAACAAAAGCTTTGTCTGCTCAGCAGGGCAGTACCCCAACACTGCAAAGAATCACAGAAGCAATTTTCAAAGCAATACCATATTTTTCTCGTTCAAGTCTCATCATGTTCGAGTTCATGATGAGGGCCATACTTATTTGCACTTCAACACAACCAGCGAAACAAATGTGCAGCCAAAATTGTAAATCACGTATATCTTTACCAGAGTAGCAATGGATGAAGGATAGTTGGAAGCTTTTGTGTTGAATGAATTTGTACATATAAACATACATTTCAAACTATAAAAAATTGTTTGTCATATAGTAATGCACATGTAGCTACTTTTGGCAGATGGGAAGAAAGTTTCTGCATGGCAAAATATTTTCTTCATATGCATTTACATTGTGATACAATCAAGGGAAAATTATACTTCCAGTATAGCCCCCAACTTTTGGCAACAAACATTGTATTAGGACAAACCTACTTATGCTGGCTTTTAGAAATAGAAATCAAGGCTCAAAGCTGAAATGGGTGAGCCTGGTCTAGTTAACTATCCAAGACATTAGGAAGAACTCGTACAATTCCCACTGTCGCCAGAAATGGTGTTAAAAGTTACCTTTGCAGAGCAAAAACTTTATGTACAATTGACAAGACTTTCAGGCGCTCCTGCCTTCTGATGTAAGAAGCTCCATCTGGTCAGCAAGATGATTCATCTGTTCTAACTTGTTCCACTCATTTTGTTGCCAAGGTTGCAACTTCTGTTCTTTGCTATTAATTTCATCTGCATCATCTGTGTATGAATTTTCTGCAAGAAACTGCTCCCAAAATGCATCATTAATGCCAGGAAGCTTAGGAATACCTTCCACAAGAACATCCATATTCTGATCAAGAGTAAGAGCCTCATTTTCTAAAGGACTTGTTGCATCCAATGCACATGACAATGGATCAATATACTCTGCATGCCCAGTCGCAGATCCCACAACACTTGCATTAGGAATGACAGTGGAGATTCCAGGAATATTTCCTTGAACTCCAGTTGAATCAGCAATGCATTTATCTAGACCAGAAGTATGTATGCTTTTTGTAGTAGCAAAATTTGTTTCCGCATGGCAGGTCGCCAAACAAGATGGAGACTGGATTTCCGAAATAACAGTAGTTGCATGACTGACAGGAAAACCCGAATCAATGGGTAAATATGATGGCTCAGAAGCAGTTGAAACCTCTGAAAGTGTCAGTCCTGAGGTGCGATTTGAAGTACTCCCAGTTCCTAAGACCCTGGAAGAAGGAATATTATCAATCAGCAACTGACCAGAGCTATTTATTGGTGTTTCCAGCTTAGGTGAAGAGTTCATCTTTAGGATCTGATGCAACATTGCTTTTGCTGCTTCATTCATAGAAGAATGGAACTTCACAATCTGTCCATTAATTGAATTATTTCCATTTTCACAAGCAGAAGTTTCTTCCTTCTCCCTGGGAAGTCTCCTCTTCTTACTGCCCCTACCTATGTGCCTATTACTATCATTCTGCTGCTGTACAAGCTGATTTAAGAAGCCTGGGCTTTGAATAGCTTTTGCAAGGAAAGACAACATTTGCTGCTGCCGCTGTTCCATCCCCTGCACACGTTGTCCAACCGTCTGCAATTGGTGATCTGTAGATTGTTGCTGCTGCCTCAACCTAACAAGCTCCTGCATAAGGACATTTTTGTCACGCTTCAATCTTTCAACCTCTTCCCCAAGTCCAAATTTACCAACTTCAACGCAGGATGCAACTGAGGAACTCTGCACTTGAGGTGCCTGATTACCATGTGAATTAACGTGTTTCTTTCTAGATATACTCTTTAAGAGGTGTTTTTGCCCTCTTAAGAACCCCTCATTTGCAAATTCAAAGCGATCTGGATCAACCTTCCTAAAACCCTGCAAGGTCAAAAAATAAACACAAAGGATCAATGCGAAAGCTAATAAATTTGATAGCAGATGGCAAGGACAAACCACACCAAGATACAACCTTTCTATTGATTATAAATCAGTCAAAAACCTATAATTCAAATGTTATAGTTAAATGACTCAAGTCCTTAAGCTTGTATTAGATTTTACAAAGTTTAGCATTTTCTTCAACCCTTACCATCTATGTTTAACAAATAGGATTATTGTTCCTCCAAAGAAGTTGCCTAATCACCTTTTGCTCAATGCAATCATATCAATCACTTTTTAAGCTACTACATGAAGCCAACGTGAGAAAAAACATTCATTCTCGTAGACATGTTGATGTAGGACAAACAGAATTAGTATTAACTAGTAGCTAAAACTTACAAGATTAGGAAATATGGCTGAGATTAAGCTATTGGAATATCAATTTTTAGGTTTGGATTTTAGCTTGGAATGCTAAAATTTTAGATTAGGTATAGTTGGGTTTATTTGCTGAAAATTTTGGAATAGGATTTTAAGGTTTAATATGGCTAGAATTGAAGTTTGATATGACTAGAATTTAGGGTTTTGGTTGCTAGAACTTTAAGTTAGAATGTAGTAAGGAACATAAAAAACAGAGGGTAGAAAAATAAGAATTGCTCCTAGGGTCTAAAAATCACTCTTAGAAGAAAGTATCACACCTTTTAGTTAAAAACTTAAAAGTTTGTAGAAAAAATTTAATTTCTCTGCGTGTTAAAGTGCTGAGCACACATATTTATAGAGTTCGTAGAACTCTTATTCTAGTAGGAAAGGATTCATAACAAATTTAAATCCTATTCTATAGAAATTTTGTAAGTTTTTAAGTCCGATATAAATAGAATAACATATCTTAAACTAGAATAACACAGTTATCTTACTACTACTTTCTATGTAATAAGGAATCCTAACATAATTTAAATTTCAATAATTGTTGTCTTTGCTGTCAACTCAATTATCATTTTACATTCCACCAAATTAAGGCTTGTGGTTGACTAAATTTTCCATTTTTATTTTTTCTATAGACTTAAACCTCTTTGGCATAACACGTGAACTCAAATAATCGTGAAATGAAATGGGGAGGTAAAAGGAAAAGCTAACACAACTCACACCCCATGCTGACATAAATTGCAGAACAGCTTAAAGAACCACCAACAGACCTCCCCATTACCCAAGGTTCCAATCTTGATTGGTACATGGGATGAGGAGTGTTTCTACAGATTTCCAATTCTGATGTTCCGCCCCAAAAAAAAAAAGGAAGGAACCATTGGCCAAAACAATTATATATGGTGAAAATGGAGTCATGGATCTGACTTGAGCATCATGAAGTGGAAACGAAAAGATTAAAAGGACGGGCTCAAACACTTACACCACAACATAGCCAAACGTGGTTTTGCAGGAAAAAGGAAAATCCAAATAACTTGGGATTAATGAGTATAACCAACATCAGTCAAAGAAATAACACTATTTAACTGTCAACCTTCTCCAAGCAGTTCATAGACTTGGAGCCTGTTAACATCACTAGCTTACGCAGCTTCGCAACATGTAAATTAAAAACCGACACAGTATGAATTTCAACAGCAGTTCTAAAATCTCAAAAGGGTACTCCATTTAGTTGTTGAAACCCAAATAAGTCCGTCCAATAATTTCAAACTCTCTTGATAAAAAAGTTTCCATTGACATAAAGAATCGCCTTCCTAATAACAACATCTGGTCTTCTACAAATGAAAGTAACAGCTTCCACAGTAGAAAGCAGATCCCAAGCACAACAGAACAGAGAAAGGACTCAGTAGAAGTCAATGTCACAAAATGAACTCACGCCTAGAATTTAGCATCGACAAGGTCGACCAATTAATCTAAAGAGAGAAAAGCCAAACAAAATGAAAGAATGAAATTAGAAAAAGGTGTACCCACATAAGTATTGAGTTGTCTGACAAAGCTAGAGAAGTTGTTGTGTTTGAAATACTTGGGCAAAAGGTGTTTCTGAAACTCGGGGACGCTCCAGACCACGAAGCTATTGCCGCTGTTGGTCCAAGAAACGACGGCGTTGGTGGAAGGGTCATCCACCATGTCGTAGGTTTTGCTGAGAAATGGAGGCACCGCGTTGGCAGAAGAATCCATGACAGACAGACAAACAGAGATGGGTGTAACGGATTGAGTATTTTTGAACTTTTAAGGGCTTTGTGATACATTACAGACTGTATCTGGATGTAGTAGGATTTGCCATCAGCTGCCACAGCAAATGGGAAGAGAAGAAACGAAAAAGGATGAGACGGTCGTTCTGGGTCAAGCTATAAATATACGTACATTATTGCAACGAGTAGTTTTAGTTAAAAATTTGGGTGAATTACATTTAAAACTTAAAATTTTTAATTTTTTAAAAAAATCTTTTAAATTTACTTTAAAAGTAATATCAAAAAATGTGACTATGCCCCCGAACTGGATTAGTCGGCCCAGTGGGTTCGGATTAATTTTAACAAATTAATTATTATTATTAATCTAATAATTATAACAAATTATTATTTTAAATAAAATTTAATTAATCTTAAATTTTGAATAATTACATATATGATATTTATGTTACTTATATTTTATTGTTATTTTTAATATATATTTTTTTTTAAATAAACCATAGAAAAGTTTCTAAATTTTTTTAAAAAAATAATTTTAACAATTTTTTGAAACTTTAAAAGGGAATTATTTCCTTTTACTACGTTATTTTATATTTATTTTTAAAATAATTAAAGTTAAAATACAATAATTTCACGTTTCTTTTTTTAGCTTTCGGAAAAAATTAATTTTGACCACAATAGGTCAGGTTAGGCCCAACCCAAGACTAAAGCCAATTTTTTATTTTTAAATTGAACAATATCATTTAATCATTTTCTATCACCCCTAGGGCAGATCCGGCCCGGTCTTGCACCAGGCCCTAGGCCCAGTCAATCCGGAACTGTGGCCAGGCCGGCTGCCAAGGCATGAATTTCATTTTGCAAAATTTTCCTTTATAAATTAGTTAATTTTTCAACAAATTTTATTCACATATATTGATTTAAGAAGGAAGAAGCATTTGGTTTGTCAGTGAGAACAGGGGGCGAGAGAAAGTGTCCAATTCCATCTACAGCTTGGTGTAATCCTCGTCCTCTATCACAGTCACTTGAATTTCATTTTTCAATCTTTGTTTCGTTTCTTCATTTCTCTCCTCCTTCTACATGGAAACGCGGATCTAAATCTGATTCCTTGGAAAAATCAAACTATGCGATCAAGAGTTTTTGTTTGCTCTCTGCTCCTTTTTTTTCCCGATTATATACCAATTTATGATTTTTCTTCATTTCTTTATTTCTTCTTCTGTTGGACTTTGGGATTTGTCTTTCCTCTTCAAGATTTTGTTAATGCTTGGTTGGTTCATACTTTATATAATTTCTATAAATATTTGATCTTATTTTATTTCTTGCATTCTGGGTTCATTTCATGTTTCCTCTGGTTTCATTTGGGTGCCCTTTAGTTCTAAGCTCGATCTTTTGCTGCTTCTTATGATACTTGAAAGTTACCTTCAGCGAGTCTCCTATTCTTAAACTGTGAAACAAGCTTATGCTGAGACTGCATGTGTTGTAAATTTGGTTTATGTAAATTAGGGACAGCGTGTTTCTGCGATCTTCTAAAAGGTGTTTGCTTTGCTGGAAATTCTGTGGATGCAGTCTTAATATACTGTTTCTTTATTTTGGGTTCTTTAGCAAGTGCAGATTTGTAGTGAATGGCTAACAAAACTCAAATTCGTACTAGCAACTCTGCCCTCATTGCAATGATCGCAGATGAGGTAAGCAAGCATTTTGTAGGGCCAGTTATTTTCCTGTTTTTCTTAATCTTGTTGAGCAATTGAGGTTTCACTTATTTTTCTTGATATGCGCATCTGTGTTAAATTGTGGTCACTTCAGCACTCCTCAATGGAGCTGAACTGATCTGAGCTCTGTTTGTGAGTGATTATACAGTTTCTATTGTTTAGTTGCTTCCACTGAATTAAGGGCTTAGTGGAGGAGAGAGGAAGAGATCTCATGCTTGCGGATAAAGTTCAGTGAATTTTTTGTGTAAATGTTTTGTTTGCATTTAGATGACGACATTGTTTATATGAGCTTCCACACAAGCATGGGATATTGGACGAGTACGTGATGATATTTACTAGTCACGGTGTGCCTATTGGAGCAATGTTGGCCTGACATCTTTCTTTCTTTCTTGTGCAACCCGCACCCTCCAATTTAATCTATTTTATCTCCAAAATTGTTTCTACTGAACATAATTTTTTGATTCAATTGATTACAATTCCTCCGGAAGTCATTCTGACTCCTTTTTCTTGTTTTGATTGTCTGATTCCTTGTAACAAAATGATACTTTAGGTGTTTGCTTCATCATTGTGCAACTGTAGATTTCACTGTCAACATGCAATATGTCCTCACGTACCATATACTAATCATTTGAAACACACATGTGAACATTCTTTTCTGCCAATTACTCACTGAACTATGAATAGGCCATCAGTTTTAGTAATCCTGATATTTCATTGCTGTCGTATAGGATACGGTCGTTGGATTTTTACTCGCTGGAGTGGGAAATGTGGACTTGCGAAGGAAGACAAATTATCTTATTGTTGATTCGAGTATGGTTTTGATTTATGAATTTTTTTTCTTAGTGATGCATAATTGAGATTGACTCAACCAATTTATTCTTACAAACTAATCATAATTTAGTTAATACAATATGGATTTTTTCTAATTACAACCTCATCATAGTTCTTCATTCCTCTTGTGTCTTACGTTTGGATGAACTACACCTTTTGAGAGATTGTGTAATATTGTAAGACCAGAAGTTCATAGTGTCTGCAGAGTGAGTCAGTGTGTTTACTTTTATTTGACGTATAGTTGACATAAATGATTCTAACATATAAAATAGGGGTAGATATCTCCTCTTTTAGGAATTGAACCTGAGTGGCTTGGAAGGAAATAATTCTTTTTAGATACTAAACACCCCCCGAGGACATGATTGTATGCATGCAGTGGTCTCAATTATTTTCCTGTTTGGGCTCAAACTTTATGGTTTACCTGTTTGATTTTGGAAAGTGTTCTACCTCCTCAGCTTATAATTCAAACAGGCACTGTATAGAGACAATGAAAAACATGAAAAAGACTGAAGTATAAATACATACACCTGAGTTTCTATTGCAATCTGTGTTTTCTATGATCATTTGGGTAACATGGAAATGAATAAATCTATAACCGTTCAGAGTTCTAGCCATGTTGTCAATTATCTCTTGTAGAAAGCTAGTTTAAAGTTTTTCTTCTACTTCTTGTACTTCAAATACTTAGAGCCAATGCAGATATTTTTATACAATGTGAAGTAAGAGTGATCTGTAGATGAGGAAACTGTAGTTTGATTGAGCTTATGTCACCATTCATGGGGACAAGAACTTGTGAGACTACTAAGATCCATATATAATGTCTGAGGTTGAGTAAATTCATATAAAGAATTCAACTAGTTACTTTTTTTCTCTTAGTTATATTGAGTTTTATTTAATTTCTTATTAACATTATTTGTTTGTTCTCTTAGAGACAACTGTTAAGCAAATTGAAGATGCATTTAAAGAGTTCACAACAAGGGAGGATATTGCAATTGTGATGATAAGCCAATATGTAAGTTTTCCCTTTCGCAGTCTCTACATGATTTCATGAACTTTTTTAAGTGAAAACTGCTTCTTAGACTTGTAATTGTTAATATCTGAAATTAGTATATGTTTCCCATGCATCATTTAATACACAAAGTTGTTCTTGAATGCCCTTTTCCTTAATATATATACCTATATTACTGGAAATGTGAAACATGTATGTTGAATTCAATATTGGGAAGATTAGATATGTGATTAATGTAACTGGAGTACCTTGGGATTTGATCTAGGAGCTGTTTAATAACTCATTTCTGAGCTCATGCTTCTTTACACACTGTCTTGACATCATTTCTATAGAATACATTACATGGGAACCGTTATTAGTTGCCTAGCTTTGCATTTATGGAATTATCATCATCTATATTGGATACTGTTGACCAATTTTTGTTGGGGGCTTAGAATTTAGACTTAATCATTTGACATAAATTAAATGTTTGGATTGCCAGTTGGAGCAACCTAAAATCTAATCGTTTTACAAATTCATGCCACAAGTTATATGTATACTCGTAAACCATAGATCGACTCATCACTCTTTGTACACTCTGATTTTTAGGTTGCAAATATGATAAGGTTTTTGGTTGATAGCTATAATAAGCCAGTTCCAGCAATTCTGGAGATTCCTTCAAAAGACCACCCGTATGATCCTGCACAGGATTCAATTCTTTCACGAGTAAAGCACCTCTTCTCTGCTGAATCAGTGGCGTCTGAGAGGCGCTAAGCACAGACTCCACTCTTCTGGTGGCTTTATGCTTATGCTATGTTGAGTTTTGTGATCCACCCTCAGTTGTATGATAGTAGTAGATGCAATTCTGGTAATTTCTTGCTGGTTTTTTTTAATAAAATATATCAGATAGATAATGGAATGGAACATATTTTATTTCAAAACTTCAACATGGTATTATTTGATATCATGAAATATTCGTATGTGAAGCTTGTTTCATGAAACTGATCTGTTGTTGGGACACTAACATGGAAGGTAACTTCTTGTGGTGCTGTATGGCTTTTCCGCTTGTTTTTAATCGTTGGAAAAGTGAGGTAATTTTGATGGGTTAACAACTATGTTGTTCCTAATACACGCATGGACTTGGCCCTATTTTGCATTTATGAATCGCTGGTAACCGGAGATGGTAAAGTTCATCCTGTAATAAAGACTACACTGACCTTGGTTCGCGGCGTGCTTACCAGCTACTCTTTACTCTTTCGGCCCCCTTACCTAGATTTTGAAAAGCCTGATTTTGGGGTTGGCCAGCTAGTGGGTGGATTGAAAAGGTAAATTGTCTTCACGACAGAGCTTAGGAGTTGCATTTGGATGTAAAGTTGATCGAGTTTTCGTGCTGTTGAGGCTATTCCTTCCATTCCGCTAAGGCCAGCGGCCGACGTCCTATCCACGGCCGTTCTTATCGTTTTATAGGCCCCTGACAAAATAATAAAAAAGGCCCCAATAAATAGACAATATACTCAATTTTACATGTTTGTATGAAATATAAATGACTTAATTTATAAGTTTACATAATCAACTAAATATTAAATTATCATAACACTAACAAATATACTAACAAATATACAGATGATCATAATTTATGAAAAACAATTTCTCTATGCATTTCTAGATGCAAAATCATTAATAATATTATCAAGGTCAATATTATCCAACATTTGTTAGACAACATAATATAAACTAATATATCACAAAGATATATAAATGGTATTATATCTGTGATAGAGGAAAAAATAAATTATAAATTTAATTTCTAATATTAAAAATAAAAAACAAAGAGTAAAAATACATTAAAAAATTAGAAACTTTATCTTTAAATTATACTCAGAACTTAGAAGACAGAATTGTAAAATTTTTTGCTGCTAATTTT
>JAOSBM010000002.1:11773362-11790060 GCA_027568955.1 Erythroxylum tenue | reverse complement strand
ATCATACTAATTCCAACAACCTCTGAATATCACATTACTATTCAAAATTTCTGCTCCATCGTAGTTACCTTTTCAGCGTAATCACCTATACCATACTTTATCTCAGTTCTCTGATCAAATTAAGTTTGACAGATAGAAATTTTGAATAGTAATGTGATATTCAAAATTTCTTTGCCTCTCAATAATTTCCACATCTTTGCTTTGCTTCTCAATAACATTATATTGAGACCTTTTTGTAGAATTATAAAAGAGTGGATGAAATATCAACTACATCTCTTCATTATCTTAGCATCCTAACGAAGAGATGAAAAGGAAGTTGTTTAGTCATTTTTAGCCACATATTTCCACATCTTTGAACGATATATTTTGAGTTTTGTCAGAGCCTTCAATTGAACCTAACAAAGAAACAATGTGAAAAACAAGCGTAAGAAAGTTAGAGGGTAGCTAGGAATTTGCTGAAATGGATTTTCACATGTCTATAACTATAGAGTATCTTCTTATTTTAGCATTCCTTGCAACAAGAAACCCAACTACACTTGATGCATCCTTGTTTGACTCAATTAATGGTTCTAAAAGCATAAAGAGGAGGAGTAAGTAAATGCTTTTACATTATGAACTAGTAGTTGAGAAGGAGCCGACGCAAGATGAAGTTGAGACAAACCAAAGGGAACATAGACACGTGATAGCAGACAGAATAAGAGACAATTAAGGTGTGATTATGGATTTTGCCTTCAATCAAGGTTTCACAAGAATTTGGAAATTAGTTTGCTGATTCAATTAATTTGGATTAGGGATTTTGTACATATTTAATTGAATAAACGAACTAATTAAAAATATTAACAATTTTTAGTTTTCAAAATAAATCACTTGGTCTATACATGGGACAATAGAATCCACCTATTAATTAAGAATATTTTAAAATGTCACGTCAATAATGATGTAATATTTAATGGATAAAATTTTAATTTTGATTAGTTTTCATTCACTTAAAGTTTTTTAAAGAAAATTTCTAATTAAATTTCATTTCAAATCTTTTAAAAATATTATAGATGACATTAAGCATTTTGAAATATTAGAGGTTAATTTATATTATGACAAAAACAATAGAATTCAAAATGCACTTTTAATATTAAAAGTTTAAACATATATAAAAATTTTGATATTTTTAAATTATGAATATGAAAATTTTAAAGATATTAATAAGAAATTTATTATTAATGCGGGCATAAGCTGTCAGATCCTTTTCTTATCCCTCTTTGCGCCAACCACAAAACAGAAGTAGACGAGCAAAACTAACCGTCAAGCACTGCGTCGACCATTGCCATGCTGCTGCTCGCTGCACCACATTGCTTCTCTTCCTCTGCCGTTTCCTTGCTCTCTCTTCAGAGTTGCAAATTCGTTTCTCGGCTTTCGAAGAGGCGTACGTGCTACATCTCAGTCAGCCCAATTCGGACTTGCAGAGCGAGTCTGATCACTGACTCTGACTCGTTTGAGGTGGGCAGACTCATTGGCAGCTACGGCTTCATGAACATCACCAGGTACTAGTACTATTCGCTTCCTACACGTCTAAAATTGTTTCTTTTTTCCTGTTTGAATGCTCAGAAAGTAAAGGGAAAATTTAAGATTTAGATTTTCCGTCATAATATGAAAGAATTGAACGAGGTATATTTGATTTGGCTTACAAGTACATTGAATTCTTTGTTCATTTCCACTGAACAGTTGCATGTGGATGAGAGCATTGCAACATCTTGATGATCTCTCTTATCATTTGCTTGTTTTCAGTTCATTTTTTGCTTGGTTGTTACGAGATAATTTTTTTGTGTGTGTATATTTCTCAATCAAGATTGTCTAGGTTGCTGAGGCAATGAAGAGAGGGATGCCTCTTTTTTGTTATTTTGACAATTCAAAATTCAGTGAGGAGCCCCAGTGGTTTACAACCTATGTATGAAATGAGTAAATCTTGACAAGGGGGAGAATCCGCAAGTTCTACCACCTTCTTCACAGTATCTAAACTCTGTCAACCAAATGCTAATAGTTTCTAACTATTTGTGAAAGTAAGAGCAGCTAGTCTCTTCAAGCTAGGGCAATAATTAGCTAGAGGACTAGTAAAAGAATTTAATTTTAATTTGTACAACAATTAACAACAATCTAAACCGATGTGTTGTTGAGAAATGATCATGATCCTAAAATGATATCGTGTTGTTGATGATCACATTCTGTAGTTTCTTGTCCAAGAAAAAGGAAAATAAGAATTGTTTCATCAATGTCGTTACGAGAGAGTAAGGGATTTTCTTTTGGGAAAATGGGGTAGGTTTTATAACGTGTTGCAGTTCATCTACCAAAATAAGCAATGCTATCTTTCACTCTCACTCTTACTCTCATCTATATGATGAATTCAAAGCATCCAGAACTATTTTTATTTGGTCTTCTGTTGTCAAACATCATAACGTATAAGTTACTTTCAGAATCTTGTATTTTCGTAATTCATCTTCAGTATTGAATTTAGGCAATTTGGAATGGAGTGTCTTAAGTTTATTCCTATTTTCTTTTCTCTTTCCTCAAGCTACTCTGGATACCAGTCAGGCATGGATTTTGGAAACTTTCCTGGGGATTTCAATAATCTAAAAGTTCAAGATGTGGGTGAAGGCAGTGTAAAGATCAGGTATATTTCACGAAAAGATGGATCATTGGTCTATTGGAGTTTATTTGACCATATTATGCAAAACAATTATGGTTCTTGTAACTGATAGTGATGCTATTCATGGCAGTTATTTTGCAGGCTTTATGAAGGAAGAATAGCTCAAGGCCCACTTAGAAGAACTCCAGTTATTTTCAAGGTTGTTTCTCTTAGAGCTACTTTGCTATATCGACTCCTATCATAATTATTCTAGTTATCTTCTTTCTTCATTTTGATCTAGATCACTCTAGCTTCATGTTTAGTTCATCTTATTATTCAAAGGCTCTTTTACTTGTCGCAATTGATAGGCAGTAAATTCAACATGAAAACCACTAGAGATACTATAATCTTTGCTCAAATGTGTCAAAAATGGCGCTAATGATGCGCTGCATAAGTAAAAAGGACTGATCCTTAATGACTTATGTTCACCATTAAATTTTATCAAGCAAATTATGTTTGTTTGAGAAGGGAAGACTATTAACAATTTGCATAGTATGCAGCATTATCTTTTGTTGATTCTTGATAAAAACAATTAAAGGGAAGATGTGATTTTTGGCAAACAAACTCTAAGTGTACGATGGTTTGAGCAAGACCACGTTTTCAAGAGCCAAAGGAGAGTGAAATCTTCTTATTAATCAACAGATAAATGTGTGTGTATACTAGCTACAAGAAATCTAAGAAAATCGTTTGTAATGTAGCAAACAAATTAACAGCTAACTATTTCCAGTTAGTAGAAACTGAAGCTATACAAAAATAATAACTTATATCAAACTTAATATTTCTACAACCCCATCAAGCTTGAGCTTGATAAAAGTCAACCAAGCCAACCTTGGAAACAAGATAAGAGAACATTAGATTAGTTGGAAACTTTATAAAAACACTTGTAAGTTGTTCCTTGTTGGATTCTATAAAAACCCTTCTTGAATTGCTCTTTAACAATATGACAAGCAATTTCCAAGTGCTTGGTTTGTTCATGAAAACAAGATTGGTTGCAATATGGAGAGTTGCCTGATTGTCGCACCATAAGTAGATAGGAGGAGATAAAGGATTATGGAAGTCTTGTAGAATGTAAGAAATCCATAGCAACTCACAAACAATGGTACCCATAATTCTATACTTTGCCTCAGTTGAGGATCTTGAGACTATGGTTTGTTTTTTTGGTTTCTAAGAAATGAGAGAAGAACCTAGATAAACACAACAATCAGTAAGAGTTTTTTTGGTTCGTGGGCAAGATGCCCAGCCTAAATCATAATAAGCCTGGATATCAAAATTGGAGTTAAAAGGATAAAGAATCCTTTTGTTGGACAAAGCTTAAGATATCTAAGTACATGGAAAGTTGCATTCCAGTGTGCTTCACATGGTTTGTTGACAAACTGGTACAATTGTTGCACTGCATAAGAAATATTTGGCCTTATCAAGTTTAGATATAAGAAACAACCAATTAATCTCTTGTACTTATCATGATCTGATAAAGGTCCTCTATTGTCACTAAGGAATTTATGGCCTTTGGGTAAAGGTTAAGTGGCAAGTCTAACTCCCAACAAACTAGCATTTGTCAGAATGTCTAGAGTATATTTTCTTTGATTCACATAAGTACCAGTGGCTCTTGTAGTAGTTTCAAGTCCCAAAAAGTATCTAACATAGCCAACATCCTTAATTGTGAACTAGGAGTCAAGGAATGATTTTATAGCAATAATGTCAGATTCATCTGGACCTGTTATAAGGACATCATTGACATAAACAATGAGAATTAGGAAAGAATTGGTACTCCTTTTGATAAACAAGCAATGATCATGTGAAGATGAGTTGTAATGAAAGGAAGGAGATGAGTGTTTCTGGAAAGTAGAAAAGAGATTAAGATTACTTGTCATAAGATTCGAGGCACCAAAATCAATGACCTATTGGGAGGTAGAGGAAACAAGACAGGTAGGGGTGTTACCTGAATCAGTAATCGCTGAGATAGAGTGAGATGAATCTTTCAATGTTTTTTGGTATTGGGTGAATTTGGCAGAGATAGAGTTAGATGTATCTTTCAATGTTTTTGGTATTGGGTGAATTTGGCAAATTCATGTGCAAAAACTATAATGATCTTCGCTGCTGCTACATGAGTGGCGTGACTTTTTTTTATTTTTATTTGGTATTTTTCTACAAGTATGTTTGGTGTGACCCGATTCATGACAATATCAACAAATGATTCCTCCCATACATTGATTCCAATATCATGTTCCTCCTTTGTTACTATTCCTCTGGGATGATTTTCCATAACTAGTATTTTAACTCACAAGAGCACTAGAGGTTTGAGCAGTGGAAACAACCAAGGCATTACTGTTTGTACAAAGTATCCTCGTAAAGACCACATATAGGGAGGAGATTTCAATGCTAGAAAGAATTTGAGACTTAGCAATCTAAAACTATGGGTTAAGTCTGGCTAAGAAACTCATGATGGCCATTTATCCTTATTGGGTTTGTTGGAATTTTAATATTAGGCCTAAATGGTAACAAAACATTTTATTCTTTGTAAATCTTTTTAATTTTCATAAAATAAGCTTAAAGGAATTGGTCATTTTGTTCAGCCCAATAAAATCGTTTACACGCCTCATAAATTCAAGAAATTAACACTTTAACATACTCATAGTGATTAACGAGGCTGATGACTTCATTTTCAATATAATTTTGAATCTATAAGAACAAGCGACATTATTGCATAGCCACTTCTTGCATGTATGATCCGTCGGAGGATCATTAGTAAGGTGATGATCTTTAGAAATACTCTGTAAATAAATTCGAATTGTCTTACAGCAATCAAAATAGTTAAATCCAGTTAACTTATGTTCCGTGATTTTTGATATCACAAGAATGATATCCATGACAATGAGACTTTCGTTTTCGTTAGCTATAACAATAATAGTCAAAACCAATATGATGGAGTCAGATGGCAAACAAAGCTCTCCAAAACAAAGCAAGCCTTAGAAAAACTCAGTAATAGACCCAACACAGAGATCCAAGAGGGATGTTATGACAAGCCTATGTGAAATCCCTGTTGAAAACACCAAGGAAAGAGAGCAGTGGCAAGATAGTGGCGGAAACATGTCGTCATACCGTAAAAAATGTTGGTCGGTAGGAGTTGACGTTATAGGTGGTGATCGAGGCAACAGTGTTATGGGATGTGCCTGGACGCACTTTCGAGTGGGACTGTAGCCGAGAGTGGTGACTAGCGCGTGACTCACGTGCAACCCTTTCGATGGTCAATTTTTGGGGTTGGCTTGTCAGCGAGGGATGCCTCTATTGGTGCTGGTGGTGAGAACAAGAGGTCACCAAAAAATGGAAGCCAGAAAAAATGATGTTATGCTCCTTGGGCAGAACTAAGATGAACTTCTGCTCATTGGGGCAGAAAACTTAAAAAAAACCTAAACCCAGCTCTGATACCATGTAAGATGGAAAGAGGTTTGTATTTCTTGATCTCTTCATTGTAAGGAAGTAAGGCTATATATACATATTTACAAGATTAATTTAGGGAAGGGATTATGTCGGTAGGATATTATGACTGATATTCTACTCAAGATATTATACAGCTGTATCTAGATTATATTGAGATATAGATAGGCTGTATATAGTTAATATGGAATAAGTTCAAAATCCCTTAATTTAAGGGATGGGATTAGATAAGATTAGATAGATCTGGATAACCTTCCAGATTTAAACTTCTACTTGTAATAGCCTATAGCCTATATATGGCTGTATACTTTCTATTCAAGAATACGAACATTATTCCCCACTTTCGTTCATGGTATCAGAGCTTGAGCAGAACACTCAGGAATGATTTCGTTTGGGTCGATCAGATCCATACAGGTCGAGTCAGAGGAGATCTCTGCCGATGGCTCGTCTGGTGTGGCTCCACCAGCATCGAACCCATCCTCTCTCCAGAACAGTGATGATAACTCCAGCATAGTCAGTCATAGACTGAATGGTAATAATTATCTACCATGGTCCCATTCGGTGCTTATGTTCATAAGAGGGAGAGGGAAAGAAAAATACTTAAGCACAGTGGCACCTGCTGCGTCCGACCTATCAGACCCAAAATACCAGACTTGGATGGCCGAAAACAACCTTGTTATGAGTTGGTTGATCAACTCAATGACCCTAAAAGTCAACGAGCGGCTCGTCTTAGCCACATTTGCGAAAGAAATTTGGGAAAACACCAAATAAACTTATTCTACTATCGAAAATACTGCTGCCTTGTTCCAAATTAAGAGTCTTTTGAGAGAGACCAAGCAAGGAGAGAAGACAGTAACTCAATATTACACAGCATAGGTGAAGCTATGGAAACAATTGGATCTTTATGATCCTCACCAATGGATGTGCTATGAAGATTTGGCTTGCTACAGGAGGATTGTGGAATAGGAACGAGTGTATGAGTTTTTGCTGGGCTTAAACTCAATTTATGATGATGTTCGTGGAAGAATCATGGCTACCAGTCCTCTTCCAACAGTCATGGGAGCAGTTAATCTTGTTAAGTGTGAAGAAAGCAGGAGACAACTGATTCATGGGACACTAAACAACAATGGGGTTCCTGAATCCTCAGTTATGGCTGCCGAGGGAACTACTGGACCAGAATCAAAGAAAAAAACAAGTAAGCTTTGGTGTGAACACTGTTAGAAAAATGGGCATACCAGAGATACTTGCTGGAAGATCCATGGCAAGCCGCCTAATATGAAAAACAGAACCAGAACAGAAAGCAAAAGCTATGCAATTGCTGGAAATGACAAGGCAAAAGGTGAAAATGTACCGGTGAGCAAGGAAGAGGTCGAACTACTTAGGAAAGTTCTGAGAAAGTATGATCTAAAAGCCGAAAAGGTTGTATCTACGATTCATATGGTGAATACAGATAGCACACACACTGCCTTGAGTGTTAAAACCCCAAATTGTGGTATTTGGATTGTTGATTCAGGGCAAATGATCGTATGACTTGTGATAAATCTTTATTTGTTGATATTCTGTCTTGTTAAGGTCATAGACCTGTCAAGATAGCAAATGGACAGGTTCTTAAGGTTGAAGGAATAGGGACTGTTATAATAGCTGATAAAGTTGTCTTAACCAGTGTTCTTTATGCACCTGGTCTGGACTGCAACCTGCTGTCTGTGAAGAGACTTACTAAAGAGCATAATTGCACTGCTAACTTTTACTCTAATGGGTGTGTTTTCCAGGATTTGGAGTCGGGGAAGAGGATTGGCAATGCTAGGGAGTTTGATGGATTATATTATATTGGCAGCTCGAATGGGAGTAAAGCAAATGCTACTTTGTTATCCAACACTGAAATTGCACTTTGGCACTATAGGTTAGGCCACACTAGTTACAATTATATCCAACATTTTTCAATAATAAGGATTCATCTTTTCAGTGTGAATTTTGCCAACTCTCTAAACACACACGAAATTCCTACTTACCTCGTGCTATGAACCCACTAAACCTTTTTCTATCATACATAGTGATGTCTGGGGGCCATCAAGGACTAAAACCAAGAAAAATGCCAAATGGTTTGTAACTTTCATAGATGATCATACGTGATTGACTTGCGTATATCTCATAAGAGATAAGGCAGAAGTTTTTCAAATTTTTAAGGACTTTTACTCCTTTACACTGAATCAATTTCATGCAAAAATTCAGATTTTTAGAAGTATGGGAAAGAATACCTAAGTCAAGCTTTTGACCAGTTTTTTATCACCAATGGTATTATACACCAAACTTCATGTGTCAATACACCACAACAAAATGGTGTTTCTAAGAGACAAAATAGGCATTTACTTGCGGTTGCAAGGTCTATTATGCTCACTACAAATTTTCCAAACTATTTTTGGGAGGAGGCTATTCTTACTTTTGCTTATCTGATAAATCGAATGCCTTAAAAAACATTGGGTTTCCTTACACCTTTACAGAAATTACTCAAAACCTATCCCTCGGTCCCCTTTCTTAATCAACTACCTCACAAAGTGTTTGGTTGTGTTGCTTTTGTTCATAATTACCATGGTGGAAAACTTGAACCCCGAGCTCATAAGTTTATCTTTTTGCGCTATTCTTCTACTAAAAAAGGTTACAAATGTTTTTCTCCTACTCTCAACCGGTTCTTTGTGACAATGGATGTAACTTTTTTTGAAAATCAACCTTATTATCTTAAACCACCCATTCAAGGGGAGAAATGTGAGAGTGAATGGCTGTTTTCAGTAAATGATGGCACACCAGACAAACTATCCCAGTCTGCACCTGACTTTGATCAAATCAAACCTGATACTTTCACTTCAGAGGTTACTCAAACCTTTGAGCCCACTGTAACAGATGATCCCAGCCCCCAACTAGATAAGAATTCCACTGAATATGGTGAATGTGATAAGGAGGATACCGAAACTAGGGTGGACAAACCAGAAAACTATACCAGATTTTACACAAGAAGGAAGGGAACAAAACAAGGAAATGAGCAGCAAGTAGCAAGTGAAACTGGTAGGAGAAATCCATCATACTTTCTGAGCAAGGTCATGAATCAGAACCTGCTAGAAATTCTGAGGAGTTGGGTTGGCCTATAGCACTGAGGAAGGGAGTAAGATCATGTACAAGACACCCATTCGACAACTTTGTCTCTTATAATAGGTTATCTCCCCATTTTCAGACTTTTGTTGTCCAGTTATCTACTGAAAAATTGCCTCATAATTTTCAGGAGGCTGTCAAGGATCCCAAATGGAGGGAGGCAATAAATGATGAACTAATTGAATTTAAGAAGAATCAGACTTGGGTGGAAACAGACTTACCACAAGGAAAAACTGTGGTGGGATGCAAAATGGGTGTTTACCATCAAATACAATTCTGATGGAAGTATTAACAGACATAAGGCAAGACTTGTGGCTAGGGGGTTTACACAGACACATGGGATTGACTACCAGGAAACATTTACACCGGTAGCCAAACTCAATACAATTAACATTTTATTGTCACTAGCTGCCAATCTAGACTGGCCCCTATATTAGTTTGATGTAAAAAAATGCCTTCTTGAATGGTGATCTTGAAGAGGAGGCGTATATGGAGTTGCCACCGGGATTAGGAAGAAACAACCACCCTCAGAGAGTATGCAAACTTAAAAAATCTCTGTATGGCTTGAAGCAGTCACCTAGAGCATGGTTTGGGAGATTTGCAAGAGCAATGAAGAATCTTAATTACTATCAATGCCAGGCTTATCACACCCTATTTATTCGGCGCTTGGCTAGTGGTAGGATAACTATCCTTATTGTCTATGTTGATTACATTGTCATTACAGGTGATGATTGGGAAGGTATACAAGAGTTGAAGAATTCTTTGGCTTAAGAATTCGAAAACAAAGATATGGGTAACTTGAGATATTTCCTTGGACTGGAGATGGCCAGATCTAGTAAAGGTATCTCGGTGTCTCAAAGGAAGCATACTCTTGATCTTTTAGAGGAAACTGGAATGCTAGGAGCAAAACCAGCAGAAACACCTATGGAATCAACATATAAGTTGAGTTTTAAAGAGGGTGGTACACCGGTGAACATAGGCAGATATCAGAGACTGGTGGGAAAACTGATTTATCTATCTCATACTTGGCCAGATATCAGTTTTCCTGTTAGTGTGGTTAGTCAATTTATGAGCAATACTTGAGAGGAACACATGGAAGCAGCGTTTAGAATTCTGAAGTACTTAAAAATGACACCCGAAAAGGGGTTGTTCTTTAAGAAAGGGGGAGTAAGGAGCAATGAAGTTTTCACAGATGCTGACTGGGTCGGATCTGTAACTGATAGAAGGTCCACAACAGGCTATTGCACCTTTGTGTGGGGCAACTTAGTTACTTGGAGGAGCAAGAAGCAACCAGTGGTTGCAAGAAGCAGCGCTGAAGCAGAGTATAGAGCTTTGGCACTTGCAATATGTGAAGGAATACGGATCAAGAGGCTCCTAGCAGAACTACAAATCACAATAGAGCCTCAAATGAAAGTGTGGTGTGATAACATGGCCACAATAGGGATTGCAAGGAACCCTATACATCACGACAAAACCAAGCATGTGGAGATAGATTGTCATTTCATCAAAGAGAAATTGGAATCTAGATTAATTGATCTTGCCTATGTGCCCACTAGCAATCAAGTTGTAGATGTTTTTACCAAGGAACTTGCAAGAGTCAGATTCGAAGAACTTAGTTGCAAGCTGGGAATGATCAATATCTATTCACCAGCTTGAGGGGGAGTGTCGGTAGGATATTATGATTGATATTCTACTCAAGATATTATACAGCTGTATTTTATATTGAGATATAGATAGGCTGTATATAGTTAATATAGAATAAGTTCAAAATCCCTTAATTTAAGGGATTAGATTAGATTAGATTAGATAGATCCGGATAACCTCCCAGATTTAAACTTCTACTTGTAATAGCCTATAGCCTATATATGGCTGTATACTCTCTATTCAAGAATACAGAACATTATTCCCCACTTTCGTTCATGTTATAATCCCTATGATCAAGGGATTATAATCCCTGCAATATGTACCATTTTCAGATCTGATTATCTTGACAGAGTTTTGGTATTAGGTGGCTAAGAGGTTTAAGAATTGAGCAAAGTTTTGAGCAGTCTGAGTTTTATGGGCAAACAAAAGCGCCTATGCAGCTCTATTGTGATCATCAATAGCAGTAAATGTCTAATATGCACCAGACAAAGATGGTTTGTGATAAGGACCCTAGAGATCTAATAATATGCACCAGACAAAGATGGTTTGTGATAAGGACCCTAGAGATCTAAGTGAGTGAGTTCAAAAGGATTTTCTGTACATGAATTACTTTGATTAAACATAATTCTGTGTTGTTTTGAAATTAGACAAATGTCACAGGCTTTTAGTTTAGAAAAACTATCTTTGTTAATGAAGTGAAAATGGTTCAAAACTTTATATGATCCATGACCTAATCTTTGATGCCAAATTGAAGTAGAATCTTCATAACTTTTATTTGTAAACTGCAAAGTTGTTAGCAATATGATGAGCCTACTACTCCAGCAATACGGTTTGTTTATCGGAGGAGGAAGAAAGCTCGTGGTTTTCCTAGAGCTGGGCCCAACAATGAGGCATGAAGGGAATCCGGGTTATGAATAAGAAGGGCAGCTATTTGTATGGCTGTTTTGTTGCAAGTTTGTTACTTGTTGTTATGGCCAGCATGGCATGTTAGTTACGGTTTGTTACAGAAAATTATAGTATATAGATAGACAGAGAATGTATGAGCAAGTGCAGAGTAGAATTTTGTAAACAATGATGACATTGATGAGTAAGGCAGACTCATGAAATCTGCTGGTGTCGGCTTATACAAACATTCCTAATACATTCCATCTATCCTTCTCTGTTCTTCATTTCCACTGTTTCTTCCTTCTTTTGCTCTGTTATAGTTACATTGTTTTGGCTCCTATCAATTTGGTATTAGAGACCTCGATCCACCTGTGAGTTTTTAAATCAACAAATATGGGATCCCACATACCCCAAAACTCGTATGGAGTCCAGAGTTGAGCAGCTCGAAGAAGACATCAAAAACATTAGTGCCAATATGACACTTCTCATTTCTCAGCTGCAAGAAAACCAGAAACACATTCTTGACACCCAAACCAATATCAATCTCATCCTCCAGAATCAAACCCAGAACCAAACACAAACTACACCAACCATTCATCTTGGCGAATCCACCGCCTCCAAAACACCTGACAACCATGACAAAAATAAAGAGACAACAAACACATTACCCACTATTGCCCAAACACAAAACAACCTCGACCACCAACCCAACCTAGCCACCACCCTCACCCTAGCTGAGAAAGTAATAAATAAAGACAAGTTTCCTAGGAAGCTAGGGCTTCCCGTGTTTGATGGGGGAGGAGCAGATTCTTGGATTTTTCGAGCCGAACGCTACTTTTCCATTAATCGATTGTCGGAGGTAGAGAAGTTGGAGGCGGTCGGAGTGTGCTTTGAGGGAGAGGCTCAGGCTTGGTTGCGATTCGAAGAGCGTATCAGTTCTTTCTCTTCCTGGGAAGAACTAAAAACCCAGGTGTTGCAACGTTTCGCTGGATTACAGGACGGCACTCTCTTGCATCGTTTCTTTGCTGTGAAACAAGTGGGTACTGTGGCAGAATATAGGGCTCAATTCAAGTACCTGGCGGCTTCCGTGGGAGCTCTCGATGATGAAACTATGACCGCTGTATTTATGAATGGGTTACAAGAGAAAATCAGGGCGGAGTTGTTGGTTTTGAACCCCAAAACCTTGAAGGAGACAATAGCCACCGCGGGTCGGATAGAGAGAAAGAACCAAATCTTAGGTATGACCTTACACCCGAAAACCCAAAAAGACCCAACACTAATACCCAAATATGACAACAAAACTATCACATGGACCAAACCCTATAGCCCCGTTAGCCAACCCACCCTTCCTGACAAAACCCATAGCCCACAAACCACACCACAACTTCCTTACAAACCACAGTCCATTAAAAACCCTAAATCACCCAACGTTACAGCTCCACCAAAATTTCGAAAACTCACACAGCTGGAGGCTCAGACAAAACGGACACAAGGGCTTTGTTTTCGGTGGGATGGGAAATGGCATATTGGGCATCGATGTCTGCAGCGAGAACTGAATGTATTATTGGTCAGTGAATTAGAGGAGAGTGATGTTATAGAAGAAGAGGGAGGAGTGGCTGATGTTGAAGAAGCTCCCAGTAGCGTTGAGTTATCTCTAATCGGTTGTAGGCTTGTCGGAGCCACGGACCTTGAAGTTAAAGGGGGAAGTTCATGGGTTAGAAGTTGTCGTTTTGATTGATTGTGGGGCTACCCACAATTTTATCTCTACAAGCTTGGTAGAGACTTTGCAGATACCAATTCAAGAAACTTCTCACTACGGAGTCATTATTGGTTCTGGGAAAAACTTGAAAGGTATGGGAGTGTGTAAGGGTGTAGTATTGCGGCTGCAAGAACTTACTATTGTTGAGGATTTTTTGCCTCTCCCATTGGGAAGCACCGATATGATACTTGGGCTGAAATGGTTAGCAACTCTTGGAGAAACACGAGATGATTGGAAAAAGTTAACCATGACTTTTGAAGTTGGAGGAAGAACTATTAGGTTGCAAGGTGACCCGAGCCTTACCAAAGCTATGGTATCCTTAAAAACCATGGTCAAGGAATTACAACAGGAGAAAACCGGAATGTTAATTGAGCTCTTGAATATTTCAGTACAGAAGTCGGAGGTCAATGGCCATGAAAATCCAGCTGCTGCGAAATTATTGAGTGAATTTGCGGGAGTGTTTGCTGCTCCAAACGGGTTGCCTCCATTACGTGGAAATGAACATGCCATAGTGCTGAAGGAAGGAACTGGTCCAATCAATGTACATCCGTATCGATATCCACAAATTCAAAAGACAGAGATAGAAAACTTGGTGGTTGAAATGTTGGCAGCAGGTATTATACGACCTGGTCCAATCAATGTATGAAGTCAGTTGAAGCTTATTTGACTGCTAAATAGCCACTTTTCCATTATATTAGTTCCATAGTCGGATTATGAAAGATACAAACATTGAAAATATTTTAATAATGTATCTCTTCTCTGTATCTTTGTTTAGTTTGTTATATGCTATTGTGCAACATGTGATGTCTATGGTCCATGCATAAATTGTTCACTATTTTGTGCAGACACAATCAGTTGGTAATGATCACCATACCCTTTTTCATACTTTGGGAAATTGTAACCTTTTGAATGACTTGTCTACTAGTTTATTGAAGCATAGAAAATATGTGATCTATTTCATTTCTAAACATTGAATTTTTCTCATTTTTCCTTAAAACACATTCCTGTTTTCCAGATTGTACTCAAAACTTCTAAGTTAGTTCATATTGTTGGTTATAAAGGTTTATCCAGGACAACGAGCTGGTGGCATTGAGGCTGATATGATGGCTGCCAATGAGCTCAATACTCATGCTTTACTTCAGGTACAGTAGCAATTGTGTTGATTATCGTGAAAATAACTGTATACTATCATTCTTATTTGCAAATGCTTTCTATTCCCTTAATCTATCATTTGTTAACATTAAGAAAAGAACATAATGATAGGCCTCCAATTAAGCTTTTCTACACAAGAAGGAAGAGAAAAGGGAAACGATTTAGATGAAAGCAACAACGCTGGAAATTAGAGGAAAAGCCCATCATTCCTAGGATTGATATTGAAGGGCTGCTATCCATGGTTTGGTATTTCTGCTTTATAAGTTGTCTATTTTGTTGCTAGTAGGATTCTAGAAGCCTGAGTTGGCATGGTTTTTAGGGTAGGATGTCAAGTCAGGGTATATTTGGTTGGAAGAGGGTAGTGGGTGAGGCAAGCATCATATAATCGTAGAATATGTGTGTGAGGAGAATGGCACCTCTCGAATGTTGCCTATGATTACCATTCATATCAATTTTCATCTCTAATGAATGATATGCTCTACTAGTAGCGGAACATTCCTATTCCTTTTCTTCTTTTCCTCTATTTCTTTCTCTTAGATCCTAATTCTTCTTCTTCTTATTCTACTGTTCTATTGAGGAAGCTAATAAATCTGGTATCATAGTCGGTTCCAGAACTTGGGGAATGCTAGTGACAAGGATGGAAGCAAAAGTATAAAATATGTAAGAGAAGCTACTAGTGATTGAGAGTCATCTGTCTCACCTTGACTTCTCAGCTTCTTCTTTAAACCAAATGCTGGACAAGGTCTTGAACGCCTTTCACAAGAGCACCATTTCTGCGGGGGAAAGCATAGCAAAGTCAAGTGGGGATAGAACTCCCAACCTAATCGCAAGTCCGATGATGGATACAACTCGTGGAACAAAGGGATCTAGTACTCATGTTCCTGTTTGCCATAATAGGTACGATTGAAAACGAGAGATGCCCACGCATGATGGGGAGGGATGACCTGACCTCATGGGTCTTTTAGTTGAGAGGTAATTTGTTGTGAATAAATTGAGCGAGGCAGAAAAGTTGGAGGTGGCAAGGGTTTACCTTCAGGGCATCGCCTTGGCATGGTTGGAAAGTGAGGAGAATCAACCCATACTGACATAGTATGAGTTAAAGACCCAATTTTTGAGAAGGAACTTGCCAAAATGCAAGGGGACTCATTAACATCATCTCCTGTTATTGCGGAAGACATTCACGGTGGTGTAGTATCAGAAGGAGATGTTAAAGTCAAGGTACCATCAGATCTGGGTGAAAATTGAGGATTGTCAGATTATGTAGGATTATGTAAACATTATCTAGAAGATTGTATAGTTATAGAAATCATATAAATCCCTGTTTTCTAGGGATTAGAATAAGATACAGATTTCCATGTATCTTAGGGAATCTCTTACTATATTTAGTATAGACAATTGTATATATATAGACTATGACTGTAACCTACGGCTTTATGAGAATGAAATTATTCTTCTCTGCCAATATTTAGCATGGTATCAGAGTTGTTGGCTCTTTTCTAAAACTCTGATTTTTTCTCTGGTCATACTGACCGAGAGCCTCATCTCCACTGTCCCTCTCAACATCCTAGCCTTATCACTCAAATTTTTCCTGCTCCTTTCCTTAGTCCTACCTAATCAATCATGTCAGAATCACCTAGCAGTTATGTTGGAATAATTAGCCTTACAGTCGAGAATATTGTTGCTACTATACCTGGAGATTTGTAGAATATTCAAGCTGCATACCGATTGAATGGGAAGAACTATTTAAAGTGGTCACAATTGGTCCGCACATTCCTAAAGGGGAGAGGGAAATTGAGCCATTTAATGGGCACTAGTCCTTCACAGAATGATCCAAAATTTGCGGCTTGGGATGAACATGACTCCATGGTGATGTCCTGGTTATGGAACTCAATGCTGCCAGAGATTAGTGACACATGTATGTTCCTCAGAACTGCCAAGGAGATTTGGGAAGCTATTCAGCAGACTTATTCCAAAGTTAATGATGCTGCACAGATTTACGAGATTA
>JAOSBM010000002.1:11761150-11773262 GCA_027568955.1 Erythroxylum tenue | reverse complement strand
GCAGGTTTAAACGTGGAATTTGATGCTGTAAGGGTGCAGATTTTGGGAAAACAAGACCTACCGTCTCTAAATGAGACGATCGCTATTATACGTGCGGAAATGGGACGTCGAAGTGTTATGCTTAAACCACAAGGAGGAGATGGTTCTGCACTCATTACCAAGGCCACGGAATTGAAGGAGGCTAACAATCCTACAGTTGTTACTAGAGTGGACTCATCCAAACCTTTTAATCGAGATTCCCTATTTGTACATACTGCAAGCAGCATCGGCATACTAGGGAAAAATGCTGGAAACTTCATGGTAAGCCCAGTGCAAGTGGGAACAACTGAAGTCAAGCATATATGGTGAGCACTTTGTCAACTAATGAAGGAAATTCTAAAAAGCCTATTCCTGAGTTCAATACCAAAGAAATGGAGAAACTAAAAACTTTTGTGGAGTCCTTTGAGAAGCCAACCTCAACAGGTACTTGTTCATTGGCGTTTTCAGGTATTTCTTTTTCTTCTAATCCTAATGCCTCAGAAAGAAATTCCTCTCCTATGTGGGTAATTGATTCCGGAGCAACAAATCATATGATTTGTTCCTTAAAATACTTTATCTCTTATAACCCCAGCTGTAGCCATAAAAAGATCACAATAGCTGATGGATCTATCACCACCGTAGCTAGTCAAGGGGATATATACATAAACAAGGACCTTACACTAATGTCCTCCATGTTCCCAAGCTATTTACGAACCTTATTTCCATTCAAAAATTAACCACAAATTCAAATTGCAGTATAACATTTTTTCCTTCACATTGCGTCTTTCAATAGCTAGGAATGAAGAAGATGATTGGATGTGCTAGTCAGAGAGACGGTCTCTATTTTCTGGAAAAACAACACAGTAAACCAGAAGTTGGAAAAACCTTATCTACATCTCTTTTTTTTTTTTTTTTTCCGAATCTATCATGTCAAACCAAGATAAAATTTGGCTTCCTCATCGTCGTTTAGGTCATCCATCTTTTAGAATTCTAAAGTTGATGTTTCCTTCATTGTTTAAAGGTCTTACATCTGAAATTTTTCATTGTGATGATTGTGAACTTGCAAAGCACAAACATGCTTCCTTTCCAAAAAGCAACAACAAAACCTTTGTTCCTTTTCTCTCATTCATAATGATATTTAGGGACCTTTTACCATCCCATATGTTTCGGGTGCTAGGTGGTTTGTTTCATTTATTGATGATTCTACCCGAGTCACATCGCTTTACCTTTTGAGAAATAAATCTGATGTTAGTACTGTTTTCCCTAATTTTTACAACATGATCAATACTCAGTTTGATGTCAAAATTAAGAGATTTCGATCAGACAATGCCAAGGACTATTTCAATCAAACCCTTTCTTCCGTTTTTCAGAAAAAAGGAATTATTCATAAGTCATCATGTATTACTATACCACAACAAAATGGGGTAGCTGAGAGAAAAAATGGACATCCCCTAGAGATCACTAGAGCATTGTTATTTCATAAAAATGTTCCAAAACAATACTGGGTTGAAGCAGTTTAAACTACTACCCATCTTATTAACAGACTTCCAACACGGGTCCTTGAGTTCAAAAGTCCAATTGACATTCTCACAAAATTTTTCCCAAATTTTTTTGTGTCAAACAATCGGATACCTCGAATCTTTGGTTGTGTTGCATTTGTTCATATTCATTCTCACAATAGGAGCAAATTAGATCCAAGAGCTCTTCCATGCATTTTATTTGATATTCCTCCACACAAAAGGGTTATAAATGCTTTCATCCACCTTCTAAAATTTTTTTAATCTTAGCTGATGCTACTTTTGTTAAGAATGAACCTTTTTTTCAGCACACCTATCTTCAGTGGGAGATCTTGAGTGAAGATAAAGCAAAGGATATGTTTCTCCTAGATCCTAGTTTTGTTCAATCTCAACCCATAACCGTGCCTATATCCACTTCTTCCTCAATTGAGTCAGCCTCATTTGTTGACAAACAGCCACTGCAAGTTTATTCTAGGAAAGGTACCAGTCTCTTGACCAGCACAAGTTCAGTCTCCTATTCGTGCTGTTGCTCAATTTCCAACTGAAAATATCACACCAGATGATGAATGAAGAGTTGAGTCAGTTGAACCAGCAGAAGAACCAAAAGAAACAAGTACTGAGGACCTATCAATTGCACTTAGTAAAGGAACAAGAACCTGCACAAAATACCCACTGTTTTCTTTCATGTCTTATTAGAATCTATCCAAAAAACATAGAGCCTTCCTCACCAACCTCCATACAATTCCCACATCGAGAACTCTAACTAAGGCATTAGGAGACAAAAAATGGGAGGATGCTATGAAAATTGAAATGGGGGCCCTTGAGAAGACCAAGGCATGGGAGTTAGTGGAATTGCTGAGAGGAAAGAAACTAGTTGGTGTAGGTGGGCCATCACCGTAAAATACAAGGTTGATGGATCGGTGGAAAGATATAAGGCAAGATTGGTGGTCAAAGAGTTCACTCAAACCTATGGCATCGGTTATCTTGAGACATTTGCCCCTGTTGCTAAGATGAACACGGTACGGATATTGTTATCATTAGCTGCTATTTTTGAGTGGAATCTGTAGCAATTTGATGTTAAGAATGCCTTCCTCCATGGTGATCTAGAAGAGGAAATTTACATGGAAGTTCCTCCCGGATTTGAATCTAAAGAAGGGATGGTATGCAAGCTAAAGAAAGCTCTTTATGGGCTCAAACAATCCCCACGAGCTTGGTTTGGGAGGTTCACTAAGGTGATGATTTCTGGAGAAGTCACAGCATGACTTGTTTATGTAGATGATATTATTGTGACGGGTAATGATGTAGAAGGGATTAAAAATCTGAAGCAATGTCTCTTGAAGGAATTTGATATCAAGGAGCTAGGAAAGTTAAAGTACTTCCTAGGTATTGAAGTAGCTCACTCAAAGCAAGGGATTTTCATCTCTCAACAAAAGTATGTAATTGACTTGTTGAAAGAAACAGGAAAATTGGGTTGTAAACTAGTGGAGACACCGTTTGAATTCAATCATGGATTAAGTGATGCTCCAGAAGATCCCATGGTAAATAAAGTATCATATCAAAAGCTTGTTGGGAAGTTTATATATCTGGCACACACAAGACCAGATATGGCATTTGCAGTGAGCATGGTTAGTCAATTTATGCACAATCCTAAAGAATCACATCTCAAGGCAGTAAACAGAATACTACAATACTTGAAAGGAAGCCCAGGAAGAGGAATTCTATTTAAGCGACAATCAGTCACAGGTATGACATTAGAGGCTAATACCGATACAGACTATGCAAGGTCTTTGGTTGATAGGAGATCAACATCTGGTTACTGCACATTCCTAGGTGGCAATCTCGTAACATGGAGAAGTAAGAAGCAGAATGTAGTGGCAAGATCAAGTGCAGAGTCTGAGTTTAGATCTATAGCATTAGGGATATATGACTTACTTTGGCTGAAGATAATTCTTGATGACTTGAGAATAAAATGGGAAGGACTTATGAGGTTGTACTGTGATAAAAAAGCAGCTATTAGCATTGCATATAACCCAGTACAACATGATCGAACAAAGCATATTAAAGTTGATAGGCACTTCATCAAGGAAAAACTGGACAGTGGCTTAATATGCACTCCATTTGTGTCAACCAAGGATCAGTTGGCAGACGTACTAATAAAGGGATTGACAAGCACAGTGTTTCAAGATATTATTGGCAAGCTAGGGATGGAAGATATCCACTCACCAACTTGAAGGGGAGTGTCGAATTATGTAGGAATATGTAAACATTATCTGGAAGATTGTATAGATATAGAAATCATATAAATCCCTGATTTCTAGGGATTAGAATAAGATAGAGATTTCCATGTATCTTAGGGAATCTGTTACTATATTTAGTATAGACAATTGTATATATATATAGACTATGACTGTAACCTACGGTTTTATGAGAATGAAATTATTCTTCTTTGCCAATATTTAACAAGGATGTCCCAAAAATTGCCTTTCATACTCATGAGGGTCACCACAAGCTTTTAGTCATGCCTTTCGGCTTAACCAATTCTCTAGCAACATTTCAATATGTCATGAACGCTATTGTCATGCCAATGTTGCAGAAAGGGGTATTAGTTTTTTTTTTTTTGAAGACATACTAATCTACTACAGTGCTATGGAAGCCTACTTGCAACATTTGAGGTAAGTTTTAACCATCCTTAAGACTCATCGCTTGTTTGCTAATTTTAAAAAAACGCTATTTCTACAGAAAAAGGATTGAATACTTGGTTCATGTTACAGAAAAAGGATTGAATACTTGGTTCATGTTATAACTAAGGAAGGGGAGATTGTTTTGTCTTGAAAAGGTGAAGGTAATGGAGTAGTGGTCTATGCCGAAAATTTTAAAAGAATTATGACGCTTCCTTGGATTAGACGGCTACTACCAACTGTTTGTCAAAGACTATTGTAAGATAGTAGCCCCATTAACAAACCTACTAAAGAAAGATGCATTCAAGTGGAGTAGAAGCAACAATTGCAGTACAAATCTAAAGAAGGCTATGGTGCAACTACCAGTATTGGTTCTTCCTAATTTTGATGAACAAATTTTTATTGAGACAGAAGCATCAGGCTTAGGACTGGGGGTAGTATTGATGCAGTAGAATCAACTCATAGCTTTTTTCAGTTAAGCCTTAAAGGGGCGTGCTCTTCTGAATTCAGTGGAGCTCATGGCCATAGGGTTGAGTGCAATTATGGTAGTAGTGGGTTATCGAAATCAACAGGGTTGAGTGCAATTATGGTAGTAGTGGACAAATTCAGTAAGTATGCCCATTTTGTTGCTCTTAAACACCCCTTCATTGGTTCCCTTGTTGCTGAATTATTTGTCCAGCATATTTTCAAGCGTTATGGCTTCCCAAGATTTATTGTGTTGGACAGAGATAAGGTTTTTGTAAGTAACTTTTGGAAGGAGCTATTTTTCTAGCAGCAAATGTAGCTATGACGTAGTATTGCCTACCACTCCCAAACCAATGGCCAAACTGAGGTGGTTAATTGTTGCCTCAAAACTTATCTGTGTTGTTCTATACAAACACAACCTCGTACCTAGAGTAGGCAGTTGCCATGGTGCGATTATTGGTATAACACTGGTTTCACACAGTTATCAAGCTCACTCGTTCTAAAATTGTGTATGGAATGGGTCACCTCTTTTACTATAATACACAAATGGGGGCATATGTAACTCAAGTGTAGAAGACTAGTAGAGAGAATGGAACTTGATGCTTAAAGAGATCAAGGAGCAACTAAGTGTGGCATAAGAACGAATGAAGAAGTAGGCAGACCAACATAGAAGGGACGTCCATGTCCAATTTGGTGATCTGGTTTACTGGAAAATTTGCCCTTAATGTGGTAGGTCTCTAACCAGGAGGTTGAATGAGAGGTTATCCCTTACCCAGTTGTCCAGAAATTGATTCGGTTGCCTATAGAATAAGACTGTCAAACTCAGCTATCATCCATATGGTCTTTCATGTGTCATAGCTTAAGGCTGCTATTGGTACTAATACTCCTAGCTTAGAGATTCCTCCAGTGCTCCAAGCTGATTTGGAGTGAAAAGTTGAGCCCGAAGCTATTTTGGGGGTTCGCCCGGGCAGGACTTTAATAACCCCACTAAAGTATTGGTCAAATGGAAGGATTTGCCAGACTTTGAAGTATCATGGGATCCTATGACACCATCCATCAACAATTTCCATCTTTCCACCTTGAGGACAAGGTGAAACTCATAGAGGGAGGTATTGATAGTCCTCCAGTTAAGCTTTTCTACTCAAGAAGGAAGAAAAAAATTGGCTAAACAATTTACGTGAAAACAACTGCAGAAATTCTAAATTGTTGTATTTCACTCACTTTTTATCAGTACATAGATACAAGTATATATAGAAGTAGAGAGGGCTATTCTAGGAAACTAATATCTGTACATAATATCCTAATATCTGTACATAATATCTGATCTGATTTCCTAACTATTTAGGAGTCAATATCAAGGAAATATCCAACTGGATATTTTCCAACTCTCCCCCTCAAGCTAGCTTGTATATGTCATCCATAGCCAACTTGGTAACTAGAACATTGAACTGCCTCTTGTGTAATCCCTTTGTAAGAATGTCAGCTACTTGTTGTGATGATGGAATATAGGGAACACAAATTAATCCTTCTTTAATCTTTTCCTTGATGAAGTGCTTGTCAACCTCAACATGTTTTGTTCTACCTTGAAAAACAAGGTTGTGAGCAATTGAAATTGCAGCTTTGTTGTCACAATACACCTTCATAAGAACTGAAATAGGAATCTGTAGTTCCTCCAATACCCTTTTAATCCATAGGACTTCACAAATTCCATGTGCCATTGCACGAAACTCGGCTTCGACACTGCTTCTTGCAACAACACTTCGTTTCTTACTCCTCCAATTTACCAAGTTACCACAAACAAATGTGCAATAACCTGAAATTGATGTTCTATCTGTAGCACTCCCTGCCCAATCAGCATCAGTATAGACTTCTACTTGAAGGTTGTTCTGCTTACAAAACATTAAACCTTTCCCAAGTGTTCCTTTAGATATCTTAGTATCTTGTATAGAACATCCAGATGTTCTTGTCCTAGTGAGTGCATAAATTGACTCAGTAAGCTCACAGCAAAGGCTATATCAGGTCGGGTGTATGACAGGTATATTAATCTCCTTACTAGTTGCTAGTATCTCTCCTTATTAATAACGTTTTCAGGTTGAACTGGTTTGAAATTTACACCAGTCTCAACAAGAGTGTTAGTTGCCTTGCATCTTAGTAATCCTATCTCATTCAATAGGTCCAGAATATATTTCCGTTGTTCACAAATATCCCATCCTTGGATCTGGCGAGTTCCATTCCAAGGAAGTATTTTAGAGGTCCATGATCTTTGATCTCAAATTCTTTGGCTAATATCTTCTTCAACTCTACTATTTCGAATACATCATCTCCTGTTATGATAATGTCATCTACATAAACAATAAGAATTGATTGCATACCTGCCTTGGACCACTTGTAGAACAATGCATGATCAGCTTGGCTTTGACAATAGCCGTCGCTCTTCAAAACCCTTACAAACCTGTCAAACCATGCTCTAGGGGACTGTTTTAGTCCATATAATTACTTCCTTAGCTTGCACACCTTATTTCTCCTATAGGTATCCTCAAAACCTGGGGGTAAGCTCATAAAGACTTCTTCTTCTAGACCTCCATTAAGAAATGCATTTTTTTACATCTAGTTGATGTAAAGTCCACTCAAAATTTACAGCCAAGAATAGCCATACTCGAATTGTATTTACCTTTGCAACAGGAGCAAATATCTCTTGGTAGTCAATACCACAGGTTTGAGTAAATCCCTTAGCAACTAATCTTGCCTTCAACCTTTCCATGAAAAGCCATTTGCAACCAACCAAAATTTTAGCTCTAGGAGAGTTCACAAGTTCCCAAGTTGTCAAACCATGCTCTAGGGGACTGTTTTAGTCCATATAATTACTTCCTTAGCTTGCACACCTTATTTCTCACCCAATTTGAGAGTTAGTTCATACACTTGGGACTGGTTTCCCAAATCAGAATACATTTGATTCACATTGTCATATAGCTCCTTAGCTGTGTGGTAACACATATAGTTGGAGCTAATATCTTCATAGAATTTACCAGCCATGTTATCACCATAGAATTTTTAGCATCCCATATTCCGTATGTAGGATCATCCGTCGTAGGTTCCTTTTTATCACCAGTCAAATATCCAATCTTGCTTCTCCCACGGATGTACATTCTCATTGATTGGGACCAACGAAGAAAGTTCTCTACATTCAGTCATATAGTAGTGATCTGAATGGAATGAGAATCTGAGGTATTATTGTGTGGAGGTATTTGAACTGGGTTAGAGGATTCACCAATGTCAGACATGGTTGATATAGAGGGTTTTTTGAATGTTCAGGTATGGCTCTGATACCATGCAGAATGATAGTGATACGGGTCCAAATAGCACTATGGGTCCTAAACCCATAGTCACTTATTCTAGGAGAAGGAAGGGGAAGGGACTGAACATGGGCCTCAAACCCATGTTGACATACTCTAGGAAAGTCAAGAGGTGTGAGTCAGCTAACGGTTAGAGGGGAATTCGTTAGAGGAGTGAGAGTACTATGTATGAGAGGAGGGGAGGAGAGAAGGATCATCTTGGCTATTGTACTGTCTCAGCTGTAAAGCTTGAGGGGCCATTGTTTGGCTGGTAGCATAGTGCTTGTGGACTTACTACGAGGCTATAGCTAATATCAATAAAATCACTATATTTTCATCCATTGCCTATCATTGGTGCTTTCATTGAGAGACCCGGTGTATGCAAACAAGGATGGCGCAACAGAAATGGGAAGCAATGGATGCTCGTATGACTGCAGTAGAAACGAAGTTGATGGATCATGCGGCACAACTGAGTAGCTTACATAAGGGTGTTGATGACCTCTCCAGGGCATTAGCGGCGATGCACGCCGAGCTACGTGAGGGGTTCCAGCGTCAAGCTGCGCAAAAATCACCGGAGGTTGGATCCAGTTCGATGGAATGAGGCAAATCGGTCCATACGGCAGCCGAAGGAAGTGGTGTTACTTCCACGATGACGAAGGAACGCCAGCTCCGCGCTAAACGAATAGAGCTCCCTCCATTCCAAGGTGACGACCCGGTAGGATGGGTCTCACGAGCGGAAATGTATTTTGCCGTTCAAGGAACTCCACCCGAGCTTCGGGTATAGCTGGCTCAAATCAGCATGGAAGGTATGACTTGGCACTGGTTTAAGGTCCTCTTAGCATCGAGGCCAGAGTTGGATTGGGAGACCTTCAAGAGGGCCTTGTTCGATCGGTATGGAGATCATTACATCGGGAATCCATTTTCCCAGCTGAAGGCGTTGACGCAGCAGGGAACCGTGGATGAATATGTGGAAACCTTTGAGATGTTGATGGCTCAGGTTCCTCCTCTCCCCGAAGATCAATACATGGGATTCTTCCTTGGAGGGCTGCGAGAGGATATACGATTGGAAGTGGTAGCGTTGGATCCTTCTTCTCGCTATCGACTTATAGCAGTAGCTCGTGCGGTGGAGAGAAAGCTTACTCCATCGTCACACTTCAAGCCGAATGTGGGCTGGCGACCCATGGGTGGCCCACGAGTCGGGCCTCCCAACCCGACGGTAGGGGAACGCAACTGGGTGGGTTCACGACCTGAGGTGACCCGACCCCAAGCGTCACCCAGCAACGGCGCAAACCATTGGGGGACCCGCGAGGGAGGAGCTGATCGGCGTCTTGGCATGGAGAGGGCCACCGACGGACGACCAAAGGGGACCAGAAACCTTTCTTACCAGGAATTGCTGGATCGACGAGCTAAGGGGCTGTGCTTCAAGTGTGGACAGCACTACAGCCTAAACCATGTATGTCCCGAGAGGCATCTACGGTTGTTGGTCTGGGTGGGATATGAGGAAGAAGGAGGGTTGCCACCGGGTGTTGTGGACAACGAAGACGCTACCAGGGGTGAGGCCGAGGAGTTGGTCTGCCAAATGGCCGAATACGGAGAGATAGCTCAGACCAAGACACTCAAAATCGAGGGAAAATTGGCTGGAGTTCCAATCTTGTTACTCATTGATAGTGGGGCGAGTCATAACTACCTGTCGCATGATTTGGTGGCAACATTGGGGCTGTCTGTTACTCCAACCGAACCCTATGAGTTGAAGTTGAGCAATGGTACTCGGTGTTCTTCACAGGGTAGGTGTAGGGGACTGAAGGTGACAATGGGCAATGTGGAACTTATAATCGATGCGTACATTCTTCAACTGGGAGGAATAGACTTAGTATTGGGAGGAGAATGGCTGGAGTCTTTGGGCGAGGTGAGGATGGATTTCAAGCAGAAAACGGTGAAATGGGGTTTTGAGCAAGGAAAGGAAATTGTCACTTTGAGAGGTGAGACTGAAAGAAATTGTCAGAGTTTGGAGAACTTTAATGTGGAAAACACTTCAAAAAGCTTGAGATCTGTTGTTATGCTTACAAGGGAGGATAACGACGGAAGAAAAGATGAGCACAAAGAGGAGATGATATATGAACATGGTGACTACCCTTGCAGAAGCAATGATAGTAATGAAGGAAGCAAGAGGGACACAGATAATCAGTCACATGTTGCCTCTGACAAGAAAAGGTCCACAGAGGGTAAGATTAGTGAGGATATCACTGCTTTTGATACTAAAATCTCCAAAATTTCAGGAAGAGACCAGGAAAGGGGGGTCCGTTATGAAAGAATCATGTCTAACATGGATAGGGCTGGTACAAAAGATGCTATCAGAAAGAATGAGGATTCAAGTGCTGATGATGTTGTAGATGGTGGTGATTTGGAGTTAATTTAAGACAAAAGGCTTTGGCAAATCTAAGAAGGTTCTGTGGAGGTTTCCAATGCAAAGAGTTCGATTGATCAAGAATATTGTTCTCAAGGAATACAGGAAGATTCTGCTATCCTTGCTGAACGTACTGTCCAGAAGAATCAAGAGCAGATTGTCGAATGGCTTGTGCTATGGAAGGGTAAACCTATTGAAGAAGCCTCTTGGACAGCTGCAGGCCAACTCAAACAGCAGTTCCCTTCTTTCTGCCTTGAGGACAAGGCAGATTCTGAAGAGGGTGGCATTGATAGTGCTACGGGTCCAGATAGCACTATGGGTCCTAAACCCATAGTCACTTATTCTAGGAGAAGGAAGGGGAAGGGACTGAACATGGGCCTCAAACCCATGTTGACATACTCTAGGAAAGTCGAGAGGGGTGAGTCAGTGTTGTGGACACCTTTATAGGACAGACTTATAAAAGGAAGCAGAAGGTGATACGGAAACCCCAAGAAAACAAGGTTCTTGAAACCCCCTAATCCTATTGAATCAAAACCCCAATCTTTCTATTCTAAGAACATGCTAGTTCAAACCCCAATTATATGAAATTGAGACCCAAACCCAAAGAAAATAGAAGAATTGAACACACCACAAGCGATTACCTTGATAAGTGATGCAATCCTTTAATGTTTTAGCATTAAAGGGTCTTGTAACCTATTCCTTTTAGGATTAGGTCGTGGACAAGGGTATAAATATCTCATTTTATCCTTGTAAACATCAGATTTTATTGATGAACGAAATTGAGAGATAATATCTTCAAGAAAGGTGTGTTCTTCTTGTTGTTACTTCAAGGATTGCATCAGAAGGGTTAAGCGTTGGTTTCTAATTCTGTTAGGATTCTAGTTTATCTAGGATTGTTTGTTATTCACGTTTTATTGTTCTTTCCTTTTACTTTCTTAGTTGCCCTACAGAATAGGAATTCTATTTTTGATGTAATAAGTTAGCCTATTTATAAGGCTATGAGAGAAATAAAACAGCAGCCAAAAAGTTATCAAAAATTATAAGATCGGATTCTCTCTTTAACGAGGTCCAAGGTTTCAGTCTCCCTTTGACGAGCTGATTCATCAAAATAGGTCGTTCAAGGAATACAGATTCAAGGAAGGGGAAAGGAAAGTCCCAGTTGATTGAGTTTGATTTTACAGTTAATTGCCCGGTGACTCGATCTTGCACTAGGAAACATAACAATTTGGTATCAGAGACAATCACTATGGGCGACGAAATCAATGCAAGATTGCAAGAAGAACGTGGCATCATTGAAACTCTAATTGACTCAAAGATGTCGGCACTGCAGCAGCGGTTAGGGGATAGGATTGCCCAAATCCTCCTCAACCAATCTCAAGGGTTGGGAAAACCTAACTCTAAGCCAGCCACAAGTGGAATAGAGGCTGACAGCACCACCACGGTTGCGGGAGGGGGAGTGCTGATTGGAAATCCTAGGACAGAACGCGTGATGCAACCAGCCGCAATGGGATAACCAAGTTCTTCAACGGGAACAATAGCAACAAGCAATATTGTTCCTAGATACACCAAGTTGGACTTCCCAACATATGATGGGACCGAAGATCCATTAATTTGGACCCATCGATGTGAAGAGTTCTTTGAGAATCAGAATATTAATGAGGCTAACAAGGTAGGCTTAGCTGGATTCCACATGCTAGG
>JAOSBM010000002.1:11742611-11761050 GCA_027568955.1 Erythroxylum tenue | reverse complement strand
GCATAGTGCTTGTGGACTTACTACGAGGCTATAGCTAATATCAATAAAATCACTATATTTTCATCCATTGCCTATCACAGAAATTCTAAACTGTTGTATTTCACTCACTTTTCATCAGTACATAGATACAATTATATATAGAAATAGAGAGGGCTATTCTAGGAAACTAATATCTTTACATAATATCCTAATATCTGTTCATAATATCAGATCTGATTTCCTAACTATTTAGGAGTCAATAATATGGAGGAAAAATCCAACTGGATATTTCCCAACAACAAGGCTGGAAATTAGAGGAAAAGCCCATCATTTCCTAGGATTGATATTGAAGGGCTGCTATCCATGGTTTGTTATCTCTACTTTATTAGTTGTCTGTTTTATTGCTGGTGGGATTCTAGAAGGCTGAGGTGGCATGGTTTTTAGGGCAGGATGTCAGGTCAGGGTATATTTGTTTGGCAGAGGGGAGTGGGTGAGCCAGGCATAATATACTAAGTAGAATGTGTGTGAGGAGAGTGGCACCTCTCGAATGTTGCCTGTGATTTCCCATCTTATCAATTTTCATCTCTAATGAAAGATCTGCTCTTCCTATTCCGTTTCTTCTTTTCCTCTGTCTCTCTCTTAAGTCCTACTTCTTCTTGTTCTTATTCTACTGTTCTATTGAGGGACTAACACATAACTGACTGATTATATTTTTGTACCTCCTTTGCAGAGTAGTTCAAAACCAATCTGTCAGAATCTCTTGATGCTTGTTGGAGGTTTTGAGACGAAAACAGGGGAACAGGTTTGTCTTATAATGTCAGTTATAAATCATGACTGTTGAAGTTTTTGGTATTTTCTTTAGGAACTATTTAGTTCATCCAGGAGTTAGATTCCACGAGAAATGAAAGATCATTAAATATTCCAATTATGATCAATACAAACAAGTTTGAAACTCAAAAAAAGGCATGAAATCATAAACTGACTACAATTTCTTTTGTTAATCCGGGATTCAAGAATGAAATATAGTACTTATTGAAAACCAGAATGAATTAGAATTCTTCTTGTCATCTTGGCCCTGTCCACAAATTAATGGAAATTCAAAATGCACAGTGGCTGGCTTTCCGTGATGATGGGAAATATAGTGCTGCAGACTATGCAAAAATCACAAGTCAAAAGATTTCAAGAAATGTCTCAGAAAGTTCATGGAATCATTTTGAACTACAGCAAACAATGGAACGGAGGAGATATTTTGTTCTTAAGTTGCTCCGTGGCACTATTAGTGGTCTAGCTTTCATGCATGCTCATGACAGATTACACCAGAGTCTTGGCCCTTCTTCTGTTATTCTCAAGTATGATGGAAATGTTTATTCCAGCTTTCCTCTTGCTCTTGTGAATATAGGATTTTTTATATGTTCACTTGTGTCTGATGTAATCCCATTTCATAAATGGCAGTACTGTAGTAGAGAGAGATGCTGCTTACTTAGTTCCTCGGCTTCGAGATCTAGCCTTTTCTGTTGACATAAGGTACTTATAGTTTCTGTCTGTGGAATTAATGTATAATATACTTGATTTACTATTGTCCCTTAAATATGCCATGTTGACTTAGGACTTGTGCTTTCCTCTGTGAACCTGAAACTATTCTACCTTGTGCAATAGGATTCTTTTCAAGTAAGTGCACTAAAGTCCGTCTTGACTAGGACACTTGGTGGATTCTGCCCTTTTTTCCATTCTCTCTTGTGTGACACGATATTTGGCAGTAAATGTACGAATTCTCCCTCAATTGATCGACTGGATCAACTATTCCTTTCTTTCTCCTTTTCATCATTCTTAGTTCCATCTGCTGTTTTCGGGCGTGGAAGTGTATATGCTCCAGTGGAGGGCAAAAGAAAGAGGATTTAATATTTTGTGTAAATTTAGTATAAGTTTTTAATTTTAATATAGATATATGAATTTTTTTCCCCTACTAAAATTCATGTTTAAAATTTTCACCTATTACCTGTTGTCTCTGGTTTCACCCCTGGCTGTGATCCTTGTTGAAATGATAGCTGAATCTTCAGCTATCTGTGTATCAAACATAATCTGTGTATCAAACATAACTGGCGTACTTTCCTTGGCCCAAATTGCAGCAAAAACTTCATTAACTGATGGCAATTTCTCTATTCTGAGAACCTGTCCCCCAACTTGATCAAATTCAGCTAGGAAGCTAAATATTCTCCCTCCATCCCTCCACAGATTTCCTGTAGTGTCTTAGCTTGATCACTGCACTTCATCTTCATTCCCTGATAATGGTCAATGTGAAGTGAATAACCTTTCATTGGATTATAGTATTAGTCATTGAGAGTGAAACTTGCTTTCTAGTTGATATCCTTATCTTGATCTCGTAAATAAGAGCCGCACTTCTCACTCCATCGAATAGGTACACTATGTTTGTCTTAATAGGAGGTAGAAACATATAATTCTTACTGACCTTAGGTTTTCAGTACCAGAGCCAAGACATAATCATTAAATCCTCTTCATCTCAGGCATTTGACTTTGGATCACTAACTTCTGATCCTGTTGCATTCAGTTGGTTGATCTTTCCCTTTTCTGTAAGGAATATCTTCTCAACCTGCTACTGTAAACAATAGGCAGTATACATTCTATGAAGTTCTGTGCTGAGCACATTCTGTCCTTACAAAAACGTGGTTCCTAGTGAATTTAATGTCATGATCTCAGAAATTTTCTGACAGTTTTTGAAATAGACATTTTTAACTACTTGAGGTCAAATTTGGGGCAGTTCTACTGTGAAACATTCAATAAATTTTGATTGGTAATGAAGACTGGTAAAGGAAGAGCCTGAAACCATAAAGAAAGAATTGTTTTCTCTGTCTTATCTACTGCTAATACGTTTATGTAGTACATACACACAGAAGAGCCTATATTTGATAGGTCAGTTCCCAATAATTTGGTCCCAGGGATTTGGAACAAGATTGTATAAGATTTCATGAACAAGGCTAATTTTGGAGACAGGGAAAAGTAATTTCAGAGATCTATAACATTGTTCGTGATGAATAACACAATGGTCAATACAGCAATGGCCTTTGTTTTTTCTTACAATACTTTTCTTTCATTTTCATCTAGAAGGTTTTTGTTTCATTTCATCTAAGATTTTGTTTGTTTTGCTATTGATATTTTTTATTCATCTTGAATACTCTTGATTTTTGAAGGTTTCTTTTGATCTGCTTGTGAAGGTTCAAGAACTTGAGTGTTTATCAAGAAAATTCTTTATAAGAGATAAGAGTCTAGTGGTTCCAATTGTAGATGGGTTGTCTTCTTTTAGGTCTTTTAGTCTGATGGATACTGTTTTCGTAACTTTGCAAGGGAATTTCATTTTGATATGGATTCAAAAGGTGTTAAAAGTTTACTGGTGGAATTTTATTTTTGAGGGTATCAATTTGGTCAAAGAAATCAAATTATAAGGAAAGTTGAAACAAGCTTGAGATTTAACTCACGAGGTTCTATACGGATATAAGATTTAAGATTTTGTGTAACAAGTTGAAAGATCTATGGCCAAACTTGATGAGGATGCTTGAGAAATTTATTCTTTTTATTTACCAAGTGATATCTCGCATATATTGTAATAGTTTAGATATCTAATTACTTTGTAGTGTCTTGTTATTATAAATAGATGAGTGAACATAGATAATAATAAGGTATCTTATTGCTTCTTTTTTTTCCTACAATTATTTTGTTCAACTTGAGTACTTAATATAGTTGTGTCTGCAATGGACGTGCTGCTTAGGATTTCTCAGTTTGAAGAAGATCGTGGAACACTTTCTGAAGGGCTTTGGAGAAGGGCAACAGCTGCTGGTGCCCTCTCATCTATAGAGAAAAGATCCTTTGGTATTGCAGATGACATGTAATTTCTTAGAACCTGAATTTGTTTCATCATGAGGCTACCTAGTTTAGTACTCCTTGCGTCACTAAACTTTCATTGCTTTCAACAGATATGAAGCAGGTCTTCTTTTTGCATACTTAGCTTTTGTCCCATTTTGTGAGGCAGGCATCATGGATAGTCTTTCTTTGCAAGTAAGCAACAATGTGAAGCATCTATCCGTTAATTTTTTCTGTTTTGATGTACTGATCCCTTTCATTTCATGTATGTAACAGCAGTAATTTATGAGCTTAGGCATAAAGGGATAAATACTGATATAAGTAAATGTTTGCTATAAAAGTCAGTGCTTAGAGATGGTAATCAGATTTTGTCTGATTGCAGAGGCTTTTGGAAAGTACTTTCCGACTTGATCTTGAAGCTACAAGAGAGTAAGAGGCTTGTGCAATGTCTATAATTTTTCATGCACAAGATTTATTGGATGTGTAAAAGATCAGACTCCCTAATTTGGATTAAACTCAGGACATACTTAGTACATATTTATTGCAAGGATGGGCATCTTTTAGATGAATTTAGTGTGCCATGTTGTACATACTCTAGAAGTTACAGGCTCATTTGATGTGGTTCAAGTCCATGAGATCTTCGGTGGCCAAGTTCAGCTTGAGAATTCTCATTTATCAAAGACAGCTACATGCCATCAATATTTATAGGGTACTGAGCATGAAATAAAAGTTAAAAAAGATTCTGTCTGGTCGGAGTACACCTTTTTTAGACTGTCAGTTTTGAATCTGTTAATGTTCAGCAAATAAATTTTCAGTATTGCTTTGGTCAATAAAACAGCAGGTGTTTATTTAACTCTTCAGTATCATGTAAAGACTTGATGTTAATTGATGAAACAGAAACTTGATACGGCTCTGGTAGTTTTGTGGACTAGAAAAGATAAGTTTCTTTCCAAGATAATTTTTTAACTTCACAAAAAGTAATCTTGCTTGCCTGTCATTTGGTCTGTAGACATCCTTGTTAATTTTCTTAATTTTGAGCAGGTATTGTTTAGCTGATGATCGCCTGGAAGAAGCTGTGAAGTTTCTTGACCTCGGTGATAAGGCTGGTTGGCAACTGCTGCAGGTTGAATTGATTTTTCAAACACAGTGATTATTATTCTTTTCTCAGGCCACTTTGCATTGCCGCAATCTAAACTATGACTGGATTGGAATAGCAGCACAGATATTATACATCTTCTTGCTCTAACATCATCAGCTGTTGCTTGTATGAACTTGTTAAATTCTTGGGCACTCCTTGCTCTAAAGAGTCATTTTTCACAGAAACTGTCTGTCATGTTTTAGTTAATGTTGGAGTCCCTGTAGTTTCAAGTTTTTCCCAAATCAATCCCTAATGTTAATTAGAAAATCGAGCCTAGTAGTGAAAATTCTGTTGTTTGGATTTGATGCAAGTAGTTATATGATTAAAACAAAGTTGATATCACATACTTAGAAATGACGGGAACCAGTAGTGAGTGTATGAATTTTGTCTTAGGAAATTTCTTCCCTAGTTGAATATGTCCCGTGTGCACTATAGCTTTAATATTTGGGTGAAACACTTTCGAACATCTTTTTAGCCAGTTAATTCTTACCAACTTTATTTCTTTTCCTTTTGGCTAATCAAGGGATACTTCTGTGTTGCAGGCAATGCTAAATCCTGATTTCCGTAAGAGACCAACTGCAGAAGCTATACTAAACCATCCGTTCATAACTGGTGCGGTTCGTTGAGTTATCCACTTATTCGCTATGAACTATATTATAGGGAAAACTCGGCCATAAATCTTAGTATTTGTTTTCTTTGTATTCCGGATTCTCTTGTGAGAGAGCTGCAATAGCTTGCTTGTTACAGATTAGGCATAAATATGTAGGAAATTTCTTACTTTCCTTTTCCTTTCCAAAGAACGGCTTGATGTACTGTTGGTGTGAGTGTGATGTCCTGAACTTATGACAAGTTCTTTAACGCATCACATCTTATTACATCTTAGAGAGAGTTATACTCTATTAGCAAATTTTGTTTATAGTTGAGCAAATTCTAATAATGGTTGAAAATGTGCCGTCACCTTTTTAGGGATGTATAATTTAAGGTCCTAAAAAGAACAGTGCAATATTTCATTCATTGCAAACAAGAAGGCCCGGTGACTTATTTTTTAATATTAAAAAAAGTTCAAAACAATGTCATTTTGTCATTAACCGGTCTAATATGTTAATTTCAGGTCTAATATGTTAATTTCAGGTCGAGCCGAAAGAAACCCGGACCGAATTGCCAAGTCTAATTAGGATGGCTTAAGGCATCAATAAAATTGTTTGAATGAGCAACAATTTCCCTCGCCTGAAAATTTGACCTAGGTAACTGCTGCCTATCAACATCTTTTCTGATTGAAAGGGAACGTTGTTTTCCTTATTTATATACGAAGAAAGGACGCAAACAATATAATAATGAAAAACTCAAAACTATACAATTTTGATATTAAAATTTTAGTTTCATTTTTCAGAGCTATATGGAATTTAGAAGTACCCCATAAGCGTGAACTCTCCTTGTTATCAGGATGAGGTAAATCGTAAATGCCTCCCCACTGGGGCGTAGATTGACCGGAGTTTTTTTTCTGAAAGGAGCTTTCTTAGGTAGCAGCCGACTAATTGCCCCATAGAGATCCTCTGTATCTATATGAATAAGAAAGAATGCAGTACAAATGGTACTTCCAACTTGTAACGAGCAAAGTAAATAGTCGACTCCATTTATATGACTAATTTCCAGTATTTGATTCAAAAGAGTTTTCTACTTTTAATTCATCCAACACATACTTTGGTCAATGCCTGCTACATTAAGGACACACGCATACATACACATCTATGTATCTATACGTATTATCATCCAAAACATGTATCAATCAATAAAGGGATAATGCTGCCCTAAATATGAAAATTTTTAGTACAAGTATAAAAATGTTAAAATAACTATCATAACCTGCCTAGAAATCCAAATACCAAGTTAACACTTGTTCAAAATTTTCTTTTAACTTTTATGTGGAGCCAAGCCAATTCAAGGCTAACAACGGAACTACGGTCTCTTTAAACTCCAAATTTAACAGTGATTAAGCAGCCTCCCCCTCTTCCATGGGCTCATCAGCAGGCCTGTCCAACCCAGTACCAATATCCTCCGAGTAGTCACCATGAACCTGCTCACAAAAAAACGTGCACTGTAACACATGAATGATACGCCTTGTACATAGGTCCACATGACATGTTTGAAATACTTTAGAAGTAAGCAACAGGACATAAAACTAAGCCAGTAATGCAGGACATACCCCTACATTGCACTTTATACCTTTAATACAACATCTATTCACCAAAAACGAAGTGTTTGGATCATATCTCCTTCAACTTGCTAAGATCAAATTTTGGAGCCTTCAAAACCTTAACCTTTCGAATGGATACATTTTTACAGTGGGAACATGCTTGATGTGGCCGTCCCAATCTCTCTGCCAATGCTTACAGGGATTAACTTTTGAACCAGATCTCTCAAATCACTTGAAATAGCCTGATTCATCATGATTTCTCTCATCTTCTGGCGGATCAGAAATTGCAGAAAGCACAAGAACCAATCTACATCTGGTAAGTGTAACTAACGCAAGATCATTCCAAACTAATCAAGGAAGCATAATATAAACCTGGCGGATCTGGCTGGGCTGAGCATAGCAGGTCCTCTTGACCTGGTTTGTACGTCTGTTAGCGAAAGCAGTGCAGAATAACCTCAAGCTGTAGTTCAGTAGTCTTCACATCGACATGGGTTTCAATCAGTGTTTGGCATTTCCGAACCAAAGACCTCAGCTTGTCTGTTGTGATGTCCATACCCTAAAAACAGTTGTAGTTATTTTATATGAACAAGAACAGAACAAATTAAATAACTATCGCTGTGCCCCCAATGAGTGTTTGTTACCTACCCAGAAATTCGTCAGCACATTTCTCCCTTAGACATCTTCTGCTCTGAAGCGAATTTTCCGGTAAGCATGATCCTGGTCACTTTGCACACTTCAAAAACCCTATGTTTCAGTCCCTCAGAAGCAATCTGTTAACAAGAATCGGAAATAACCTTAAAGTTAAATATACAATATGCATGCGCCAAGATTTCCAGGTACTGAATTCTGACAAACAAGCGATCAGAATACAAAAACATTTTTGTAGTGAATTACGTATAACACATGTACATATTTATAAAGAGAGCGAGGGAGGTAGGGACCTTGTTTCCTTGGGTCCTGCTGACAAGGGTTTTTCCAATGCTTTTACTGAGAAAACAGAAGGCGCCTACCAATCCTTCTTCGCAAATGAGTCTGCTATGTTTCATTTGCAAAACCAAAAGAAACACCAACCAACAAAGACCAGGCAATCAATCTTCATCATCTCTTTGGTTGGTCGGTTTGATGTTACATAACGAAATGTAACAGTTTATAAATGAACAAAATGGAATAATTATAATGGAATAAAATGTAATACAGTAAAAGAAGAGTTCATAATGTAATGTATTGAAATGTTGTTTGGAATATGGATGAATTGGAATGTAATGTATAATAAATGACTATTATATCCCTAATATTAAAATAGTTGTTACAGAATATTTAACGCTATAATTTTAAAACAAAAATTATGTCCAACTAAAAATTTACGGTTCAAGTCACAATCGTGACAAATAATTTTTTATATTTTCTATTTTAAAATAATAAAGTTTTATTATTTTATTATTAATTATATACAATTTATTATTAATTATATAAAATATTATTATTAATTATTTAATAAATTTTAGTTTATTCTATTCTATTATATGTGATTTTATATTTAAAATAATTTATTTTTATATTTATTTATATAGAAATATATACAAACAATTAAAGAATAATTTTTTTATATATTTTCTATTTTTATTATTAAATTTTTTTAAAGTTTTAAATTTTATTATTAATTATATACAATTTATTATTAATAATATAAAATATTATTATTAGGGTAAGGAGAAATAATATTAAAATATTATTAATTATATACAATTTTTGTGGACCGTAATAAATGAGTCTGAAGAAAAGGAGGTTAGGATTAGAAGAAATAATTGGTATTAAGAAAATTATTGAGGGTATATTAAGTAGTATGTATTTATTAGTTTACGTTTCATCCTAAACTCCTCAAATCAGAAGTTTTTTATTTTCACTGTTTAAGATGGAATGAAACGTAAAATAAAACCCTCCGTTTCCATCACATTACGTTCCATTCTATTATGAAACTCTCAACCAAACGATGGAAGTGTGTTGTACATTCCATCCCATTACCAACCTCTCAACCAAACAAGGTCTTAAGTATCGAGAACATTCACATAAATAGGAAAAAGGGGTCTCAGGTAAGATAGATAGACTTACGCCTTCTTCCTGCCTCCCTTTTTGCCCTCAGAAAACAACACCTAGAGCCAGAAGACATCAACTAACCAGACCTAAACCTAAAATTGCGAATACCGTATCGAACTTGGTACCGCATTGAGTTTTGGTACGGTACTATATCGGTACCGTTTCGTACCAGGTACCGTTTCTAGTAATTTTTAAATTTATGAAATAGTCTCTAAAATTTTAAAATTTGCAAAATAGTCCATTAGTATATTGTACAGTTGTACTATATACTTTATTAATTTACTGTTTACATCAACCTTGTTTTCAAAAATCATAATAATAAATAATAATGACAATTAATATAAAATAACAATAATTTTAAATATTTCACATATAAATAATAACCACCATTAATATAAAAAAAACAAACATCATCATACAAATATAACATTAAGAATAATACAAAATATTTAAAATATTACAATAATACAATTTCATCATTTTAATAAATAATAATTACATCAAACACATCCAATAAAAAGAACAATAAATATCCTTAAACAATTTACAAAAAGAATTCATGACAAAGAAACAATCAAGTAGAAGTTAAACCTGAAACAAAAATATTTACATTTACATTACATGTATTGAATTTAACATAAACATCAAATACAAGTAAAATTAAAAGAAGAGGAAAAACAAAAACCTGGAACAAAATTCAATCGTCAACGGGAGGATACCCACTATAACTACATTGACCCCAGTGATCATTTGGTACAAAATTTCCATTATTGAGAGGAGCTTCATCATCATTATCATTCAAATTTAATGTACCAAATAACATGTCAATACTTTCTCATCCAAGATTATCTTCCAAATCATTCACATCAACCAAATTCGGTTCTTCAAAAACCCAATCTTCCAAAAGATCAATATTATCAATAGAAATTGGATCAGTTGAACTACTTGTATTATTAAGACTCCTAGTAAATAATTAAATTTAATTATTAGAAAAGTATAAGAAATTATATTAAAAATTAAAATAACATACCTTTATCGAAGCTTTAAATTGTAACGAACAAAAACCAAGTCATTCAACCTCTTATGCTCCAATCTATTCCTTTTTTTTGAGTAGATAAATTCAAATGTGATCCAGTTTCGTTCACAGCCTGTTGTCCTCACACATTGACTTTAAATCCGAATTGCAAACCTTTTTTAATTTTGGAACACCATTTCCGAATTGATCTCACCAAAAAACTATAAGTTATAAGATAACAAAATTAGTGTTATAATTAAAATAAAGTGATAATTAATTTTCAACAAATAAGAAAAAGGAAATAACTAATATCTAGAGAAAGTTTTCTTCTTTGTCGAATAGCAATCGGCATTCCAAAATCCTCATAAGACAACTTGTAAAGCTCCATTTGTAAGCCTAAAAGATCTTGCATCGCGTCAATGCTAACAATTGTTGTAATAGTTAAAAGCATTCATCTATTAACTTCAGCTTGCTTTGTAAGATCCAGTCTAAAATACACACTAGGATTCAAAAATATCCTAGCTGCAAACAATGGAAAAAAAAGTTGTCTTTTCCTTTTCTCATTAATGATTGAAAGATATAGTGTGTATAAAGAAGGCCTATGTTTTAGATTGGCCTTGATTGCTTCCGTCGCTCTCTCTATGACATCAAAAATATAACTCATTGTTGACTTTTCTTCACTATCAGCCAAGCGAAGACTCTCACCAAAGGCTCACAAACTCGGATAACAAATTGACATTGAGACCAAAATTCTCTATCTTCCAGTACAATATTACAAACCTCTACTCTAACATTAGATCTAACATATCGAGATGCAATCCATTTATCACTTGTAAACATTTATCTTAACTCTTTCTTCATCGAAACAAAGACTGAAGTGATAAGAAATTTGTAGCAAATCTTGTCACAGCAGGACGACACAAATTTCTATAATTGGCAAATTCTTTTCTCATCAAATTCAATACCTATGCATAATTATAAATAAACTTTGTCACCTTTTTAGCTTTCTGCATAGTCTCATCAATAACAGGAAAATACCTAGGATCCCTTATATTCTCCAGCATTAGGTCAATGCAATGTGCAACACAAGGTGTCCAAAAAAATGAATTGTACGTATTCTGCAACCTTTTTTCTGCCGCTTTATAAGGGAAATCATTGTTAGTAATAAACTGAACAATGTTTTCCAACCCTATTTCATTCACAACTTCATCAAATATTACAAACAAAGTCTCAGTATTTCTAATAAGGCCAGACGCATCAATAGATTTCAAAAACATATAGTCATTTGAAGAATAAACCAAAAAATTTATAATAGGCTCTTGTCTCCTATTTTTCCAACTATCACACATGATTGAACATCCATAAGCACCCCAATTCACTCTTCTTTCAGCCAAATAACTTCTAATTTTAGAAACAACACAACTCGAAAGTTTACCTCTTAAGTTATCAATCGAAGGACCTTTGTATCTTGGACCATAAAAGGCTATTGCATCCATCATAAATTGATAATAATAAGACTGAGAAGTATTGAATGACGAACCTGTATCATACCACCATCTAGCTACTGCCATATCGACATTGTGAGCTACATCTCTTGATTCCATTGCACTACGAATTGAAGGTTGGGCTCCAGGAGTTGTTTGTGGTGTAAAGAAACTAGTCACCTGCCTTCTTCTCTTCCTCACATCAGATTCTTCTTGAGCCTGAGATGGAACACTATCAGTACTACTACCACTACCACTTCCACCTTCAACATTTCCAAAATTACTATGGAAACTAGAAAACGAACTTTCACTACCAATTTTAAAATTCAATTTTTCCCTTCTATCTCTCTCACGTTGATATTCATCAAGCAATGTTTTCATCTGTCACTTCACATCATGACTTACTTTTTACAGGTTCCACATCTCCTTTAACCCAGCTAAATGTTTTTTTAATCGGGTAATTCTTTCACCTTTCAAATGCTTGTTACAAAACAAGCCAATAGTATGGTTCTTCATACCGGGAACCAATGCAATATGAGCCCAAGCTGGATCATTGTATCTTCCTGAAGTGGGTTGATCAGGAGTACTTGAACTTTCTTCCATTTATTTGTATACATAAAAATAAATAACACATAATTTCAGTACACAATATGCATATATATCTTATATAATATAACTCATTCTGTATGATTACATTACACATAATTCAATTTCATGGAACACAATTAACTATAAGTCAAAAACTAACAATTCAAAACATTCAACATATATAATAACTCAAAACATACATCAACAATTTTCATTTTCAACTATTTCTAACAATCACAAAACATTCATAATTCCATTTCCATTTCCAACAATTTTCAACAATTTCCAATTCTAATAATAAGAAAACATGCATAAACAATTTCCATTTCCATTGCCAATAATCACAATACATTCATAAAACAATTTCCATGTCTAACATCTACAAATCATATATAAACAATTTCTATTTCCAACATTCACAAATCATACATAATTTCATTTCTATTTCTAACAATTTTCAACAATTTTTATTTCCATTTCCAACAATCACAATACATTCATAAAACAAATTCCATTTCCAACATCCACAAATTGGTCCTCCACCTTCTGAAATTTACAATACTGGCCGGTATACCCCAATATTTTGCTTACCGGCTAGTACCGACCGAAAAACACCGATACTGGCTGGTATTTAAGGCTAGTATCAATGGAACGAGTACCGTTCCTTTTTTCGGCTAGTATGGTATGTAGCAGCAGGTACCAGCCGATACAAAACGGTACCCGTAAGGTTGCCTAAACTCAACATCCCAGAGGGAGTCGAGATTACCCTACGACCATATTTTACTTAGCTTTACTTCTAAAGAGTCAAGATCACCCTACCATTTTATAATCTTATGTAACTTGTTAGGTAGGCTTTGCAATGACCGAGTTACGGGTGAGCCACGGGTCAAAATAGTTCAGTTTGAATGGGCCACAGGTTGAGGACGGGCCAACTTGTGGCTCAACCGAAACAACAAAAACTATGTCTTTTTGTAAATTTTTTAATAAAAGAAGTAAGGATGACTCGGCCGGGCTATGAGCCGCCCATGGGCCATCCAAAGAAGTGGCCCGGCCCGGCCCGACCTATTAACATCCCTATTATTAGGTCATATTATTGGATATTACCTAATTTGCTAAATTATAATAATTTTGAATATTCTTTTTATATTTTCTAAAAGTGTTATTTTATCTTATTAAATTTTATTTCGTTGACAACACCTATTACAAAGCAAAATTGTCATGAATAACGTATCATTTATCGAATTTAGTTTTGATACAGTACTGTATCAAAATGATCAAAATTAGATACTGTTTTAAAGTAATTTTTTAAATTTATAATCTCTGAATTTTTTAAAATTATATAATAGTCCTTCAATATATTGTATTATATAATTTCAACCTTATCTCCAAAAATCATAATAATAGAAAATTGAAATAACAAAAAACTATTTATTTTTATTAATACTATTTTCACATATTTCATATATAAATAATAACCATAATTACTATAAACATATTTAATCATCATATAAATATAAAACTAAGAACAATAAAAATATTTAAAATATTACAATTCCTTCATATAATAAATAATAATTACATCAAAACATCAAATAATAAATAATAAATATCATTGACTCTCTAATTATTACAATTTACAACAAAAGTTGGTGTCTAGAAAACAACCAACTAGGAGTGAAAAATAAAACAAAAATATTTACAATTGTTTATATATATTGTATGTATAGAATTTAGCATATACATAAAATATAAGTGAATTAAAAAAAAAGAGGACAAATGAAAATCTGGAACTTCATTCAATCAAATACCTATTCAGTTCGCATTGGCATCAATTTTCATTTGGTACAAAATCATCATCATTCAAATGAGCTTCATCATCACCATCATTTAAATTCATTGTATCAAATGAAATATCATACTTTTCCATCTAAGATTATCTTCGAAGTCACTCTCATCTATTAAACTTGGTTCCTTATAAGCTTATGATTAAGGAAAATTGGATCTACAAAACTACTTGTTCTATTAAGAGTCATAGTAAAAAAAATAAAGTTAAATTATTAATAAAATAGAAAAAAAATTATATCCAACTTAATAATGATAATAACATACCTTTCATAAAGCTTTAAATTATATTGAACCAAGTTATTTAATTCTTTGTGCTCCAATATATTCCTTTTCTTATAATTAATGAATTTAAATGTGCATGAACTCCTTTCATTCCCTATTGCACTTACACATTGACTCATAATTTGAATTACAAAATTTTGTAATTTTAGAATATCACTTCTGAATTGGTCCCATTAAGTAATTGTAAGACAATAAAAGTATTATTATAAACAAAATAAAGTGATGATTAATTTTCAATAAGTAACAAAAGCAAAAAATATATATACTTGGATTAAGTTTGTTTCTTTGACAAATAACAATTAGCATCCCAAAATCACCATAATTATCCTTATAAATATCCATTTACAAGCTTAAGAGATCTTGCATCATTTCGTAGGCAACAATTATTGTAATAGTTAATAGCATTCTCCTATTAATTTCAGTTTTTTTTTATAAAACTTAGTTTAAAATAGACACTAGGATTCAAAAATGCCCCAGTTGTAAACAACAAAGAGTAAATTTGCCTGTCTCATCTCTTATCAATGATTGCAAGATAAGGTGTGTACAAAGAAGAACTATTTTTCATATTGACCTTAATTGCTTCCTTCACATTCTATATGACATCATAAAAAAAAACTGATTATTGCTTTCTTATCACTATCAGCCAGAAAAAGTACCCTCACCAAAGACTCACAAGCTCATACGACAAATTGACATTGGGACTGAAATTCATGATCTTCATGTATAATTTTAAAAACATCCAATCTCGCATTAAACCTAACATGCTGAGATGCAACTTACTTATCACTTATAAACATTTATCTGAAGTCATTCTTCATTAGAATAAAACATTGAAATGACAAGAAATTAATTTCAAATCTTATAATAGTAGGACAATACAAAAATTCCTATAATTGAGGAAATCCTTTCTCATTAAACTTAGGACACATACACAACTGTAGATAAATTTTATCAACTTTTTTGCTTTATGCATAGTCTCATTAATAATTGAAAAAATCTTGCATCTTCTATATTTTCCAATATTATATCCATGCAATGCGCAACATTAAAGGTCTAATAAAAAGAATTATACTTACTTTGCAATCTTCTTCCAACTGCTTTATAAGCAAAATTATTATCAGCACTGAACTGAAAAATATTTTCTGGTCCAACTTCATTCACAACTTCAAATATCTGAAACAAAGTATCATCATTCCTAACAAGGTTAGATGCATCAATAAACTTCAAAAACATTGTCCTCTTTATATAATAAACCAAAACATTAATAATAGACTCATGTATTCTATTTATCTAACCATTACACAAGATTGAATACCCATAAGTAACCTAAGTCATTCTCCTTTCATCCCAATAAGTTTTTATTTCATAAATAAAAATGCTCAAAAGTTTATCTCTGTAGTCATCAATTGAAGGAACTTTGAATCCTGAATTATAGGAGGCAATAGCATCTAACATAGGGTAATAATAATAATATTAGGTAATGTCGAATGATATAACTGAATCTTATCACCATCTAGTCATTGTCATGTCTATATTATGAACCGTTTCTTTAGCTTGTAAAGCACTACAAATTGAAGGCTGCACTCTAAAAATTATTTATGGTGCAAAAAAATTGTATATATGTCCCTTCTTTTCCTAAAATCAAGTGCAACATTTCCTTCTTATTAGGTAGGAATACTATCATCTTCAACAACCCCATTATCATCCTTTTACCAAGAAAAGAACTTTTATTATCAATTTAGTAATTCAGTCTTTTCTTTCTATATTTCTCATGCTTGTACTCTTCAAGTAAAGTCTTCATTTTTCATTTCATATTATGACTCACTTTCTTACAAACTTTACTTCACTTTGATTCCAGTTAAATGCTTCTTTAATATGGTAATCCCCTTACCTTTTAAATGCATATTACAATATAAACAAATAGTATGGTTCTTCATTTCAGGAACTAATCTAGCCCCAAGTTGGACCGTCAAATCTTTCTATACTTGAAGTGACTGAATTACTAGAAGTACTTGAATTTTGCTCTATTTATCTGTAAAATAAATAAAAACATATGTGAAAATTAAATTAATACTTCATATCAAAATAACGAACACTTAATTTCATTACCAACTATTATCACAAAATATGTATTGTTTAACTCGAAACTAACACAAAAGCACTTACATCTTATATAACTCATTTTATATCATTACATAATTCAACCATAAAGACATACACTCATAACTACAACCTATTCAACCATAACTCATAAATATAAGTTTATAACTTATTTTATGTAATCACATAATTCAACTATAAACTAATATATTCTGTTTGCTTATACAATTCAATTTGTAATGCTTATCATTATTTTATTTTATTAACTATTTTTAATCATTATTATTATTGAAATCCTAATTTCCAACTTTTGTTTATCAATATTTCATTCACCAATTGTAATCAACATTCTTAGTTTCTTACTCAATTTAACTCCACACTCAAAAGCCAACGTACACTACACAATTCAATTTCATCTAACACAATTTACCAAGAACTAACAATTCATCATACACAATTACTATATAACACAAAATCATAAGACATACATAATCCATCATAAATTTACTATTCAATATTCATTTATCTATATTAAGTATTCTGCAGAACTTAAATACGCAATTCAATATTCAAATCAACAGGTAACACAACTCAATATTTCAATATCCATATTCCATAATTCCATAATCTGCAATTCTATAAAATTTGTTATAATTTTTTGCAACTTTCACTAAATCTCTATCTTGCTGTAGGGGTAATGGTGTGGGTCAGCAACGGGTGTGATTGAGCCAAGTTTACATTACAAATTGGCTGCACTTTTATATCTTTTTATGCACTTTTTGACTCCTAATTGATGACTTTTGTGCTTAAATTGGTTCCTTATAATGAGCTCTTGTAATTCGCATTTTGTTAGTAAATTGTTGCAACTTGATATTAATTTCTCTATAATTTTTCATGAGGACAATTGATAATGCAAAGTGTCATTCTATATTGTAGGAACAAGGGAGTCAACCAGAAGTCAACAGGTCGTGAAGTCCTACTACATGTCGCAGCGTCTCGTGAAGTGCTTACACGTCGCGACGCCTGCAGACGATAACACGTCGCGATGAGCAAGTGAATTTTACACGTCGCGGCGCATATCATTTTATACGTCGCGACGAGCAAGCAGAACCACACGTCGCAGCGAGAATTAATTCACACGTCGCGACGTGCAAACGGGTATTCGGACTGTAAATAGAAATTTCTCTCACTGTTCGACCCGGCCCGCTTCGGTTCTTTAAATACTTACCTAATTAGGTCATAGGGGATCGAACAGACAGAGACGATATTCGACAGAGAGGGCAAGAGAAGAGACGAGCGAAGAGAGAAGAGGAAACACTGTTGATCTCACCACCACCCAGGGATACCTTCGGGTTCCCTGGGTGGATTTCTTGTACATGTTTTCTTTTCTATTTTTGGCAGCCGATCCTCACCATCAGTAGCTTGGAGTCGTGCGAGTTGTAGGGCTTCCAGTTGCGATGCGGGGTTAGGCGTTCCTTTCTCTTGAAGATGGAGTGACAGCTGGAGTTTACTGAGCTTTAAGGGGAGTGGCTTAATCTGTAGTTTTGCTATGATTTATGAATACGCCTAGGTCTAGGGTTTGTAACTTGTAGCGAAGCTATTTGATTAAAGCTCAATCAAATGTTGAACATTTTGTGTGTTGTTTGGATTAGTAGTTTACATTGTCAGGTCTAGCTGCATTTTTATGAGCTTCTGGGTTAAGGGTTTATTGCTTTGTAGTTAGATTTGCTTGATTAGAGTTTAATTAAGCGTTGAACAATGTAATGTGTGATGGATTTGTTTATGTAGAACTTTGTGCTTAAATATATGAGGTCTCATATATGTCAATTTGTGATCTTGTTGATTCT
>JAOSBM010000002.1:11715065-11728188 GCA_027568955.1 Erythroxylum tenue | reverse complement strand
GTGGTTTAGTTAAAAAGAAAACCCACATGGTGACATGTTAGGCAAGTGACAAGTGTCACTTGCCACATGTCACATTTTTACATGCTCACCTAATTTCTTTCCAATTCAATTCCAATTTTTACTCCAATTTCTCCCTAAATTCCAATGGCTCAAATTAATAAATCCTAAAATCAGGTATCTAATTTTTCAGTGCCATTGGCCAGTCATTTCCACTACCGGTACACACTTATTCTGCCACTTGGCATTTTTCCTAGTTTATAAATTATCCCGAAATTTTAGAAAAAATTCTCTAAAATTCTCTAACAAATTTAAAACCTCAATGATCCTCTCCAACTAAATTTTCAAGCACCCAGATCACGTTTTTCACAACAATCACTTTTATTAACAAATATACCGAGAAATGTCATGAATGCATGTGCAGTCATTTGCATGTACAAAAATATACTATTCACATGTATGCGGAAATGAGATTATGCATGAACATGTAAGGGTGTTTCTAAGCACTCGAAAATCATTCCAAAAGACTATTCTACCCTTCCCATCGGTGATGGGATGCTACATTATGGGTCCTTTTTCTTCTTCCTTTGGTAAGAATTACAATTTGCTAGCTGTGGATTACGTTTCGAAATGGGTTGAAGCTAAGGCTACTTTATCTGACGATGCTAAAACTGTTATAGATTTTGTTAAGTCCAACATTTTTGTTAGGTTCGGAATGTCTCGAGCTATCATTAGTGATCGAGGAACCCATTTTTGCAATAGGATTTTTGAGGCTTTGATGAAGAGGTGTGGTATCACACACCGAGTTTCTACAGCCTATCATCCGCAAACAAGTGGACAAGCTAAGGTGTCCAACAAGGAGATCAAATCCATAATGGAAAAAGTAGTGAATCTGAATAGAAAAGATTGGAGCTTACGATTGGACAATGCCTTGTGGGTGTACCGAACTGCTTACAAAACTCCAATAGGCATGTCGCAATACAGGTTAGTTTTCGGTAAGCCTTGTCATTTACCTATGGAAATAGAGCATAAAGTTTATTGGGTTGTGAAGTAGTTGAACATGGATCAGGCGGAGGCTGGTAACAATAGGAAGTTGCAATTGCAAGAGTTAGAAGAGATTCGTAATGAAGCATATGAAAATGCAAAAATCTATAAGGAAAAAACTAAATCTTTTCATGATAAAATGATTTCTAGGAAACAATTTTCAATTGGAAAAAAAGTTCTTCTTTATCATTCGAAGCTTAAGTTATTTTCTGGAAAATTACGACCACGTTGGCTTGGACTGTTTATTGTTACTAACGTTTTTTCTAATAGTGTGGTAGAAATTCAAAGTTTAGATACTTCTAAGGTATTTAAAGTTAACAGACACTACCTGAAGCCTTACTATGAGAACTTTTCACTCGAGCACGTGGAAGAAATATAGTTGGTATGCCCAATCTATTTCTAATCAGGTAAGTAATGAAACATGTCTAGCAAAAGACTTTAAAGAAACGCAATCGGGGCAACTCGTAAAAATTTTAAGGTTTGTTTATTCTTTTTATTTTTCAACGATTTTCATTTTCATTTTTATTAGGTTTATTTCATTTTAGTTATGAATTTAATTTTCAGTAATTTAGCATTTTCAATTCTGCAATTTTTATTCTTTTATCTTTTTATTTAAAAAACGAAAATTTTTCTCTTTCTCGCCGCCCCCAAATTCCCCCTATCTTTTCCCTCTTCTTCTTTCACTCAGTTTTTCTCACCATTGGTATTCACTGCAGATTTTACACATTGCCGCCACATCGTGGACACCAAAACACCTTCTCCATACAATACCCAACTTTCTACCCTATTTTTCACCGTGAATCACCATTCCTCTTCACGATTTTGCAGGTTTCTTGTTCTGTCTTTTGCAAATTTCAAGAGTGCGTTTCTACCAATTTTTGAATCATGCCAAGGAGAAAGAGTGAATCTGGAAGATTGGCCTCTCCAATAAGGTATTTTGTTGACCTTTCATCTCCACCGCAACCCACCTCAACCACAACAATGCCCACTACCACAGCACCATCAATTTCAGCTGCAAACCCAGGGCCGTCTACCTGTAATAGAACAAAGAGAGGGAAGGAAGTCGAAAACCGCAGCCAATGGAGCACACGAAGTGGTGGCTTCACCTCTTTTCGTCTTTCAAAAGATACAAAGCGTTTCCAGAAATTTAGTCAAAGGAAAATCTACCCTTGTAAGTGTATTCTTTCCGATACGCTTGAAGCATTGCAAGTCTATTTGTCTTTTAAACAAATGATGGGTCCTATTGGTTGGAGTGTGTTTTCTAGAACAGCTTGTCCTGCTTTTGTTGAATTGACAAGGGAATTCTACAGCACAGTTCAATTTAACTCTCATGAAAATTTTGATGTGTTTATGGAAGGAATTGTAGAATTTCAGCTGATGGGAAAAGAATTTGCTTTATCAATTGCTGAATTTAATGTGGCTATGGGATTTGTTTCATCCGCTGAAATTAAAAATGATCTCTTTATCAATTCTAGATGTATCAGAATTTTGAAGTCAATGGTCTGTTAATCATAATCTCTACAATGCTACTGTTTCTAAGAGTTCGTTTTTCAAAAATCCTATTTTTAAAATCATAAATCGACTCTTAGCATATAATTTTTTAAGGCATCGGGATTCTGCGGGGACATTGTCTAAAGTGGAATTTTATTTTCTGTGGTGTATGGATAGGCATATTCCTGTTAATTTAGGCTTCTAGTTTTTAACACAATTTCAATATGTGTTACATAAGAAATCTAAACCTTTGATTCTCGATTCTTATATCATGCAATTGGCCGTTAATTTGGAGTTATTAGACCTTGATAATACTGATATGAATGTGGCGTGTGGCATAGAACCTTTGGATTTAGATTGTTTGCACAGGATGGGAATTGTGGATCTTAGCCATGGCCGCCGAATAACTTTCATAAATTCGGGCCCAACTACTCTTTCCACTACAAGACTAGCCGCACAAAATCAGGTTTCCACAACTGAACCAAGTAGTCACCACCCCTCTCAAGCCAATTTGGAGGACTGCCTCAGTCAGCTCGAACACAGAATGCACCGCTTACATCATAATTTGATAGCTTATTGGGAGTATGAAGCATTCCAACCTCCACATCTGACTACACTATGATTTCGACATTTCCAAATAGAGAAGCCTTCTTTTTCTCTTTTCCTTTATATTTGTTCTTCTTTAATTTTATGTCCTAACATTGAGGACAATGGTGGTCTAGGTGTGGGGGAAGGAATTGGAGTATATATGTGTGACTCTTTTTTGGTTTTTGTGTGTGATTTTTTTTTCCAGTTTTTGCATATTGGTTATGCATGTTAAGCCATCAAGCTTTATCATATTAGTTTGGATGAGATTAAATGTATGCATGAAATTAAATTGGGTTATGTGAGTCTAAAGTGAATCATGTGGATTGAATGCAATAACCAATCTTGTAAACATTAGTCAAAATTTTGACATTTGAGTGATTAGGTAATTTTTGGAATTGAAGTGAATTCTTAAGTTAAAACCTGGGAGCGTAATTGAGCTTTAATGACATCATCTTTATGTCATTCTATTTCTTTGTATTGTGTGATGCTCCTCTAATCAGGCTTGCCTTCAGAACTTGCACTGAACCAGATTGAATTTGTTTGATTACATGGGATATAGAAATGAATAGGGCCTTCTTTGTTTTTACATCGTTTAGCTTAAAAATGACCCACCTAGTTATTTTCCCTTTGCAAATACTTTTGAGCCTTTAACCTTGTTTTTTAATCAATCATCTTACATTGAAACCCAAAAATCCTATTAGCCTTACCCTATCACAAGTTGAATGAAACATTGAGTAATTTGGAACTTTTGTTCTGTATTGTATTCTGAGATATTTTTATAGGTACTTCTACTCATGTGATTATTAAATTATGCTGCTAATAATTTCTCTTGTTTTTATTGTTCTCCCTTGTTCTTAGCCAAGTAAAAAAAAAGAAAAAAAGGAAAAAGAAAAAGGAAAAGGAAAAAGAAAGAACGAAGAAAGAAAAAAAGTAAAAGAATAAAGCATAGTAGCATTAGTTAGTATAAGTAGTTGTAGTCCTTTGTGTCATGTGGTTATTTCAGAATTTTAATTTAAATGTCCCTTTTACTTGGTACTTTGTGAATACTTGTGATTAACCCTTCTCCATTTTTACCTTACCTTTGAACCTAGCCCCGTTACAACCCATAATAAAGTCCTGATAATCTATGAGTTCATGTAATTCAAATGAATGATAATTGATGAATTTGCAAGTCTATGGTAGTGCAATCTGTTAGAGGGAGATTTGAAAGAAATACTTTGATCTTAAACACTTGAGTGTAAGAAAGAAATCTGTGAGAAGAATTCACTTTTGTTTCATACTTGCCTTTTGAACAGAGATGTTTTATTTTGACTTTGTTTATTTGTATCGGTGAAAAGTAATTATGATGTATGTTGCAACCTAAGTCTTACTGGCCCAAGTTAATGGATTGTGTGCATTTAATCTTATGAAGGAATAATTGATGGAGTGTAGTGATTTGGTATGTTTGCTCGAGGGCGAGCAAAGGTGTAGTGCCGGGGAATTTGTTAAGTTGTCATTTTGTGCTTATTTTGTATTTAAATCTCTTTAATGTGTTGAAATTATTATTCAAAATTGATGGATTTGTTTCTTAATTGTTCTCAGATGATTTTCAAAACTTAAGAGATTAAATTGAATCAAAAAGATGCAAGGGAAGCAAGGATAATTTGAAATTCTAGGCTGACAGGAAATTCAGTAACTAAGCGTGGGCACATGCAAGGACAAAAACTATCTGCAAGATCTGTTTTTAAATGCAAATTCGATTCACTTAAGATTTCAATGATTTTGAGAATCAGATCGCATCCTTATTGACGGGGATCAACCACCTGAATTTAGGGGAAGATTATCTGCAAAAGATCATGGAAAAAAGGACAAGATCGAAGGATTGAAAAAGGGATTTGCGTTACTATTCATGTGTGCCACTTGAGGATAGTTTTACTTTTTTTTTTGCAGAATTTTCCTTCTGTTCTTTTTGTCAACCATAGTTAAGTTTTTCATTTTCTGCATTATTTTCTCTAGAAATTTTCAGATATTCTAAGAAAGGCTAGGGATGGAGACTTTACAATTGGCTATTTCTTTTGTTGATCTTTACTTTCGTTATGAGTAGCTAAATCCTTTTTCTTGATTTTGGGAAACCACGTTATCATCTATTATGTGTGAGATGTTCCAATAAATTTTGTTTTGTTGATGAATATTGAGTGCCTCCTGAACTACTTTTATGATTGAATTGGTTGATTTTTAGGAAGCGCAACTAAGAATTGAATCGTTTAATAGCCAGACTAGTAGGATATGACGTTCATTTTTGCTAATCACAAGTGGCAATTAGGATTACCATATTTACGTTAGAGTTGGAAATTCTAAGAAGAAACTCATTTTGATTAAAGGCATGTCGTACATGTATTGTCTTGTTCATTGGTTTCTTAGCTCTTAAACTTATTACTCAATTGAACTTAAGATTGTATCTAAGTTGTTGATTAATAAGAATGCTTAGAATACATGTTTCTATTCATTTAAACTCAAGAGAAAACATCACCAATGAATGTTTGTTGATGAACTGAATTTTATATCAAGGATCCATATTAGTGTGATAACGTTGGTGACCCAAAACCAAGGTTTGTCTATTAAATTTTCATATCCAAATACTTTTGTTAATTTTCGATTTTTGTTATTTCTAAATTCTTAAATTTACGTGAATTGAAACCCCCTTTTTACTTTGTTTAGTTTTGAACCCATACACTCTTTATCTTTAAAATTCCTCGTGGGAACGATCTCAAATCTTCAATAACTACATTTTCATTGCTAGAGTTGTTATTAATTTGGTTGCAGGCGACAGCAGTACCAATACCTCTTTATATTCTTGGCAATCCTAACATAAAGTCCATAGACAAATCTTCCTAAATAGCATTAGGAATCAACAATGGCATGTACAAACCAGCATTAGAAGTATGCCCCTTGTAAGTTTGGCAAGTTGTACACCTTTCTACGATGGAACCAATATCTCTTCTCATCTTTGGCCAATAGTACCTCTTCCTTACTCCTTTAAGAGTTTTGTCTATGCTAAGATGACTAGCTAAGCCTCCACTATGTAATTCTCTAATCACCTTCTCTCTAAGTGACGCCCTTGGAAGACAAAGTTGGTTTCCTTTCATCAAAAACCCATCCTGCACATAAAAATCATCATGTTTTTTTTTTCTAAGCACAAATTCCATATTTCCTTGAAGTCTCCATCATCCATGTACAATTTTTAAAAATATTCAGGAACCTCCACTTCTATACTTAAGGTTTTAATCATGTCAACTCTTCTACTTAACACATCAACCACATTATTCTTATTTCCAAATTTATGAACAATTATGTATGAAAATTTATCAAAAAAAGCTAACCACATAGCATGCATCTTCTTTCTCAATTGGTTCTGACTTCCCAAATACTTCAAGGCCTGATGGTCTGTGCATAAAATAAATTCTTTCCCAATCAAATAATGTTCCCAAATCTTCAAAGCCCTCACAATAGCATAACATTCTTTATCATATGTAGCCCATTTTTGTCTTGCATCATACAACTTCTCACTGAAGAAAGCAATGGCCTCTTTTCTTGAGACAATACAACTCCTATCCCAGCTCCACTAGAATCACATTCCACTTCAAATAGTTTATCAAAATTGGGCAGCGCTAAAATAGTTATTGTGCACAACTTCTTTTTGATAAGTGCAAAACTTTGCTCTTATTCTTCTCCTTATTTGAACCTTCCCTTTTTTAAGCACTCAGTAATAGAAGCCACAATGCTGCTAAAATTTTTGATAAAACGCTTGTAAAATGTTGCAAGTCTATGGAAGCTTTTTACATCCCTAACATTTTTAGGTATAAGTCATTCCCTAATAGCCCTTACCTTCTTATCATCAACCTTCATGCCATCCTTCCCTATGACAAAACCAAGGAACAACAAACTTTCAGCCATAAAAATACACTTCTTTAAGTTGGCATATAATTTATTTTCCCTCAATACTTCAAGCACAGTTCTCAAGTGATCAAAGTGCTCTTCTGTTGACCTGCTGTAAATAAGGATGTTATCAAAATATACCATCACAAACTTGCCTGTAAAAGGCCTGAGAACTTGATTAATTAACCTCAAGAAAGTGCTACAGGCATTGGTTAGCCCAAAAGGCATCACCAACCACTCAAATAATCCATCTCTAGTTTTGAAAGCAATCTTCCACTCATCTCCCGGCCTAATTGAAATTTGGTGATAGCCACTTCTAAGATCAATTTTAGAAAAAAATTACTGCCCCATTAAGCTGATCCAACATATCATCCATCCTCGGTATAGGAAATTTATACCCAATAGTAATTTTATTGATCGCTCGACTATCCACACACATCCTCCAATTATCATCTTTCTTAGGCGTTAGTAAAGTATGAACAACACATGGACTCAGGCTCTCTTTAATATACCCCTTTCTAATCAACTCCTCCACTTTCTCCCTCAAACTCTCATTCTCCTTTGGTCTCATTCAGTAATGAGGTAGGTTAGGCAAACTAACCCCAGGAACTAAGTCAATTTGGTGTTGGAAATCTCTCATAAGAGGTAATTCATTGGGTAATTCATCAGGCTCTACCTCTGCAAATTCTTCTATAATGGGTTATACCTCTAAGGAAATTTTGCTTTTTCCCTTCTTACTCTGTTCTTTCCTTTTTACTATCAATAAGTGTACCTTCCTTATTTCTTTCATTTCATTCACAAAGCTTCCCCCATTTTCTTTACTTCTAACAATGGCTTCTTTCCCTCATTTGGCTTTGATGTCTTTTTTCCACCTATAAGTACCAATTTATACCTTCCTCCATCTTTCAAAAATCGATACATATTCTCCCTACAAGAGTGAGATGCATCAACATCAAATTTCCATGGTCTTCCTAACAAAATTTAGCATGCATCCATATCTACAACATCACAGTAATGTTCATCTAAGTATTTACCGATAGAAAATGGTACCTTACATCTTTCTGTGACACGAATATCACCCACATTTGTGATCCATGCACTACTGTAAGGGTTCGGATGGGGTTCGATTGGTAGCTTCAATTTTTGTAATGTTGATTTGCTGATGATGTTCTCTTGACTTCCTCTGTCAATTATCATTTCACAAAGATAAGCTTCTACAATGCATCTAGTGCTAAACAATTCATGTCTTTGCAAATTTTCATGCTCTTTCCTAGAAATCATCAACCTCCTAATGACACCCACAAAAGCATCTTCTTTATCTCCATCAGGTCCCCATTGTTCCTCCTCGTATGCTTCTTCAGTTTGTTCTACTGTATTAACAAATTTTCTTTTGAACACTCATTAGAATGATGATCAGGTTCTCCACATTTAAAACATTTGAAAGGAGCAAGTTTCGCATAAGCGTTTGTACTTTTAGGAATCAAGGTGGTTTGCTTTCTTGAATTTCCACTACTATAATTATTTCCCTTCATACCGATACCTCGTGTATGAGTGGAGTTTATAACTTCCTTTCCCTTTTCACTCACTGGCCTTTCGTTGTTCCATGTTTTTCTATTCTCTCTTGATTTTTGATTAATCAACATCTCAACTCTCATATTTAAATTCCTTGCATCATGAACATTCAAAGCCAATCTTTTCTCTAATTGATGGTTCCAAGCCTCTCAAGTATCTAACAGCCTGTTGTGTTTCGCTTTCTGCCAATCTAAAAAATCTGTTGTATATTCATATAAATGCTCTTTCTTCCCTGTACACAATTTTAATAAGCATTGAACAAATACTGATCATATTCTGGAGGTAAGAATCTTCTTCTTAATAATTGTTTCATCCTTTTCCAAGAAGACACAAGAGCTTGCCCTTCTCTTCTCCTATTGTCTTTCAATTGAGTCCACCATACTAAAGGTCCTCTCTTTAGCCTATAAGTAACCAATATTACCTTCCTCTCTTTTGGAATTTCTGTGTAGTCAAATAACCCATCTACTTCTTGTAACTAATCTAGGAAGCCCTCTATATCAAGGTAACCACTAAAGGATGGAATATCTACCTTCAATTTGTATTCATGGTCACCTCCTCTTTGCCAATGACGGTCCTCTCTTTGTATAATTTCTTCGTCATCATTGGAGTCATCAATTCTCATGGTAGGCGTTGGAATTTAAGGTCATTGTGCAAGGGCAACTTCCCTGGCAGCTTGATCCCCAATTCTTTGGTTATTGTCACCTTGCAACCAAGTTTGCAACTGCCTATTGATTGTAGTCAATTGTTGTTCGATGTTGATAATAGACGTCCCGCGTTCTTCGAGCTTTCTCCAAATAGCGAGTAATCCCTGATCATCGTCGTTAGGATTATTGGTCATTGTCATATTGAACAAGCTTCGTGAAAGTCAAGACTCGGATACCACCTGACACAACACGAAAGTGAAATAAACAACACAATTCGAAAACCAATAATTGCAAAAACTGATTGAAAGAGTCAAGTTTTATAGAATGAAAAATATCGAATAAAAGTCCCCCGTGAACATCACTGAAACCAAGTATTTATATTCCTAAACATGTCCTAAAAATCAGGAAATAAAATAACTATTCTACCAACTTAGGAGTCCTACACAAAATAGAAATCTAAGACAAAAATAAAATCTGGGCTTCACGTTACTGTAGCATTGCTGGCAAAGAACTCTGCTATTTTGATGCCCCATCAGATTGGATCAAAAATAATTGTTGAATGGGGTATTCAACTCTAAGGATGAATAAAAAAAATCTTTATTAGTTCTACCTCCTTTTTTTTATTAAGGGAATGAATTTTTTTATCGAAGGATCATAAAAGAATGGGTTTGAATCTCTTACGAGAATGATTTGGAAGATCCAAACAAAAAAGATTGGTATTTGTTATCAACAACATAATGGAGGCAATCAATGAATATGGATTGATCCAAAATGACTATTGATGTGTCTCTTTGTATGTGTTGTCCGAAAAGGGGACTCGATGATTATTCGTTCGCTAGAACCAGAAGTCAAAATTTTGGTAGATAAGAATCCTATCATCGTCGGGAGGGAAATAACTAGGAGGTAGGGGTGCAAAGATAGTCAAAATATTTGCATAGAAGCAGCCACCTTCCATATAAAATATTTTCATTAGAGACTTCTTAAGTTTTGTCTTATAAATATAAACAAGGTTGATCTTGAGTCCTGAGTTGATACCAGAACTTTTTTATTGATAATGTAATGAACAATATTAATGAAGAAATTTGCTTAATAGGAAAAAAAGATGATCACTACTTAGCTAGAAAAGAAAAATATTTTGAAATCATTAACGACAACAATAATTCAGTAAAAATTTCGCTGATATGCGGAGTCTGAAGAAGTTTAGTAGTACGTAGTCTTACTATTAACTGATAGAAAGTCTGTTTTTGATTACAGATGGCATCTCAGCCTAGCCCCAGTCTAGTCTAAGGTTACAGGTCAGGCTCAAATTGACCAAGGCCAAGCTGGGCCTCGTGCCTAATATTTGTGAAAAAACTGAGCCTCAACCTAAGCATGGCCCGATCTAGGGAGTTGTTCTTACATCTTTAATTTAATAAAAGCTCAGGCCAGGCCGAGTCGAGCTCAAGCTCTGACTGAATTGCCTAACATTGGTCCAGCTCGGGCTCAGACTCGGGCCCCAATAGAAGCTGCCGAGTCATGCTGGTTCAGCCCAACCTGACCCATTACTATCTTTATTTTCAATAGACCCCCACGTATATATTAAAATAATAGAATAATACTAAATAAAAATAAAAATAGTCATAAAAGATCATAATAATACTTTAAAAAACAAATAAATATGTTCTCTAATGACGTTACTAGTAACACTATATATTTCAAAATTTTCGTTCAGCTCAATGCTGTTAGTAAACTAATAATCATTGAATTGTTTTCTCTTTTTTCCTCATTCTATTGTTATTCAAGATTTAAAGATAAATGAGAGGAGGATGTGAATCTTAGGTCTCCATTATTTTGACAATAATTCAACTGTCTGCTCAGCTGATACTTCACCTCTCTAAATTCTTAATTTGAACTCAAATCTTCGTCTATGTTATGAGTCTTGTCAACTTAGAAAATATCATAGTGTTGTTTTCCCATCTAGAGTTAATAATAAAGCTAAAAGCGCTTTTGTGCTATTTCGTTACGATGCTTGGGGTGCATCTCATGTTACCTAAAATATATTTTGAAACCAACCACGTTTATTAAAGAAAGAAAGATGAATTTGTTTATGTTTTCATCAGGTTCCAATGGGCTTGTGATAATTCATTTGGCATTCTTTCAAGTAAATTCAGATAACGATGTGTTTCAATTATTCTCATTCTTTCAGAATTCATTTGTAATAAATTTTAAAAAAAAAGTTGGTGTGTGCTGCAATACAATTATCAAGGTTAGGTTACTACAGCTTGCTTGCTCAGTTGCTGCGCTTTGGTAAATGGACATGCACAGCAGTCCGTGTTTGCGTTATGCCTTGCCTGGCCTATGAAACCGTAATAACAGAGAATTTCCGTCTTAACTGTTGAAGCTTCTCAGCTTCTTGTGTCAATCCAGAGAAGCTAACAATGCCTCGAGATTTCTGTTAAGCTGACTGACAGCTACAGGAGCCTGAAACTGGATTTGCTTCTTCCTTGGAATGGTGGCGGTCATCAAGTCAATAGTTACCCCTTTCACTTTTCACCAGCTTGTCTAAGCAGAGTTCAGCTCATCTGATCCTCATAAGAACAAAGTAGAAGCACATTGAATCAGACTTGCATGAATTTGGCAATTCTTTGAGAATTTTTTATCAACCAGGAGTATTACTACATTTTTGTATGAATGATGTGATAACAAACTGCAATTCCCCTTATTGTTAATTTGTACGAACTAAAAGTGTACAACCAAAAGCCCGCACATGATGATAAAATTTGAAAAGAATAAATTCCCCAATTCATCCTTTTGAAAGAGTACCTGATCCAATCTAATTTTTAATATTACTACATCCTTAATTCATATGAATTACTAAACACCAAGGAAACAGAGGAATCTTTTTCCTTTGTGCAAGTAAGTGAGCTACTTAAAACAACATACCAGATATGGCTTGGCACTTTTTATCACTTCCATTAGTGCAGCAGGTCCAAGAAACTTGAGAACCTATTCCACAAAAGGTATAAGGAATCATTGTACTTAGAAATATTGTCTATTTATTCACTTTATGCAAGCAAAATGTCACCAATAAGAACTTGATAAGGAAGAAAACTGAAATAGAAACAGACCTCATTGGCATCTTTGAACGAATGAGAATCATCTTTCCTTGGCCAACATACCAGCCAACATCTGGTACAGCCCGGAAAGAAAGAAAAGAAAAAATGAGTAACGAAAATAGTGAATAAATTCTTAAGCATGGGATAATAGTTTTAGACTTTTAAACATGCCACAAACCCAATTGTTTATTATTTTCAGCTTGCAGAGCAAAAATCAAATGCTCAAATAACTTATTTAGGAAGGTGATCATCAAAAATAGGCCCTAATCGTGATTTGCCATTTCACATCATAAAGATATCTGGTATGCATAATATGGAAATGGAGGCTACTAATCAGGTGAAGGGAAATGAAGAAAAGCCACAAATAAACCTACAGGACCATATCTGTGTGTATATGTTCAGGCGAGCAGTTACAAACTTTTTCATATCCAAATAATGGTGTACCTTGACTCAGACTATCTAAGCAATCTTGTGCATTCTTCATAGTGTTAAACTACTAGATGCCTAATAATTCCTTGTTGCCTTGTATCACAGAAATTTACTATCAAGGCCTTTAGTTTTTATTTCTAAATAGAAGCGAATATCATTCCATGCAAAGAAAAGAAAGCTTATAAACCATAAAAGTCACCTTTCCTTTCCCAGCCGACGAGCTAGCTCTTCAGCCAGAGCTTGCCCATATGTGTCAGCATCTGTAGCTAGGACAATGCGAGATACCTATGTTGATTTGTAAAGAAGATAAAACAAAAGGTAGAAATAAGATGTGTGAATCCGAAAAAG
>JAOSBM010000002.1:11686538-11708067 GCA_027568955.1 Erythroxylum tenue | reverse complement strand
AAAGATTATTGAAGACTCTCTACTCGGAAAGTATCGGAAATACAATGGATCAAGGTACGCTTATGTTATTGTGAAAATTTTATTAGATTCGAAGATCCTGCAATTTATTATGTAAGAAAGAATTAACAGGTCTTAGCACCGAACCTCTATAAAAACAGTGTTTGCTCTTCTTTCCTACTCCTTACATTTAATTTTAGTTAAATTGGTTTTGTGTGAATTAACTTCTGATTTTATTGTAGATTTCTACGAAAAGCTTTAAAGATCTATTCAACCCCCTTCTAAATCGTTTACATGCTTGTGAATGGCTATAACAAAAAGGATCTCTTGCATTTCTACAATATAATATTATGTCTTACTTGGAATTATCCCTCAAAGAGCCATGCTTGAAAAGACACGAGCACAAGGAAAGGAAGCAGCTCTACCCATGTACTGTGTGGCACCGTAGTCAAAACTCATTGGTTTTCTTAGGATCAATTTTTCTGTTCCTGTTTTGATGTGTTACTTTATATACGAAATCATCCATCCATTTATTAATTTATATGTCACTATGTTTGAGATCATACATCCATTTATTAATATTTAATAAGTGGACAGATAATTTCGAGTACAAGTATCCAATTTTCTTACCCTCAGGCCGGTGTCTGGTAAGAAAGAAAAGAGTTCATAGACAAAATGCTTCAATTTGAACTTTTCTTTCTTGAAAAATGTGTCAAGTCATTGAAAATATTGTCAGTCATTTTTCTCTTGATATCCCGAGTCTTACTCATTGCATTCATTAGCATTTGTTAAGAAAATATATAGTGAAAAAAATACAACAAAGAATATAAGAATATAAATTTTATTAGCAAAGTTCAATTAAATAGGTATTTCTATATCTTCCGGAGTCACAATTGATTAATTTACTATTGAATAATTATGATGATAGTTACATCAATTTAAATTTAGAACAATATATTTATATACAACAACATCGTCTCTATAAAAATCTTGCTAAGACGTGAGATTTGAAAATGTTCAAAACAATATATTTATATGTAATTTTTTATTTAGAATATTTTTATTTAAATAGTTACTTTATCAAGTCTAACCTAATTTAATCATGATTTTAGTGGGTTTAGAGTTCTAGAATTTTAAATTTGCTAAAAAATGTGTTTAAAGATAAAACTTAACTGTTATAGCCACATTCCAGGACATTGTTGTATCTTCTGTTTCAGGTTATAGATCTCATTGACTTTCTCCAGAATATGATACGATATCTAGCATAGTCATTTCCTTGGATCGTGGATCCTCCGACTTCTATGTGCATTACAATATGACCTAAGCCACGATTGTATCCTAAATTGTAGATTCTATTTATCTTCTTTATGCATAAAACAATTTATGACACGGTCGTATTCTAAATCATGTATAATTTTAAAATACTTCCGTCAAACCAATACGCTCATATATGTAGTTCGTGACTTTTTATTAAAAGGGATTGCTTAATCATGATTTAATAGGGGGTCTCTTATATTAGGTAGGTTTTTGTCTTTGTGAGCTGTGCTCACTTTTTCTCACCAACAAAAAAGGGATGCAACCTGGGTCATGCTCGTGTCCCATTACGTGTCCACCAAAAAAGCTTTTAAAAGATATTTCTTTCCTAAAATTCTATGATTCCATGATTGTAGACGTGAGTCATTCATAATAGTCTTCACTTCAAAAAAAATACTCTTTGTAGGTAGGTTGTATCCATGTCTTGTGCCTTGAAATTTTAATCAATTTCAAGAAATTCTTCAACTTCTCTATAGTAACCGATTTTGTCATCATGTCAGCTGCATTTTTCAAATTGTGAACTTTTTCTAACAATATATGCCCAAATGCAATCAACTTTCTGTAGTTGTGAAACCTCATATTTATGTACTTAGATCTGGCATGATGTACTTGATTTTTTGCTAAATAAATGACAATTTGACTATCACACTATATTTGAACTCCAACTTGATCAATTTTCACCTCTTTCACTAGCCTGAAATTCAAAATGCTTCCTTAACATCATCACCATCATGTACTCTACTTTAATTATAGATAATGCAACCATAGACTGTAACATTAATTTCCAACAAATAGGCCCTTTTACAAAGGAAAGATATAGCGTGTAGTAGACTTCTTACTATCCAAATCTCTTGTATTATCTGAATCTACACATCCCATAACAAAAAACTCACCTTGCTAATTACTAAACACAATCTTATAGTTTGATATCATTTAAGCACTTAAATATCCATTTATTGCTTCCCAATGCTATTTTTTAGGTTTTGACATATACTTACTAACATCACTAATAACATGGGTCAAATCTAACCTCATACAAATTATTACACATATTAAACATCTGGCAACATTAGTGTATGGTACTCTAGACATTTCATTGATCTCTACATTTGTTTTTGGTAACTAATTTAGGGAAAGCCTAAAGTGATTCCCAATGGAGTGCCTATAGGTTTAGCCTTACACATTCTTAATATAAATATATTAAGATAACCACATTTTAAAGAGCTTTTATCATTCCAAATCTCCATTTCTAGTATTTTATTGGTAATACCAAATCCTTTATCTCAATTTTCTTTCCAAACAAGGTATTCAGTTCATTTACATCAGGTATACTCTTTGTAGTAGTCATTATATCATACATATATAGTACTAGAAAAACAAATGATCCATGCTCTTAGCATTTACGTAACAATTATACTCACTTTTTTTTATAACTAATCTAGATTATATAGGAGTTAAACCTTGTATATCATTTTTTAGGAGATTGTTCTAATATATAAAGTGATACTTCAATTTACACACCATATGCTCCTTTCTATGTTGACTAAACCCTTTGGGTTGCTTTATATAAATTTGCTTCTCCAAGTTACCATAAGAAAGGTTATCTTCATCTCCAAAAAACTATTGAGACTCTTTTTCCATCCATCTACTCCAAATTCATATTCTAATTAGCTATTGATGTCATTAAAGTCCTGATAGAAGTACGACCAATCATTATAGAAAATAGTTCATCATAATCTATCACTTTTTGTTATGCATATCCTTTAGTTACTACTACAGCTTTGGAATTTTTTCCTTCTTTTTTCTGGTACTACTGACTTTCTCTTACATACCTATTTGCATCTATAAGCCACTTCCTTGTAAGAAGATGCATTAATTCCCATGTCTGATTTTTTTCAAAGATTCTACCTCCACCATCATAACTCCCTTCTTTCTATCCTTCTCTTGAATGTTCATATTCTTTTGAAAATTGATTAGACCCCTATTTCTTATGATGAGTGCAAATGATACTAAGTTTTTTGGACCAAATCTATTTTGTGGCCAAAATGATACGTCTCACTTTATACGTGGCTATATTATGTTGATGCTTTTCTTCTGACATTAATCTAACGTTCAAACTGAAATTTCCTATCTCTTTCAAGACTGCTGTAAGTTAACCTAGTTTCACTTATACCTCCTTCATAGTGCCCTCTGTTGATCCCAACACATCCTCTCCATATGTTTATTTTAACATATGTTGTTCATCATATTGGAGAGTCGTGGGTCCATGCATCACATACATGACAAGGCAATGAAAGTGTTAGAATCAAAATTCCAACCCCACGACATCCTCAGAAAATTCAGAATCCATGTGCATGTATAAAACATATTATAAGAACATGAAATTACAGCATTTGTACTTTGTAAACACTCCTCCTTTCTTGAATCTTCTCCTTGTTTGGGTTTTAGCAAACCCTAAACACCTTCCTTGGCCTCAAGAGAGCACGCAAAGATGAAGAAAAAATAATGTGTAAGTGTGGTTAGAGCACCAAACAAGATAAGTTCAACTAGATGCTCTAGTGAGTTAGATCAAGACCAAGTTATATGCAATTAATCTCATGCAACAATTGCTTAAAAATGCATCAATAAATCTGAAGATCACTCCTCTCAACTTTAAGAACTCTTTTGGACCCTAAACCTCTCTATTCAGTGTGTTTTTGGGTAAAAATTTGTGTGTATATGCCAATTGTCATTAAGTCGGTCACGATCGTGGCTTGCTTAATTGATAGCCATGTACACTTTATTTTTCATCCAATCTTTTATGCGTGTGACCCTTAGGTTCCCAGTAATTTTGGTTACTTGAATTAACTCTTAATTCGAACAAATCATGAAGGGTTTCTTGATGTCAATTTACCGGAATGTAAGTGAGTTAACACTCAAACTCTTCAATAGTTAATTATCTGACTTATGAACCTTTCCATAGTCAATTACCGAGCAATTTGTCCCTTCACCATCCTATACCTCACTTGGTTTGAAGTATGGGCTATGTGTCAACTTTTACTAAATTAACTATGTCAGATCTAGTCCAAGTAATGTTAATTCTTGTCCTGGGATCTCATTACTCTATGTGTCATTGAAGAATCTCTTCATGACACATAATTGCTCTGGCCATAGACTCCCGAGTAATGACCCCGACAAGAGGCTGTGGGTATCATCTCCTTCTATCAGGAGTGGTGAATCCTTTATTGGCTTCCCAATTACCTTTGAATACTAATAGATGTACCCAATCATCACCCTATGAGCGACCTCATCATGAGAAAACAAGGAATGGTGTCAAAGCACATGATCAGTATCTAAGATATCTTTGAGTACTCAAGTCTAAAGATGTATGCACCATTGCTATGATGAGATTAATCACTAACATTTGATAGATCATTCATATGATAATCTCATAATGGGTCATCCGATGTACTTACTACTTTTAGTAAGCATCCATATCTTAACTCTAAATATCTCATGTTTACAGTTTATGAGATCCACCGCTTGTTCAAATTAAGGAGTGTAACATGTGCTAGTCTATCTGGAATAACAATGTCCTGTCTCATTAATCCTATGACTAAGGATAATTTAGATACTAACATAATTGCACATGATAGGAATCTCATTATTATGATCTCATCATGATTTCCTTCATCCTATGTTTTGTATCATGGACTTCATTAATTCAATTTAAGAACGATATCAATTCATAAATAAATGCACATAAAATTAATGAAAATTGCCTTTCGCTTTATTAATCAAAATAAAGTTTGTACAAAAGTGCTAAAGGTGATTGCCTTTAGAGTATTACTCTAACAATCTCTCACTTACACTAAAGCCAATCGCCTTTGTATCTAATACCATAGGCGAGTACACTAGAATCAAATCTCATTTGAGGAAGTGGCTTAGTCAAAGGATCAACGATGTTATGATTTGTGGGCACTCTCTCTATCTTCACATCACCTCTATTAATGATCTCCCTAATAAGGTGATATCTCCTGAGTACGTGCTTAGACCTCTGATGAGACCTTGGTTCCTTGGCCTGAGCAATAGCCCCATTGTTGTCATAATAAAACAGTATCGGGTCTATAATGCTCAGAACCACTCCAAGTTTCATAATGAACTTCTTGATCCAAATAACTTCTTTTGTAGCGTCCGTAATTGCAATGTACTTTGACTCGGCTGTTGAATTTGTAGTCGTCTCTTATTTGGAACTCTTCCAACTAACTACTCCACCATTCAGTGTGAAAATATAACCTGATTGAGATTTGGAGTTATCCTGGTCAGATTAAAACTGACATCTGTATGCTGGCTCACTACGAGATCCCCATCTCTATATACCAAGAATACATCTTTAGTCCTTCTCAAGTACTTTAAGATATTCTTAACAGCCACCCAGTGACACTTAGAGCATATGATATATCGGGTCTTATACGTAACATAACATACATAATTAATCCTATTGCTGAAGCATACAAGATCAAACTTATGCGAGTCCTCTCATCTTACGTCTTGGGATACATAGATTTCGATAGTTTTATCCCATGAGTCGTGGGAAGAAACCCTCTCTTGGATTACTCCATGGTAAACCTATTTAGCACTTTATCTATATATGTAGACTGTGAAAGACCTAGCAACCTCCTTGATCTATCTCTATAGATCTTATTCCCAATATATAAGTTGCTTCTCCAAGGTCTTTCATGGAGAAATTCTAGGATAACCAAATTTTGACAGATTGTAAACTTAAGACATCATTTCCTATTATTAATATGTCATCCACATATAACACAAGGAATATGATAGCACTCTCATTAACCTTCTTATACACACAAGGTTCATCCAAATTTTGTGAGAAACCAAACTCTTTGATTGTTGCATCAAATCAGATTTTCCAACTCCTAGATGCTTGCTTCAACCCATAAATGGATTTTTGAAGCTTGCATACCTTTTTGCCATCTTTGGATATGAAGCCCGTAGGTTGTATTATATACACATCCTCGGCTAGGTTTTTATTTAGAAAAGTCGTCTTCACATCAATTTGCCATATTTGATAATCATAATGAACAACAATGGCTAGGAGTATTCTAATGAATTTAAGTATAGCTACGGGGCTAAAAGTCTCGTCATAGTCAATGTCTTATCTTTGACAATAATCTTTAGCGACTAGTCTCGCTTTATAGGTAATCATATTACCATCTATGTCAATTTTCTTTTTCAAAATCCACTTGCACCCTAGGGGTTTTTTCCCCTTCGGATGGGTCAACCAAAGTCTAAACTTGGTTTTCAAACCTGGAATCCATTTTGGACTTCATGGCTTGAAGCCATTTTTCATATTCTGAACTCTTCAAAGCCTCATTATAGGTTATAGGCTCATCATCTTCTATGAGCAATACGTCATTATGTTTACTTACGAGAAATCCATATCTCTTTGGAAAATTACATATCCTACTTGACCTATGAACATTTTGTGTGTCAAAAGGTTTAACTGTTGTCTCATCTCCATGAACAACAATCTAGGGTTCAGGTAGTTGATCTGCATCTGTTTGAGCGTCATGAACTTCAACAAGTTCAACTTTGCTTCCACTGTCTTCTCATAGAGGAAATTCTTTCTCTAAAAAAGCAGCATGTTTTGAGACAAATACCTTTTTCTCTAAAGCATTGTAGAACAGATATCCAATTATTTCCTTAGGATATCCTACAAACAAACATTTATCAAATTTTACTTCAAGCTTGTATGATTAAATTCGCTTCATGTAAGCCGGACAACTCCAAACTTTCATATGAGGAAAATAGGGTTTTTGTTAGTCCATATCTCGTATGGAGTAATATCAACTGCTTTTGAAGGGACTCTATTTATCACATAAATAGCAGTCTTAAATGCATAACTCCAAAAGGATTTTGGTAGATCTGCTAAGCCCATCTTTGACCTTACTATATCCAACAAGGTTCAGTTTCTCCTTTCAGCCACACCATTATGTTGTGGTGTGTAAGGTGGAGTTCATTAGGATACAATCATGTTATCCCTTAGATAACTTAGAACTCCTCGTTCAAGTATTCACTACCTCAATCTGATCGAAGCATCTTGACACTTTTACCGAGTTGTTTCTCTACTTCATGTCTAAATTGTTTGAACATTTCAAATGCTTCAGACTTGTATCTCATTATATACACATACCCATATCATGAATAATCATCGATAAAGGTAATGAAATACATAAAACTACTTTTGACATGAATTGACATCAGACCATATACATCATAATGTATTAGGTCTAATAACTCATTCGCTCGTTCACCCTTTTCTTTAAAAGGTAATTTAGTCATCATGCCTAACAAGCAAGATTCACATGTGTCATATGATTCATAATCAAATGACCATAAGCTACCACTCCTGTATAACTTAGACATACGTCTCTCACTTATATGGCCAAATCGACTATGCCATAAGTAAGATGATTTTAATTTATCCCATTTTTGTCTTTTATTGTCAATGATATTTAAAATTGGATTGCACATATCAAATATGTAAATACCATTGCACAATGTAGCTGTACCATAAATCATTTCATTCAACATAATTAAACAACCATTTCTTGAAAAAATTACATGAAATCTCGTTTTATTAAGACATGAAACAGATACAATGTTATTTGTCACAACGTGTACATAGTAGCAATTATCCAAAATTAACTACCCACTAGGAAGATACAAAATAAAGGTTCCTATGCCTAATGCAGCAACTCTTGCTCTATTTCTCACACATAGGTCCATCTCTCCCTTCTTAAGCGGTCTACTATCCCTGAGGCCTTGCATATCAACATATATGTGTGAGCCACATCCTGTATCTAATACCCAAATATTATGATAAAAAATAGTATTAACCTTAATGACAAATAACATACTTGAAGTAGACGGTGGAACATCTAATGCCTTCTTCTGCTTCAGTGACTCTAGATAGGCTTTACAGTTCCTCTTCCAATGCCCTTCCTTGTTGCAATGAAAGCATATTCCCTTTGGTGTATTGCCCTTTGTCTTCTTCTTGGCTACACCTCCCACTAGCTTCTTGAACTTCTTCTTCTTCTTTTGGTTCCTCTTACGAGAACTAGAAGCAGAGTCCACCAACATCATATCTTTACTGTCCTTCCTGAGAGTTTACTCAGCAATTTTGAGTAGATTAATCAGCTCAAGTATCGAAGTGGATATTTGGTTCATCCGATAGTTAAGCATAAATTGTGAATAATTATTGATCAAAACAGTCAGAATTAAGTTTATACTTTATTCATGATCCATTATGAAACCGGCTAACCTCTCAATGTATCGATTCATCTTCAGTGCATACTATACTGGAGACGATCCCTCAGCCATCTTAGAGTGGAAGAGCAACCTCGAGGTCCCGAACCTTTCAGACAGGGCTTGCTTATTAAACAATTCCCTTAGATGGTAGGCTATGGTATGAGCATCCATAGCCTCATGCTACTTTTGCAATTCTAGTGACATAGAGGCCAGTATAATACAGTTCGCCAACTCACTATCATTCCGTAGCTTGTTGTAAGCTTTTTGATCCTCATCAGAGGCATCGACAGCAGGGGGATCGAGAAGTGGCTTATCTAGGACATATCCTAGTTTATCGGATTTGAGAACAATTCTCAAATTTTATAGCCAATCTAAAAAGTTTGGTCTCGTGAGTTTGCTGGAGTCAAGTAAAGAGCGTAAGTTCACATTGAACGAAGACATCATGGCGATTTATTAACCTAGAAGAATGAGAGAAAGCATTAGAATGTACATAAATGCATATCGATGGGGAATTTCATCACATGCATTATGGGTTCCACTATTTTATCCAAATCCATAGCCTTCACTACGAATGCGAGAAAAATTATAATTTTCGTAATGGGTTGATATCTAATATCACTAAGAATGAACTTAGGTTTGCCCAACAAGCCACCTTAGGTTAATCGGTAGGTATCATTCATACCAATTGCATTCAGTTATACAAATATCGACTTGTTCCATCAATTGTTGATTTAGCACACTCATTGGGTTATTAACTCTTGATGCGTATACATCCCATGTATACTACTTAACTTCTACTATATTCACGTTGACCTTGAGTTTGCCCAACAAATCAACGCTTCCAGTTAGGACTAACCCAGTAATCCAGAAATCTAATTTCCATGGTTTGAACGTATTCGTGTAGTGCATGCTTGGGTTTACCCAACAACCTAACACTAAAAGAATTATGGTTCTTACCATATCAATAGAAGGCGCAAGTCCTAATATTTTGGTTGAGGGATTTATTCTTAAGTCTCATTAATACTTGGATGATTATATATATATTCAGATTATGGATGACTCAATTAAATTGGGCCTATGTCCATAACCATCCTTAAAATGCATTTAATGCATGTAACACATAAAGGAGGTTTAATTTAGGTTATGACTTGACTATGTATTTAAAGTTTGTGATTCGATTCAACTCTTGAACTGAATCGGGTAGTAGTGTTAGTCTTGGCTAATTCAAAATATGAATGTGATTCGATTAGGAACCATAAAATTCAATTCTTTTGATATCTAAGTTAAGCACTTTAATTCTAATACACATGCATTTTTCTAGTTACACTAGAAATGCTATGCTTTACTTGGATTAATTCTAAACTAATCCTTAAGATTTTCAAAATTTCCGAACATCAATTAGTTATCTAAAACATTCCTAGGTCATCTCAAATTTATCAAGACAATTTCGGCATAAGCCAAAAATATCTTGACGGCCAAAATTATCAAGATAAATGGGTTAACATACTAGACACTAAAGATACTGATTCGATGCTCGGAAATTTTTCAGAACCCTAATTTTAAACACACGCACTTAGCATGCTACTATCATCAAAATAATACATTTCTTATCTCATAAAAATAATTTCAAGGTCTTATAACTGAAACACATACACATAAGTCATCAAACAAGTTAGCCCCATCAGCTTTCAAAAAGTTGACTAGTGTTGACTTTGACTTAATCTATTAATTGAATCAAGTTCAAATAATTCTGGAAAAATTCCAAAGTCATATACAAATTCTAAATGTGCCTAAAAAAATTTCTAGAATCTAATTCCTAGGAATTCTTTATAAACTAAGTAGAATTAGCCAGCACATCATATGTCCACTAACACTTGTCATACACTACCAACATGCATATAAAATCGAGAATAAATAATCAATCACTTCAAAAACAAGTGTCATACATCTCATACACGTGGCAGCATCATATGTGCATGGCATGGACAAAATTCATAAAAATAATTTTTTATAAAATTATTCTGGAAATTAAAGGCATGCATGTTCATCAGATTTCCAGAATTTCTCAGAACTTCATACATGATCAAGCTGAAACTAAAATCATAATAAAATAGAAAATAACATTCAATTGCATTTTCCTTAGACAAAAACATAATATAACACCTTATAAATATTTCTGTGAAAGAAAATTAGAATTTTTTTTCTATAATTATTACAAACATTTCAAAATCAGCACATACATTCTATTTTCCAGAAATTCCCAAAAAGCAACATATGAACATACTAGAGATTAATTCACAATAAAATAGCAAATGACATTCAATTGAAATTTTCTTTGATAGAAACATAATATAACATCTTATAAACATTTATGTGAAAGAAAATCAGAAAAAAAAAACAATTTTCTACAATTTATACGAAGTTTTTAAAATCAGCATGCATGTTAGTCATAACCTAGCAAACAGTTTGCACAAGTTCAATAGATCATCTTATACATGCATAAGTTGCTCTGATACCACTATTAGAGAGCCATGGGTCCATGCATCACATACATGGCAAGGTAGTGGAAGTGTTGGAATCAAAATTCCAACCCCACAACATCCCCAGAAAATCCAGAATCTATGTGCATGTATAAAACATATTATAAGAACATGAAATTACAACATATGTGCCTTGCAAATACTCCCCCTTTCTTGAATCTTCTCCTTGTTTGGGTTGTAGCAAACACCAAACACCTTCCTTGGCCTCAAGGGAGCATGCAAAGATGAAGAAAAATTAGTGTGTAAGGGTGGTTAGAGCACCAAACAATTAGATGAGTTCAAGTAGATGCTCTAGAGAGAGTTAGATCAAGACCAAGTTACATGCAATTGATCTCATCCAACAATTGCTTAAAATTGGATGAATAAATCTCAAGATCACTCATCTCAACTCTTCTAGACCCTTAACCTCTCTATTGAGTGTGTTTTTAGGTAAAAATTTATGTGTACATAAGTGAAGAACTCATTTATGTACCATTTGTCATTAAGTCGATCACGATCGTGACTTGCTTAATTGACAACCATGCACACTTTGTTTTTTCATCCAATATTTTATGCTTGTAACTCTTAGGTTTTTAGTAATTTTAGTCACTTGAATTAACTCTTAATCGGAGCAAATCATGAAGGATTTCATGATGCCAATTTACCATAATGTAAGTGGATTAATACTCGAACTCTTCGATAGTTAATTATCCGACTTACGAACCTTTCCATAGTTAATTACCATGCAATTCGTCCCTTCACCATCCTATACCCCACTTGGTTTGGAGTATGAGCTATATGTCAACTCTCACTAGATTGACTATGTCAGATCGAGTCCAAGTAATGTTAGTTCTTGTCCTGGGATCTCATTACTCTATATGTCATTGAAAACTCTCTTCATGACACATAATTGCTCTGGCCAGAAACTCTCGAGTAATGACAGCAACAAGAGGCCGTGGGTATCATCTCCTTTTATCAAGAGTGGTGAATCCTTTATTGGCTAGCCAATTACTTTCGAATACCAATAGTTGTACCCAATCACCACCCTATGAGTGACCTCATCTTCAGGCAATGTGAAATAGTGTTAAAGCACATTATCAATATCCAAGATATCCCTGAGTACCTTAAGTCTAAGGATATTTGCACCATTACTATGATGAGATTAATCACTGACATTTGATAGATCACCCATATGATAATGTCATATATAGCGGGTCATTCGATGTACTTACTACTCTTAGTAAGCTTCCATATATTAACTCTAAACATCTCATGCTTACAGTTTATGAGATCCACTACTTGATCAAATCAAATAGTATAACATGTGCTAGTCTATCCAGATTAACAATATCATGTATTATTAATCCTATGAATAGGGATAATTTAGATACTAACATAATTACACATGATAGAAATCTCGTTATTATGATCTCATCATGATTTTTTTTTCACGATATGTTTTGTATTATGGACTTCATTAGTTCGATTTAAAAATGATATCAATTCATAAATAAATGAACATCAAATTAATGAAAATTGTCTTTCGCTTTATTAATCAAAATAAAGTTTGTACAAAAATACTAAAGGTGATTGCCTTTAGAGTACTACTCTAACACATCAAATATTGCATCTCTACTAATCACCATCTTCTTTGAATTTAGATCCCAAAACTTGTATCCCTTCATTCTTTTAGGGTAGCCAATGAAGATATACTTCTTTGAAGTTGGATCAAGTTTAGACCTCTCATCACTAGAAATATACAAATAAGACAGACAATAAAAGTTTTTAACTCCAAGAAATATGCTTACTTCTTGTCCATACTTCCTCTGTAACTCTCTCATCCAGTGATGTGTGTAGTGATATATTGATAAGATTAAGAAAAACATTTAGCCCTTTCAATTATGGATTTGTTGACCCTTTATGAAATAATGTTATACTATGGTACTTTTTGAAAATTGTAGTGTCTTTGAATTCTCCTCACATAATTTTTGTGAATTATGAATCTATATACTTGGTACCATTATCTGATCTCAAATATTGAATTTTTTGACATGTTTAACTCTCCTTCTTGGCCTTTCATGCCTCAAAACTTGTAAAGGCTTTAGATTTTTTCTTCAAAATTATACCTAAACTTTCTTTAAAAAATCATTAGTGAATACAACAAAGTACTGAGATCCACCAAACGATAAGTCCCTAATAGGACCTATACATTGCTGTGTCTCAATTTGTGGATCTCACTATTTTTCCCTAAAATATGACATGGTCTTTGGCATGATCATGTAACTTTGGATCCTCGTGCTTCTTTGGATACTAATACACACCTCGTCACACGATTGTGTTCTAAGCTATAGATGTTATTGTCTTCTTAGTGCATAAGATATAGTTTATGACATGATTGTGTCTAAAATCGTATTTTTCTTAAAAAACCTCCACCACATCAATACATTTATGTCTTCAGCTTGCGCCTTTGCCGTCGATTTCTAAAAATGGACACGCTCTAGGCCACACTCATGTCCCCTCCATTTCCACCTAAAAGGTTCCCAAATAATGTCCCTTTTCTATTTGAAATTCTAAGAATGCATGCTACGTGCATATAAGCCATACACAATAAAGTCGATCAAAGAGATAATTAAAGAGATAGAGGCAAAAAGATAAAAAGCAGCAATAAAGAAAGAAACACCAAATGTATTAGGATTTGAAATCCTAAAATTTTGAAATTTAGGATCTTTAGTCGTTCAAAGGCCACTGCTAACGTAGCTTATTAGGCCTGAAAGTTAAAAAAATGGAATATTAACATAAGTGATGAAACCTAATAAAAATATAATATTACGTTAGGATAATGTCTAAATTATATAATTTATCAAATGTTATGATCTTTTTAAAACATGACAAAAGGGGCAATTTTGACTTTAATATTTTCATCAAAATACAAATTATATTTAACATTTTGGAACATTTAAAATAAATCTTAATATTCATAAAATGTTAAAATCAAATGTCGATAGTCAAAAAAAGCTAACATAATTATGTTTTCATTAGTTTTCCGTCCCGTCATTGTTGATGTGATAGAAATATATTATTTTTTAACATACTTATAGGTTTATAGTTCCATGTGGTATACGCCCAGTTATTTTAACAATTAGTTTTAACGTGATTTTGTTAATTATAATGATTCTAATTAGAAATAATTAATTAGTTATTCTAATAAACTTTATTAAATCTAAATTCCCATATTATTAAAGATCTAAACCCTAATTTTATTCTCAATCGCCTTACCCTCTTCATCTTCTCCCTTATCCCAATTTACGACACCAATAAGGATCTTTCTCCTTCAATTCCAGTTTATTTTAATCCCATCTTTCTTTTGATCATAAAGAACATCTTCTAAGCTTAAAAACTTCATGTACTTGTATACCAGTAGTACTGGTTCTTCTCCAACCTTGCGGCAGCCAAGAATAGGAACAAAATCCCTATGCTTGATTTTCCTAATAGTTTCCATTTCTACAATGAATCTGGCCATTTATGTATTTCAGTTTTTTGATTGTCACAACACTTTCATCCTTAAGTTGGATCTTGAATACAAACCTAAAAGTAAGCTTCCATTAAGACTTCTTAAATACGGCAGGATTAACGCCAAGGGATTTACGTGCACTTGTTACCTTCTTGATAGTATGTGTTATATGTGAGTGGATCGAGTAACACACACATATACATATATTCATGACCATGGCAATTAGCATGGTTTCGGCAAAATATACAAGGAAGTTAAATTTGATGGCATCTCCAACATCATAATAGCCTCCTACGAGATCCTTATCAATTATGGCCAAATCAGATTTATCATCATTTATTCTCTGAATAATTGAAATTTAAGACGAGGGATAAAGAAAAAAGATTGCCTAAGCACACTAGGTTCTCTGCTTTGTGAAATTTAAGAGAGGGTCATCAATTATGCAATCTTTCTTTTGTATGTTATAAAAAGACTGTTTTAATAATTCGAACTCGTAACCTTTCAATCACAGAGGATAAAGGATGAAAGATCATTCAAATAAGGATGAATAGAGTAAATTAAGCAATTGGAAATAAATTTAAGGTTTAGATCTTGAATAATTTGACAATCATTTATTAGATAAAATTAAATTAATTAATTTTTATTAGAGTTAATTGGAATTAGTATAATCATATTAAGACTAATTGAAGCTTTATTAAAATAGATGTGTCTCACATGCATGTATATGTCATGTCTCATGAATACATTAAAAAATAATATAATTTTGTTACATATATTAACAATAACATGACAAAAAATTGATGGAAAAATAACTTTGTTAGCTTTTTGGCCTACGAAAAGATTTAATTTAAACGTTCGTATTTATTTTACACGATTCAAAATATCAAAGCTTAATTTGTATTTTATCATTTTGGCTGTACAACAAAGCACGAGACTTTGGGTAGCCTAGCTATATATATCTGTTTAATTTAATTACATTCACATTTCATACAAATTTTCTAAAAATATTTTAAATATGAATAACTTTTATAAGGAAATGTCACCTATCAAGTCCTAATTATGTATTTATAAAGTTAAATAAAATAGAATTGATGGTATTATGCAGGGACCAGGGAAGTTTTGGATTGAGCCGTATACATATCCAACATAGGTACAAGAAGTGTTTCTAGTCCCCTATCTATTTTTAGATCATGTCTCGACTCTCGGGCATCACAAAAACCTCTTTAAGACAAAACCAGTCATATGTATTGAGGTCCACCAAAATAGCATTCCAAGTGTGTCGTTGACCTCCCATAATGCTACAGAAATAGCATTTCTGCATCTATAAGTTAAGACGTATCTTATTATAGTGCATTTAAGCCTACAAATCCTCTACTAAATGAATAACAAATAAAAAAAAGAGAGTGCTCCAATGGCGTCTTCTCTCCCAACCAGTCCCCTTGTTCTTTTCTCATCTCTGCTTCTTCTCCTTCCTTTTTCTAGTTTTGCTCACCACCCTCCTTCTCCCAACATAACTTACCACGGAGGTCCTATCTTGACCGGAAATCTAAACCTAGCTATTATATGGTACGGTCAGTTTGGTCGTGTCTCCAAAAATACCGTTAGGAATTTCATTAAATCTTTGAATTATAACGCCGGAGCAAACATACAGCCCCAAGTCTCATCATGGTGGAAAGTTGTCGAGTGCTACCAAGAAGCTGCTGCTAAACCTGTATTACCTATCAATGTGAAGGTTGTGAAACAAGTTACGGATGCCAGTTATTCCATCGGGAAGGTTATTACCGCCGACTTTTTTAAGCCTCTTATAGAGAAGGCAACTGGAGGAGACCCTAACATCATCCCGGTTATTTTCACTGCTAGGGATGTTTCACTCCATAACTTCTGCATACAGAGCTGCTCAGGCCATGGAGTTACTCTTGGTAATTTGGCAAATAAAAGCTGTTTGTTTTTATTATTCAATCCATTTTTTTCAGTACATTGAGCACTCCAAAATTAAATTCTAATGCAGACAACAAGCTGTACATATGGGTTGGCAACCCAGAAAATGAATGTCCCGGAACTTGCGCTTGGCCATTCCACAAGGCAGATAGTGGACCAGTAGGCATGGTATTGAACCCACCAAATGGAAATATTGGAGCAGATTCTATGGTTGTTTCATTTGCGCAGGCATTTGCAGAAGCAGTGACCAACCCATTCAAGACAGGGTTTTTCGAGGATGCCTTGAGGAATCCTATTGAGATTGCAACGGCTTGCAAGGGTATCTTCGGAAGCGGAGCACTCCCGGGACACGCTGGAAAAGTGCTCATCGATCCGGCAAACGGTGGAGGCTTTAATGCCCACGGATCAAGGGGCAAGAAATTCTTGGTCCCAGCTATATGGGACTTGAAAACAAAGACTTGCTGGACTCTGATGTAGCCACTGCTGTATACGGTATATACCTTTAAGAAGAAAGGATATCATATCGCGCAAGTACTATGTAATGTATAGCAAAACAATATACCTGAATACCTTACCCTGCCTTTACTTTTTTCTTGTTTTGTTTCTTCCCGTGGGCTGCACTGTGACCTGCGGGTGGTAGTAGGAGACAAACAAATTGAGTGAAAGAACGATGGAAGATATTATTCAGTTGTATCTAAAACCCACTTGTTAGGTTTTTGTCTTTACAAAATTCAATAGTTCAAATGTGCTAATTTTAACTTCTGTCTTACTCTTATGAGAAATTTAAATGATATGTTATTTATTAATAAATATTATATAAATTTATAGCATTAATTTTATCTAATCATTGAAAAGTTCAATTGCTTCTATAATTTTTTGTTTCACTTTAACTTTCTAATTCAGTTTTATTTTAATAACTCTTATTATTAAAAATTGATCAATTAATTTTTTTAAATTAATAAGTTCTTATAAACTAAAATAAATCAATTAATTTTTATTTAACAATCTTTTTTCAATTAAACTTCAAATTTTTCTATTGAAAAGAACAATCTCTTTCAATAATATTTCAAATTCTTTAATTTTATTTAATTTTTAGTTAATTTTGTAACACCACACTACCATAAAGTATATATACTCGAACATCCAGATGAGATTCAAGTACATATCTTATGACAATGGTATGTTAGAGCAAACATAATCTCTTAAATGGTATCATAAAGAATATACAATACTTAAAACCTCAACACTTCATTTCATTCATTGACAAAAGTTTACAATCCTTTATACAAAAGTTCTATAAGTCAAAGAAACTATAAAATATAATCTATAACTCCTCTGATGTCAGCTGACAGACCTTTAAGTCATATCTTAATCCAAAATGTTCCTCTAGAAAATCTTAAGAACTAAGTCTCCTGTCTCATACATAAAAAGTCACGTTGTAATTTTTGATGAGTTTTGTGAACTCAATGAGTGAACCATTATTAATGATCTCTCTCAAGTCAAATACACAAATATCACATAACCAACTAATTTCACAAACATTTTCTATCTTAATAAGACATAATGAATGACACACATTTCATATGCATTCTTTCAGAACATATATAACCCAACCAATCACATTATCATGACATATCACTTTATCATCACAATTTCAGAAAAAATTTCATAATCATATATTTCATAATCATAAATATACAAATGCAAATGCATATGAGACTCCAAATTCGTTATTATTTGTTGTGACCGAGCGCCTTTCAGATACAGATACAGATACTGGCCCATTGGGCTTAGTCAGATACAGAAATCACGGAGCAAAGGTCTACATACAGAATTCCGAGCTTAAAGCTCTTTCAGACTGGATACTCTAATCATAACGCCTCTATTTGAACATACATTTTATGAAATGCTTCAAATAAAAGAATATGCTATGAATAACATTCACTTATGATGCATAGACATAATCTTATATTCATCAGACCTCATTCCGTTATTCAACTTTCGTTGAGTATTCTAAAATCATTCAGAATTCAGTTGCAAATAGATATCATTTAAATTTCAGGTGCAAACAAAACACTTCCAATACATTCTTGAATATCAAATTCAGATGCAAACAAAATGCTTCCAATACATTCCCAAATATCAAACTCCTCAGACCATTAAAGTCCGGAATTCACATACAAATCACAAACAGTTCAATAATTGGAAGTTAAACAGAATAAATCAATCCTAGAAAGATCATCTAGGTTGATTCACAATACGCTCTAATTTATGCTATTGCCTGGATAGTCCGGTAATGTCTGAATAGCGTCTGACTTGAGCGTTTAAAATTATACAATTCACACATAATTCACATTACAAATTCGATCAATCAAATACATATTCATTTGTGCATATATATACATATGTCATGTTCAATACATGCTTAATTGACTTTTCCCAGGTATGTAACTTTATTCAACTTTCTTAACCATTTAACATCATACTTTGTATACTATCATTTTACAATCAGGTTTGTCCCTTTAAAATAGCTTGATTTACTTCAAATTCATCAATCATACTTTACACTTATTCTTAAACATTTCCATGATAAAAAAGTTTCTTATAATACACACACAATTGGTACCTTACATATGAAAATTTAGCAAGTTAAATTTATACATTCACCAAAATTTTTCCAGCAACATATACATATACATTCACCCAATTCTCATTCATAAATACCCTATTTTTCATACCTTATACACATTATTCATGTCCTAAAGATCATATTTTCATTAAAAGAACTCACTTATTCCTTTAACAAATCAGAATTTCCATATTTGAACTCAACACATCCAAAACAATCCCTTCTTTAAGTTATGACTTCAATTAACTATATAAACTTATCGAGATATCTTCTGGCCAAACTGTTCACAGAAGCATTAATAAGACATCAATAATCATTTTTCATGTTTTATACTTTGACTAATTTGAGCTCTAAAGTCTCCAAAATTAGGAAATAATATAAGGTGCCTATATAGGGATCTGTCACAGGTAGTATTAAGAAAACAAACATAACTCAAGATCTAGTCATTATTTAATCAAGCCACTTTCACAGAGGTCAAGCTAAGACCTAGATCTACAACTTTTATTTTTTGAGTTTCTTCAAATTCATACCCTAAAGATATGTAAAATAGGTTGAAAGAGGAAGATGAAATTGAAACCAGAATTTCGACTTACAGCTCTAATTTTTCGGATTTTGTTTTACACTTTATACCAAAGTTAAAAACATCCTCTTTATAATTCATCAATTATACCTCTATTAGGCCTAAATCATACTCGAATTCCTCATCAATAACCTCTCCAATTCCATTTCAAAATTATTCAATTAACAGCTCATAAATCTTAATCTTTCATGCATCAAAAATCAAACTAGAAATCTATCCTTCATTATCATATATATAGGTCTAATTCTTTCTCAATTTCAAGAACACTCTTCTGACAACTTTCTTAGGCATAAATCCACTTTCTTTATACATTAATTCCAGTCCAATACATCCACATAAGGCCCTATACTCTACGGTTTCCATATACCAAAAACAAAACAGAAAAACTTCCAAGTTCATGCAACATTTTCCAGCACATATCTTCACTAATATCATACACATTTCATTCCAATTCAAGCATCATTCTTATATCAATTGACATGCCACAAAATTTAGATTGTTACTTAACTATTAGGCTTCCCATTTAACACAAAATTTCAGATTAAACAATTGTCCCAAGCAAGCAAAAATCAACGCAATTCTAAGGTGAAACTGAGCAGTTTTTCTTTTTTTTAAGGACAACAAGGTGAAGACAACTTTGAACAGATTTCTTGGCTATTTAGTGTAGGGCTTAGGTGTGGTTTTTGTGCAGAACTTTAGCTAGGGTTAATACCAAAATACAGAGAAAATTTGAAGCAATTTTGTTGGAGAAAAGTGAGAGAATCAGCAGAAACATTGTTGCTGGAATTTGGTCCATCATCATACTAGGTGTCAACTTCTAAACTCACCATATTGCTTAAGCCATGTAATACATTTGGCTAACTAATCAGCTACCACTAATCCACATATTAGGTTGCCATTTGTCCCCTGCTAAATCAGTCCACAAGTCATTCCAAGATTTGTCCGCATGTCACATAATAATTAGTCCAATTGTCATTTAATTACTAGTCCATTTGTCACACATTTAACTATGCCAAATGTCACTCAATTTTAGGCTTAATCATCCTAATTTTCATATATCAATTTTTCTTACCGCTTGGCATTTTTTTCTAAACCAAATGTACATTTAATTCATTAATCTCTCAATCAATAACATTTGATTCCAATTTACTAATTGAAATCTAATAACACCAAAATTCAAGACATATTAATTTATAATTCACATCATGTTCACTTAACTTCTTTCATACCTCGGGATAGGTCAATTCAGTGCATATGCTATGTTTGTAATGTGTACAAATATCAATTCGTGTATGAATGCCAATGTTATGTATGTATATGCAATAATTAATTTAGGGTTAAACCTTAAGCATATATCGGAAAATAGGATATCACAAATTTGATACCGGTCTAATATAGGTTGAACTTTTTAAACCTTAAACATCTTATTTTATTGGTCTATTTTTTAAAACACTAATTTTGTCTCTACTTTTTATTTTATTAAAATTTGAATAATTTATTAAAAATTAAAACAAACAACTAAAACCAATGTTATGAATACCGTAACGGGTTCAGTACCGGATTGAACTCTGGAACGGAACTGTACCGGTACCGGGTACCGTTTCGGAGAATTTTTTAAAATTATGAAATAGTCCCTAAAATTTTTAAAAATTACAAAATAGTCCATATTAGTATATTATACAGTTGTACTGTACATTTTACTAATTTACTGTTTACATCAACTATGTTTT
>JAOSBM010000002.1:11668474-11680659 GCA_027568955.1 Erythroxylum tenue | reverse complement strand
GATAAACTTATCTCCTAGAAGATAATCTCCTAAGCTAACAGACTTATCTAAAAATAAAGATAAATAATTATCCAACATGATCAATTCTTTATCCGTCTCTGTACATGTTTTTTGTTTTTTTTTCTTTCACTAATTGTTTGTCCTCTATTTGACTTGTATCTCGATGACTATTATATAGGCTTAGTATGACTATTATATAGGCTTATTATAATCGCAATCACAAATAGTTAGGACAACTTTGTCTATATATAAAAAAATTATGTAAACCATATTCGTTTTATACAACAATTTTATTAAATAAATAAGGTAATAAATATGCTTTCATTATTTATTTGAAGAAAATTTCAGTCAGATGATGATCTCCATACTTATTACAATACAAAAAGAAATATAAAATAAAATAATAAATGAATGTTAAAATTATAAAGGTAAAGAAATTAATATATCATAAAGTTTATAATTTATCTTGTACATTTTCAACATCGAACTAACTTTGCGCACACGTTAGAGCTTTTACAATTTTACAACGAAGTTTAATATGATAAAGATTCATCATTCGAATGCCAATATTCAGAATAAACTCATAAGCAATATCAGATGCTGGAATTATTAAGATGTTTCATATAATTACTCGTACGATCCATATTGACCTCTATGCAACTTTTACTAAGATAATATGTTAAAATGCTCAGTACTTGTGGTCACAATATATGCTTCCAAATATTTATCTAACTCCATCATATTGTAAGAAGTCCTAACCCCTTTTTTCTTTGATGAATTCCTTAAAATGAAAAGTTAAACATCCAATTATGGTTGACGATGATGTATCAATAATAGATAAAGCTGATACTACACTCCTACGATCTTACCCTGTGTCCATTCTTAACTGACAATTTTCAAACAAGTCATACTAAAATTGTTTAATGATATCAATATATCCTTTAACTTACTTACCAAACAAAAATCGATAAAAAATTGATGCCCCTCGTCTTATACCTCAAGTCCATAATAGAAATTACTATTACATTATTCCCTATCAAAGATCGATAAGTTTTGAATCCTTTATCATCTATTTTGACATGGTTTGAATCACCATATTATAATGAAAAATCAATCAAATAATTCTAACTTAATCTTACACATGTGGCTAAAGCAAATGTATCAAGTTGGATATTTTATTCTTGAGAACAACTCAAGAACATTATGAAATATCCTAACTTCACATAAATTGCTTTAGCCAACTTCTGTTACTCTTTTGTCTATAAGCAAGTATATTGAGAATCTTTTTGTTTCAACTTGATGAGCACTTTAATATGCTTGGTTTTGACTTTAGCATCTTGAATATTGAATTCATTAGGTTGAATAATCTTGAATATTGAATTCCATTAGGTTGAATAATCCAAAACTAATTTCTTTATGTATAGAATGCGTAGTTGTCATACAATTTTTTTCAAAACTTTAAGTCATTTATGTGTAAATTGGTATGCTATTATGGATTGCCTCCATCCCTTTCTTATATTACTTCTAACCCATCCTTCACTATCAATATCACAATATGCATGAAACAATGCATATGGAATAATCTCCTATCCATCAGCAGGCTCCCAACCCACAATTTGGTCTTCACTTTTTTGATCATATCATTGTTTATGTTATAGTTGTCCAAAGTTATGGTTGAGAGCTTGGTGTTAATGTTCCAATGCATTAAGCACTTGACCAGTACAGTTTTCAATCTTTTATGGGGACGACAGATAAATAAATCTATCATTTACAAAACATAAAAATATTAATTATAACATATTCAATAAACAAAAGATAAAAAATTAAAGAATATTGTTTACCTCATGATTCAATTGCATAAACTCCAGTCATTATCAATATAATGTGTTGTAACTACCATATAGCCTTTCTTTTGATTATTGGGTTTCCACATATAAGATGTGATGGTAACTCATTCATAATTACTCAACAATATCTTTAATATCAAAATCTTTTGATCTTTGTAAATCTTGATGATTTCTTTCTTTACAATATTACAAGTTAGGATCTTAAAGGTTGACTGGAGTGAGGATGAAAAAAAATTATGAAGTTTTGATTATCAACGATGAAGAGGAGACATTCATTCACAATGATCATTTTGGCTAGCAAATTCTTTGATATATGAACATCAAAAGTTGTGGAAGTCATTTAACTTTTTTTCTTTTTTTTAGTTTAAATATGTTTAACCTCCTATTGCAATCTTCCTTTTATTGCAAGAGTTTATATGTCTCTTTAAAACAGACGTTTCACCTTTAGGACCCCCGTCTAATATCTTATGGTAATACTTGTATTGGTCCTTTTCAACTCCATCACTTGATTTAATCTTAATGATGATATTCCAAATGTCACTTATTATCTTCAAAGAACTATTCCCTTTAATATGAACTGTTACTTCACTTGGTATAGTGCCAGGTACTTGGAACTCTCTATTATGTTGTCTTGTGTTGAAGGATTACATGCATCAATTTGAAACAATTACAAACATGATAATCATTTAAAAGTTGTTAATTAATGTTTTATCTTATAATGAACTACCATTGAAAAGTAGCAAACAAGAAAATTAATAGATGAGGAAAATTTTACAAAGAGCATAATATAATAAACATAGATGTCTAACAATGAAATAAAGGTAGAAAGACTAAAAGAATGAAGGAAAATTACTAATTTTTCTAGTTGATACAGTCAAACTCAAATACAATTAACCAGAAAGAAATATGGTATGCTTAAATATATGAATGAACTCAAATAGTACAAATATCATGAAGAATTGAACATCATATCCTAAACAATATTATTTAAAAATAAATTTCATTTAAATAACCAATCTTCTTTCACTGTGTGTACTCTTTAGTTATTAGTCGAGCTTTGAATATTTTTCCTTCCTTTTCTATTACTATTGGCTTCCTCTTTTATACCTCTTTTGCACGTAATATGCCTATTCCCTTTAGAAAGATACACTAACTCTTATGTCTGCTTCTTGTTCAAAGACTCTACCTCTACCACCGTAACTCTCATCCATTTATCCTTATCCTAACTATTTATATTCTCTTAAAAATTAGGTGGAATTATGATGAGTAAGAAGGATATTGAGTTTTCTCAATTGCATTTATTTTGTGGCCTAATGATAATTCTCACTCTATCTCTATTTTGCAAACTACAATTTCCAACCTCTTTCAAGTTTACTCCAAGCTAACCTAGTTCCACTTATACATCCTTCAAACTATCCTTTACTGATCCTGACACAATCTCTGCATATATTTGTTTCAACTTTTAATATATATTGCTCATCAAGCATAATATCCTTACTAATCACCATCTTCTTTGATACTAGATCCTAAAACTTGTATCCCTTCATACCTTTATGGTAGCCATTGAAGATATACTTCTTTGACTTTGGATCAAGCTTAAATCTCTTATTATTAGAAACATATGCATAAGTAGGACAACAAAAACTTTTTAACTTAAAGAAATATACCTTACTTCTTTTCTATACTTGCTCTAAAACTTCTCATCTAATGATGTGTTTGGTGATTTTTTAATAAGATATCATAAACACTTGGCCTTTTCAATTATCGATTTATTCATCCTCTCTATAAAATGACATTATACTTTGATATTTTTGAAATGTATATTTGAATTCTATACTACTCACATAATTTCTTTGAATTATGAATCTCAAGTATTTAATTTTCTGTACGTTTACTTCTCTATCTCAACCTTTGACGTCTTGAACATTACAAAAGCCTTATATTTTGCTTCATAAAGTATACCTAAACTTTCCTTAAAAAATTATCAATGAATGAGACAAATCGCTAAAATCCATCTAATAATAACTTTCTAGTAAGGCCCTATACATTAGTATGCATATAATTTAGAATTTCTTTGTTTTTTATGCCCCCATCTTGAATTTACATTAGATTGTTTACCAAAGCACATAAAAATTGTAAAAATCTTACACTTTTTGACACATTTTAACAAGCTCCTCTTATAAGGTTTTGTCATCCCTCATTCACTGAAATGACTTAGTCACATATGCCATAATATAGTACTATCATAACCTGACTCTATTATAGTAACCCTCTACCTACAACTATGCTCCCTGTTAGTTTGCACATGTTTCAAGCAACCTTGATGCTTTGATGTTATCTTACTCAAATTTATATCCTAAACCATATGCAAGCAAGTTATCTAAAGAAATCAGGTTCTTTCTAAAATGTAGTATATGACGAATGTCATAGTGTGTCTTAATAACACTATCAAACTTCTTGATCCTAACCTATCTTATTTTGATTATTTTATAAGTTTTTATCATCCCTCAACCAAACAATACCAAAGTTGATTAATGTATATAACACAAGCTAATCATCTTTTAGTTTCATGTGGTGTGAGCATCACTTATCTAGTATCTATGAGTCTTGAAGTTAACTGGTTAAAACATAAAGAATTTATCTTAAACAAGCCATATTTATTTTTCTTCCTCTTACAGCCTTGCTTTACTTTTAACAATATTGAGTCTGTTATTTATAAGACAATATTACAATAGTGATGTCTTCCAAACTAGCTATCTCTTTATCCAATGTAAGAATGGTTACCAAGTGTTTATAAGAAAGAGGTAAGAGAAAAAGTAGAATTATTGCTTTGTCCTTATCTATAATAGTCACCTCGAGCTTTAACAAGTCATTGACTATTTGATTCAATGCATTGATACGTTATTCCAAATATGTTCCTTCCTGCATATTCAACCTATATAATTTTTGCTTTAGATATACTTGCTTGTAAAAGACTTTGACATGTAATGACACTTTATTTTCTTCCATATCTCCAAAGGAGATGCAATCTTTATGAAATGATATAAGACCTCGTTTGCCAAATTCATCTATATCTTTTAACTTATTCTCCCACATCCCCTTCAACATGCCTTAATTTGTGAATAAATCCTTTATTCTTTGTTTTCACAATATACAATTCCTAGTTTCATTAAATTTTCTCATATCAAACCTTGCAATCGAACTTATTGTTGCCTCAAATATGCTTTGATACAACTTATTAACAAACTAGATAACAAGAATGAGGATAAGGAAAGAAATCAAACTAAAACATAATAATTTTTTCTAAAAAGGTTTAACCAATTTGATGCTACATCCTTAGGACCTAAGAGCAGCTAATTCACTATTGAATAATTGTAATGATGATTATATCAAGCTAGGTTTGAAATAGTATGCCTATATATGACCTTAGCTAATACAATTTTACTCAAATAGATCCTTACCAAGCCTAACGTAGTTTAACTGTAATTATAGTGGGTCTTATAATCCTTTAAATGCTTAAATTCTACAAAAAATATATGTCTTAAAATAAGGGTGACTATGGTTTCATCACTATATTTCTCTAAAATATAAGATGAATTTTGAACGACTATGTCCTTAGAGCATTAATCCTCCTACTTCTTTGGATACTAACACACATTTTCAAAAAATTCGCATTCAAATAACTAATTAAGTCAATGTAACATATTCTTAGGGTACTAAAATTCCTAATGAAATGGCTCCATATAAGTATCTAAGGATGCACTTAATATCTAATAGATGTGATTCTCTAGGACTTGATTAAGATCTAGAACATAAGGGAACACTAAACATGATATCAAGCTTACTTAAGATAAGATAAAGCAGCACCAATCATGCCTTGATAAGGCTTTACATATACCAATTTTCCCTCTTTATCTTTGTTCAATTTTGTTATAATGCTCATAGGTGTCCCTAATGGTTGCCTTAATCTCTGTAGCGTTTAAGTAGATATTTGGTATACTTTGCTTGATTGATATAAGATTCCTTCCTTCATTTTCTTGATTTGGAATCTAATAAAGAAGTTAAGCTTTTCGATCATGCTCATCTTAAAATCCCTACTCGTACACTTGGAAAATTCTTTACACATATTCTCATGCAACATTAAAAATAATACCATCATAAAATTTTTCTTAAATGAAACAATTTAAACACTTTTAACATCCATTTAGAACAATTTGAAATTCATGTAGGATGTAAATGCAAGCTAGAGCCTAATGACTTCTAGCCTAGTCATTAAAGCAAAAGTTTCCTCGAAGTCTATGACTTTTTCTTAATTATATCCTTTTTTTACCAATGTAGCTTTATTTCTCGGAATAGTACCTGATCCATTTAATTTATTTTTAAAACCCATTTGGTACCTTTAGTTTAGTGATAACTAGGTTTAGGTACTAAACTTCGCACTTTACTCCTCTAAAATTAAGTTAACTCCCCATTTGTAACAAGAACCTAACATTCATCATTAAGGGCTTCTTCTATTATCTTAGGTTTGACTTGAGAGGTGAAAGCAAGATAAGATCTAGTAATCACCCTTTATTGAACATCACCTAAAATTTGATTTGAAGGATGACTCTTCTTAAATTTCCAAACTCTTTAGAGTTCCTCATCCTTCTTACTTCCTTTGATTGGTTTAACAATATGTTTGTGAGCAATGTTTTAGGTTTATCCCTTTTGTTTCCTTCAATGGCTAATGTCTCTAGTTCTTTGGATATACCTATATCATCATCTTCAAGATCTTTCTTGGATACAAGAGGGTTCGATTCATCAAAGATAACATGCATAGATTCTTTAATAGTAAGGATCTTTCTATTAAACACCCTATATGTTTTGTTATTTAAGGAATAACTAAGAAAAATTCCCTCATCCTCTTTGGAATTAAACTTTCTTGAGTTATCTTTAGTGTTCAAGACATAGCATTTACAACTAAAAACTTAATTTTTGGCTTCTTCCTATGACAAAGTTTATAAGGAGTTTTATCTTAAATTGATCTTATATAGACTTTATTTGAGATGTGATATGTAGTGGTGACTGCCTCTACCTGAAAATACATATGAAGATTATACTCATCAATTATGGTCCTAACCAGTGTTTTGAAAATCGGACCGAACTGGCCGGTCGGACCAGAGAATCGGTGACCTGGAGCATGAAATGATCTGGTTTAGCCCTTATTTTTTATGAGTGATTGACCCGGTCATTTTGCGATCGGACCGGAGAAAACCTCTGAATCGGTGTAAGAAAGGATCGGTCGATCTATTTAAAATGCCTTGATTTTGATGATTTCAACTTGACAAGAAGTCTTGTTTGAATGGAACATTAGTTGAGTTTGGTTTTTAGCAGTGAATTAACCGAAAACCTCTGCAAGTGATTGAAGCAGCTGAAAAAAAACCCTCTAAAAACCAATTCAATCTTTGCTAGACGCTTAAAAGCTGTCCAAAGTCTCCACCTTTACGTTGCTCCTTGCTTTTCAAGTTTCAACTATACCTGTTTCATATTTCTACTCTAAACTCCAAAGCCCTCCTTCGAATCGACAAAATTTTGACTATAACACTGTCTCTGTTTGCTCTATCCTGTTGTCTTGTTTTGTGTTATATTGGTGAACTTTAAAAAAAAATTGTATGTTTTGAAGTTTGAAGGTTTAAGTTAAGTTTATAATTAAATAAATAATTAAATAGTATGTTTAAAAAATATCTTATATATATAATATATAAAATAAAAATTTATATATTTAATTATTTATTAGTTACCGGTTCGATCACGGTTGAATTCCGGTTGAACCATTGACCCTTGAATCAGTTGCTTCTCCGGTTCAGTCACCGGTCCGGCTTTTAAAACATTGATCCTAACCATTTCTTTTAAGGTCCTATTTTTTTGTTCAATAACTTTATGTTGTTGAAGGGTTATTGGTGAAGAAAAATTGTAAAAGATATCGTTATCCTCACAAGAGGTTTCAAACATTTCATTTTTAAATTTCCTACTATGGTCACTCCTAATAGGAGAAATAGAAACTTCTTTTTTCATTTTTTACCCTTTTGATAAATTTGATAAATGCTCCAAAGAATTCATATTTTTTTCCTAAGAATAAGACCCAAGTAAATATACTAAAATCATAACATCTGACAAAAGCATAAAAGTTACCACCTAAACCAGAAATCCTAATTGGTCCAAACAAATCTATATAAAGTAGTTGTAAAAATCTAGTGGAAGTTATCAACGTTTTGGGTTTGAATGAGCTTTTGATTTGTTTTCCCATTTGGCAAGCTCCATCAATCTTGCCTTTCTCAAATTTGATCTTTAGAAGCCCATTTATAAGTTATTTAGAGTTGAGGTTAAAGATGACGTCCACGCTTGCATGTCCAATTCTCCTATGCCAAATCTATGCATCTTCACCAATAGACATCAGACATTAGACATTTCATATCTTGGTTAAAGAAATCATCAAGATCAATTGTATATATGTTTCCTTCACTTTTTCCTAAAAATGCAATAATATTGTCAACTACTCTAGATATAATGCATAAACTCTATTTAAAGTATACATTATAGCCTTTGTTGCATAGCTGGCTCACACTTAATAAGTTATGCCTCAATCCATCAAATAAAAGTACATTATCAATAGTGGTGTGATATTCCTTATCAACTTTGTTGATACCAATTTTATTAACCTTGGCATTATATCCAAATGTAACGAATCCTCCATATTTGTCTCTCAGATTTGAGAATTGGGATGCAATGCCTATTCTTTGAGAACCCATTATCCATGTGTTTTAAGTACTAAATAAGCTTGGATATTTGGTTGTTAGTCTCCTTCTTCTTTTCAACCCACTTGATTGAGGGTTTATTCGTTATCATTTGTTTTGAATATTAAATTTTGTCAATATGACTATATTTTACATAAAAGTACCATACCATTTCATATGATTTGATAGGATGACAATGATCATTATAATTTTAATGCATGAATGCATTTCTTGTTCTTGTATATGCATATAAGTTATGAAAATTTTTAATACATTTCTTTCTACTATACTATTAGATCTTGTGTAAGTGATTTGAATGTTTTCTTTGGAGAATGAAAATTGCTAGTATAATTATATATATGAGATATGTTTCTTTCATTGTAATGATGCTTATGTTGATTGTGAACATGTGTTATAGAATTATGCTTAGTGTAAAGCCTACTATGGTACAAGTAAGATTGCATGTTATCACATGTTTTTGTATAAAATTTAAGCCTATTCTTTTCTTAAGAGTATTAAATTCTAGGTTTAGATTATAAATAATACATGAAAGCATAAAGATTGCTCTTAGCTTGAGCCTAGTGGATATGTTGTGTGTGTGCTTAAATGTGGATGGTCTTTGTACACTTGTCATCCTAGCGCGTTAGTTCTTTACTATGTAAATGCCTTTCTTTGAAAAAAGTGTCTTAGGTGTTAGAAGCATTCCCATAGCTATATCCAATTTTATGCCTATTATTAAACTCTTTTGAGCTCCTATCATGTTTTCTAATTTTTTACTTTCTTTAGCGAACTTGGACAATGAGACATTGAGAGAATGAACATCCTTTTTCAAATATTTATTCTTATGCTTTAAAGTGTCTAAGTCATGATTTTCCATTATGGCTACACCTTTAAAAGCTTTGATGTTGTGCAATTCATTCTCTATCTTTTCATTTTCACTTATGCACGCATCTAGATTCTTTTGAACTTTTTTTAGTTTGGAAGATAACTTTTTCTTTTTCATACACATGATTTCAAGACTCTCAAGAAGTTCATCATATATCAAATCAATGTCACTATTATATCATATGATTTAAGAGTTAGAGAGTACCTCATTATCATCTTTTACCATAAGGCATTTGTGAGCTACATCTCCTTTTGAATGCTCACTTTCAGAGTTACTTATGTCAACCCAAATGGAGGCTTTGAGTGTCTTATTTTTGCTTTTATCTCCTTTTTTTTTTTTCATTTCTTTCATGATTTCAATTTTCTTTTGAGAAAAGGATATTGAGACTTTATATTTTTTGGTTTCATGCATTCAAAGTAAATAATGTTATTTGATTTGTACTTTGAATCTACCTTACCACCTTCGTAGTCCTTTCTCTTTGAGGAGTTCTTCCTCAATAATTTCTTAAATTTTTTAGAGATTAAAGCAATATCTTTTTTATCATTTTCACATGTTTCTTGCTTTTCACATGATTATTCCTTTGAGACTTTGAATGCTAAAATCTTTCTCTTTGGAAGCATCATTTCTTCTTGCATCTTTCGGAGTCTCATTTCATATGTAAAAAGAGATCCAATGAGCTTCTTTAATGGTAAAATTGATAGATTATTAACTTATTGTATAGCTGTCACTTTAGCTTCTTATGTTTTTGACAGTGACCTAAGCAACTTCCGTACCATTTCAACATTAGTGTAGGTTTTCCCAAAACTCTTTAGAGCATTGATAATATCAATAAATCTAGTATATATGCTAGAAATGCTTTCATCGTGTTTCATTTAGAACAATTCATATTAGTGAGTTGGCATGTTAACTTTACTTTTTTTAAAACTTAATTTATTCCATCATGAGTAACTTCTGATATATGCCAAATTTCGTGAGTTGTTACACACATAAAAACTCCATTGGATTCATTTCTTCCTAATGCATAAAACAAAATGTGGACGACTTTAATATTTAAGGAGATTAATCTTTTATCTTGAGGATCATATTCGTCTTTCAGCTTAGGAACTTTTTTATTGTCTATAATTTTAGTAGGAATGTATGGAACACTTGAGATAATTTCCTACAAATTGACACTTTTGGCCATCAAGAAAAAATCCATTCTTGTTTTCCAATAAAAGTAGTCATTTATATCAAAGAAAGGGGCTTTATTAATAATTTAACCCTCTTGGTTAAAGGATGTTAAAGATGCTTCTACATATTTCATTATAATCTTTGTTGTAGGATTTCATTTGTAATATTAGCCCTATAAACCTTAATGGCACTCAAGAGGGGGGGGGGTGAATTGGGTGAACTCAAGATTTTAATTAAAGGATACTAACTTATAAAAACAATGCTTACAAATCATCACAAATGCAAGAATGAAGTATAAGGAATTTAATTATACCTGTAAAATAAATTAAAGAGTAAAGGAAGAGAAACAAAAATTGATTTGTAGTGGTTTGGTAAACAATCCTTACCTACATCCACTCTTAAGACTCATCTTGGATTTCAATTATAATTTATCTTTCAAGACAAAGAATAACCTTTGTATGATCTTTTATTTACTTTTCAATCTTCCTTCAAGGTAGAGAGGAAACTTAAACCATTTTAGATTCTCCAAGTACAATGATCACACCAAAAATGGCTTACAACTCAAACTTGCTCAATTGGATATTTTGATAATCACAAAGGGCTCACATACTTAAAAAGAGACAATGAATGCTCAAATAATTGAAAAATATTTATAAATATGTGTAAAAGACACTCAAATGTTTTTTTTAATAAAAAATAGAAAACACCTATTTTGTTGGGCTCGAGTCCTGTGACTAATCCCGAGGCGACCATTTGGGTGGGTGGAATGAGGATCATGCGAAAAGAAAGTCTAAGCCTTCATTTAAAGGTGAAAGTTCAGCGGCAGCAATTGGCGGATTCGTTGTGGCAAAGATATGTTCACCGCGGCGACGATATGGAAAACTTCCAAGAACCTTTCGGGAGAAGTTCGCCGCAGCCAACATCTGGCTTTGTCGCGACGAAGTCTTACTGTCTGTTTGGTTAGCGTCTTCAACATGCAGAGACGGGATGAGACGAAACAGAACAGGACAGAACAGAACAAGAATTGGAGACAGTGAGATGTTTGGTTGCGGTGGACAGAACAAAGATAATTGTCTTCGTCCTGAGGACAGAAATGTGTTTGATTGCAGGGGACAGAAAAAAAATAATGTGAATGACAAAAATGCCCTTGCAGTATAATAAGAAGAGTAGATGTAATTCATTGATTATTTTATAATTGTATCAATATTTATTTTACAATATTTAATTATGTTATTATTAATGTGTAACTCTAGTAAAATTTCAGTTGTGTGATTATTTCTATTAATATTATTAATATTAATATTATTACTATTAAAAATTTCGTACCTATTATGACTAGTATTTGTTGATGTTATTATTTTTAGGATGATATTTGTTATAAAAAATTAATTATGTTATTATAATTAATATTAATATTATTATTATTAATTACTGTTGTTATTATTAGTAAGATTTATTATAAATTTTGTAATAACAATAAAAATAATAATTATTAGTATTATTAATTAT
>JAOSBM010000002.1:11648816-11668374 GCA_027568955.1 Erythroxylum tenue | reverse complement strand
AATTTTATTATACCAAATTAATTATCTTATTATTATGAATTATTATTATTATTATTATTATTATTATTATTATTATTTAATAAGTTATTCTTATTTATTTATTTATTTATTTATGTATGTAGTACGTATGTATGTATGTATGTATGTATGTATGTATGTATTATTTAATAAGTTATTATTATTATTAATTAATTAATTAATTATATTATTATTATTAAATAAGTTATTCTTATTCTTTTATTATTATTATTATTATTATTTAATAAGTTATTATTATTAAGTTATTATTATTATTATTATTATTGTTATTGTTATTATTATTATTATTATTACTAATTTTTAATAAGTTATTATTATTAATAAGTTATTATTTTTATAAATTTTCTACTTACTATTTTTAATATTGTTAATACCATTAATTTTATTATACCAAATTAATTATTTTATTATTATTATTATTATGTACTTTTATTATTATTATTATTGGAGATAAAAAGCAGGGATATGTTGATTTTCTGTCGAAGAAAACCTGTTGTCAAAATTTAGAGAAACAATGTTTTATGGTTTCTGTAAAACCGTTGTGGTTTTTTTATTTTTGGAAACAAAAAATCGAAACAGAGTAAGCCAAACGTATTTTTCTTATTTGTTTTTCTTTTTACAAAAACGACAACCAAAAACAGGAAAAAAAAAACAGAAACAAACAACCCCTTAGTTTTAAAGTAATCCCTTAACTTATGTCTTAGATTAAGGATTTGTTTTAAAGTTCAAGAAATGTTTTATTTAGTTTTGATTTTAATTTTGACAAGCACTAACTTTCGAGGAATGTTGAGTTGATCCATTTTACGTAAAGATATTCTTTGAAAACAAGTAGCTTCCATAATCTTTTTGCCTTGTTAAAAGCTTTGATGGATTTTATGCCCAGACCACCTTCTAACTTAGGGGAACAAACATCAACCCATTTTACTCCCTTCTTTACCATTCCATAAAAAGCTTCCAAACATTTTTATGCTCTTATTTAAGTTTCTTGGCAAATGTGGATATTAGACTGGTAGCTATATAAGTTATTAAGGATAGTTATGATAGGTGGGACTCTCCTTGCGAAAGTTAAGAATATGTTTTGCTAATTAGAAAATCTTATATGGATAAGAAATATAAGTGGATGGCAATGGAGAAATCTCAATATGTCTAGAAGATTCGCCATTGATGAGATACTATATGTAGGAGTTAAAATGTATTAGCTTATCAAGTTGATGAACTGGTCAAGAAACTCCTAAGCTTTCAGAATACGGATGAAAAACCAATTGGTGGTTGATATGGGTTGATCTTTACTCTATAGATCTCACAGGTAAGTGCACCTATCAAACTATAGTATAGTGTCAGTAAATATCAAGAGTCCATTTCATATGGACGATAAGTACTATTAATAACCTCCTTTCTATTATCTAATTGACAAAATAGGATAATGATTTAATTAAAAACTAAGCTAAATTTAAGTTCAACACAATAATAAAATAGAACATAGATAACACTAAGATTAATCAATATTAAATAATTAGTACCTTGGTAATGAATCCCCTAAGATTTCTTAAGTATTAATCCTTTATCATACAATTCAATTATTGATCATTAGATTATGGAAATTCTTATCCTACGTTAATATCTTTTTTTTATGACTATTAATAACTAATCCTTAGTTAATTAATTGAAATCTCTTTTTAGTTAAAACCTCTAATATTGCATTACTCAATTTTTGAACTTTACTCTTGATTTTGATCTTTATCAAAAGGATTTATGTCGACCTATTTCTGGGTTTGTATACAAGTCTTTCCAATTATAGTAGATTTAGTCAGATAAAAAGATTTCCCAATATCAACCATATAAATTCATATATTGAACTAATATCCCGGATATATTAATTCAAGAATAAAAACACATAATTGAATTGCAATGAATCAACAATCAAAATACGTTAGATAAAAAATAAAATCACAAGATCCATCACAATTTAGGGTTCATCATACCTAAGAACTAAACAAATTTAGTTTATAAACATATGAAACAAAACCAACATCAAAAGCTTAAAAGAACAATTATAAAGAAAAATATTCATAATATATATATCCTCTTTTCTCTAATATAATCCCCTTAAAACTTCGATGGAAAGCTTTTCTCTATCGGAGCTATGAAGTAATCTTCATGTTTCTATTGTCCTTGGTTCAGAAGCGTGTCTCCACTTCTTAATTTTGACTTTAACTGCTACTATAATGTCTCCTCTAATGTCTAATATAGTGTTTTCTCTCTTAATTAACCTTTATAATTGGCTTTTATAGTTCAAAATTAGGGTTTCTGGAGTGAGCATAGTTAGTCACATGGTCATGTGTACGAGTATGACCTTACCCCTCAAAAACTCCTTAAAATAGCATATATACGTATTCCTAGGAGCTTACATGAGCAATAAACATGGATGTGTATGTGGCTTATAAGGTGTGTCCACCTTCATATATGTGAAACAATGTCTTCAAAGTAGTACACGTTTGCAGTGACTTATAGGATTAGATACATGACCATATATGTTACTTACATAGGCGTATACTTCATCGCACATGTGTGTCCCTCTAAGATTGTTTCTATTATTCTACTTTCTAATATGATTTCACCCGAATTCTTCTCCTTTTAATTCATGAAGGTAAATGAAACCTAATAACACACTAGAAACAAAATAAGTACGAAAAACAATAAAAATTCTCAAATAATCAAGCAAAACATAGTAAATATATGAATAAAAACATAGTCTATTAAGCATTTATCAAACATCCCCACACTTAAGCCTTTGTTTATCCTTAAGCAAGTCATAATCCAAATCATTAGACTTAAAAAGATATGTCCAGTTTCATCCTCAACCTGACCATAAATTATCATATCATATCAATCAAATCAGCATACAATTAAACTCAAGTTATCCTAGAAATAACTTTCATAAGCCATCATCAATAGCAATCACAATGATAATCTTTCTAAAATCAAAAGCACAAATTTCACACTCTCACAAAAGATTCACTCAAGTAACTTAAAGTGTTTAGGGTGTAAAATATTACAAACTTTCAAATCAAAGGATTCTTAACCATAAACTTGCAATAGAATCACATCTCCAAAACTAGTAAGTAAAATAAAAACAAAAATCATTAGGTCTTTTAAATAGGGTATAATAAGGCTTAGGTAAATGTATGGAAGGGATAATTAAAAGGGTAATAATATTGAAAGGATTTCGTACAAACAAGATTATATAAAACTTAGTTATTCATAGCATAGGTCCTTCAAATAATAATTTCATTAGCACAAAATAATTGTTCTCACTCTTTAGCAAATATCATAACTTTCCTTTCCTTTTTTCTTTTTTTAATGTGCTTACAATGAATGATTTTTAACTTTTAAACTTCTTCAAGGAACTTTGGAGAGAATGTAAAATTATAACAGTGATGCACTTGAGATTAAATATCTCACAATTAGATTTCATATGTATAAATAATATATATTTCATTTAAATTAACTTTCCCAATGACTACTAAAAATATAGCTTATAAAAGTAAGAATATTATAACTTTGATCCTTTTGTATACTAATTCAACTCAATGATCAATAATAACCTAAAGCGGAAAAATTTTAACTAAATGAAGATCTTAATGAAAAAGAATAAACTATAAAGATTATAATAAGCTTAGGAAATTTAGAAATTTTCTTCAAAATTTCGATTATCCCCTTCTCTATACTTAAAATTGTATATTGTCCCCAACATACATATAGAAGCACAGAAAAATATAATATCAAAATAAACATAAAAAGTGTGAAAGAAATATTTTGGTACTTTCCTAAATAATAATAATTACAAAGTTTGAATTCAGCGCGAAGATTCCATTTGATATTATGTACAATCACCTTGGAAAAGTGAAACAAAAAAGGATAAAAAGGTAAAATGAAAATGAAAATGAAAAGAAATAAATAATAGTAAAATAAAAATATAATAAAATAACAACCTTTGCTAACTATAAAAAATAATAAATAAAAGAAAAATAAACACTATAATAAAATGAAAATAAAACAAATAAAACAAACAAAAAAAATGAAACTTCACTAGTAATGAAACTTTCATAATCACCAAAATCAATCTCCATTAGTAAGTGTCCATCTGGAATTGAAACATCAAATGCATTGTCTACACCTTTAGCTTCATTATCATGTTTCATTATCACAAGTGCCCACATCCCCGTCATTACTACACTCTTCTTTATTGACATCTACATTAACTTTATCATGCACAACATCCTCATTATTACCTATTATAGCCAAAATTTCTAGAGCCATAATCAAATCGTCAAGTTTATGTATGAGATACACCTCGATTATCTCGTGTATTTATAAAAGATTAATTAACTTAATGCAACTTTCTTAGATTCAATAAGCCTTAAAGACTCATTGAATCTAAAACCCAGAACTCTATAATTTGCCTTGTCAACCTGTAGTATCCAAGTTCCTTCCCCATATCATAACTTTATTGATACCTATTAAAATCAAGATCAACTTTATCAAAATAACTTGACAACCTACCCTCATAACTCAAATCGGGATATTTCTTAAAGTATCCACCATAATATAACTTCAAAGTTTTGTATGAAGTATATAACCCTATAAAAGACAAGTAAATATCAATTTGTAAATAATCACATACAAACCCATATACAAGCTACTTTAACTAAGGTTAATCGAGCAAAACATAATATAAAATAATATAAAAGTTCTTTCACGTGTATTTCCATAAGATATGTTTACTTAGACTAATTTGTTAAGTAAAAAAAAAGTAAAAAAATATTAGGACATTTATTCATGCACTTTAAACAATGATTGGCGTTATGTAATCAACTTTATATTATCCCAATGGTTCTTTATTTGGTTGCCTATACAAATTATTTGGTTATCATTTAGTTTGTATTATTGCTAACTACCTTAACAATAGTCATGAAGAATTTTTGGATTCTTATAATATATATCCAACATAAATTAGAGAAATTAGAAAGGATTTTTGGAGATTCCTAGGCATCCTTTTTGGAGCTTCTGAACTCATCAGACCCATTTAATTTGATAAAAAATTAAGTTCATGTTGCTGAAGATAACTGGGATTAGATGTATGCAAAGATAGTAGAACTATGTCACTCTCCAATTTAATAATGGATATCTTTATCCCTCATTATCAAAAATGAAATTTAGCATATAACCTCTCCCCAGTAGTTGCATATAATTTATTAGCTTCACCTTTATCTAATCCTAGAATTAACAATTACTACCATTATTATGTGTGGACTACATGTTCCCTATCCTTCTTGTGATTAGTGGACATGAAAATAATCTTCAATGGGAACTGAAACTTGGAAGAGAAGAGGAATGTTAAATAGTTAAAAAGTTTTATATATTTTTAATATAAGTATCTACTTAAGTTTGATTAGCATTTCATATTTTATTATGACTAAATAGACTACTGAGTAAGGGACATTAGATCTGCTACTTTATTATCTATTAGTGCTCTTATTCTCCAAAAATCATCACATCCTTATGCACATAAAGTCTAACCCTTTTTTTACATTATAGTAACCTTATTCGATTAGGGCAATGATAAAAGTTCTACTATAAATTTATTAGTATTCAATAATTTACAGTTATTAATAACATAATAGTATCAATTAGGGAAATAAAAGTATAGTTTATAAGATAAAAATTGCATATTAGAATACTGATAAGAAATGTGATTCATATAAAATAAATTTATGAAAATGACCAAACTATTCAACAAATACTAAAGTAAACCTTTACAAAACATATATCAATGGTAATGAACATCAAAGTTATTTAATGGGAATTAAAAAGTGAAAGCATTGAAAAGGGAAATCTTAGAATGTTAGCCTTCTTTTTTGTGATAGCTAATAAAGTATTCATAAAAGAAAGATATAGTAATATGTCAAAAGACACAATAATGTATACATTCATAGATATACATCACAAGAAGAATGTGTTATGACATTCTTAAGGGACCATCTCTAGTATTTTACAAGGCATAAACATACCAATAAAGAGCGACAAATAGATAGATAATAAGTTGTGGGGGACCATATATTACCTTTACTCCACCATAACAGACAATGTGTCCATACCTATTACACTAGTTTCATACCTATATAAATAGATTTTGTAAATAATATATTTAATATTCTTTACCATTGCTAAAAAAACGGTAAAAAATGTGTTTAAATTAAGAGAAACAGGGAGAAGATGCATCTCACACTACACTATAAATCACAGAGAAGCAAACCACGAGTAATGCACCACCCCAACCATATAATCACAAGCAAAGAAACATGAGTTTAGAGATTGAAACTGATAAAGCAAACACACGCAAGAGGGGCGTGAATTGTGTGCAAAAAAAATCAAGATACTTTCAAATCAATAAAATTCTGCTGAAACAAAATAAATTTATAAATAGAAGGGTCTTATAAACTTTTCGAAAAGATCCTATTAATGTTTAAATAGAAAGGAGCCTGCTAACGCTCAAAACGATAAGTGCCTTTTTTATCGATAGGATCTTGCTAGTTCTCAAAAAGAAAGGAGCATGTTTAATCGATAACATCCTGCTAGCACTAAAAAAGAAATCTCTTGAGATATAAAAACAGAAGGAGCCTATTGAAAAATTGAAGGAGCTTCTTGAAAACTTACAATGCAGAAATTTAAAACTAAGGAAGAGAGAGAAAATGACACAGTAGATTTATACTGGTTCAGTTTATAACGAAGCCTATGTCCAGTCCCCAAGTATCCAACTTGAGTATTTCATTATAAAAACCAAGTAGTAATTTGACGAGCTTCTTCAAGCTCACAAGTGTATATTTTTCAAAGTTCTTCAACTTTCCACACTAGTAGTATTTTGTTAGCCTCTACAAGCTCTCAACAAGAAATGTATGAAGAGTTTAACAGTCTCTCTTAATATAGTGATATCATTTTCTAAAACACAAAGAGTTTGATATAACTTTCAAGAATAATGATGATCTAAGATATTTCGCAAGTCTCGTGTGTTGTTCGCAAATGCAGTGACTCTTCTTTAAGTAAACAATTTCTTCAACTAGCCATTATTAATCTTCGAAATCATCTCTGCTGAAATCTTTGATAAATAGACGTTAAGAAGAACATTCTGTCAAAGCTTCCAGAGTTGATTATTCAAATTAGTACGATCATTTCGGATGCCATGGAATCATTTTTAAAAAGGTAAGTTTATAAAGAAGGTTCCTACAAAAAAAGAAAAAAAAATATTCTATGATTTTATTTCCTTTTAAGAATTATATCGTTGCTTATATAAGGAAATAAATTTGATTTGAATTTTGGAAAATTATGTAGTTACCATCAAAATCATTAAACTTAAACCTTGAGCTAATTTACCCCTTTTTTATGATGACAAACAATAATAGATATATTATCAAAATTCAAATATTAATAAAGAGTTTCGAAAGATACCTGTAAGCTTTACTCACTGTTATAATTAGAAGGAACCTGACTTCTAAAGGAATGAGCTTATCGGTTGTTTACCACAAATTTAAACTCCACAAGTTTAACAACATTTCAGCAATAACAAATACATCATCAAACCAATATTGAAAATATATTAAGTGCAAAGTATATCATTAATTCTCCCCCTTTTTCATTATCCAAAAAAATAAAGAGGAAGAGTGACTAAGGCAACAAACAAATATCACAAGTATGAAAGAATAGTCCAAGCAAGAATAGCAATATAGTTATTGAAGAGATTTAGAAATTTTTTGAGCAAAAACTACATGTCAAGAAGCTGATTTTGTATGCTATTTATTTGTTCTCGCATTTGTTGTTGATTGGCTTGAATTTCCTTCAGCTGTTTTTGGAGATTTGCACTAATTTCATCCTAAGGAGGGATAGGAGTTTATTGGTATGGAGTAGGATCTAAGTTTTTTGCTACGCTTTCAGATCTTTTGTCTATCCATACATTGTTTTGCAATTTGTATCCAAATTGGTAGGGAATGGAAGGATGAAACTTAGCAGGTGTGTACCAATTTAGTATAAAAAGGCACTCCATAATGGGTGCAAATTTTAGTGAGCAGCATTCCATAAGGCAGACAACTAGTGATATTCTTGTAATTCCCCTTATCCACCATGAATTTCAAGATCATTGTTGTAAGATTCATTCTGATCCCTTTTAGAAAATTGTACACTACATAAGTGTCCAGCAAACTGCACCTTTCAACAAAACTACTCCTGGAAAGATTGAGGTAGCTGATAAGGATGTGAGGCATCAAAATAGTAAACATAATTGCCTACTTCAGGGTCTCCCATCTTGGGTGTTTTTAGCATGAAGGCATATGAAATTAACAACTTCTACCAAATCCAAATCATCGACATCCCACTTATGACAGAAAAATCAGTTCTCCCTATAGGAGTTATGTCCAATATATCTCCTAAAATTTCTTCAGAAATTAAAATTTCACATTCATACACCCATGAGACAATGGCTAGCTTTCCATCAGTTTCTTCTTTTCTCATGTGTGTGTAGAATGTCTTGACTAGCTCATCGCATATAGTTTCATCTAATTTCAAAAACATTTCCCAACCAACGGCAACAAAATAAAGAGAGATAGCTATACCTATGTCATCAATCATCATGGGAGGCAAGATCCACCCAACAACCACCTTTCTTTTCTTGTACTACATTTTGTAGCGGACTTCAGCTTCCTTTGATTGAAACTTTTTGGTGGTGTTAATGTTTTTGCTTTTTATACGACTATCTTTATCTTCTTTCCCCTTTTTTCTTTAGGAATCATCTCTTCTTAAGACAGTTCATTCTTATCAATAGGGTCCTTAATAGTATCTTTAGTCACAGGTGCTTTGTCTTTCTTTATTTCTTCCCTTTTTCTTTTTCTGGATTCTTCTTCCTCTTTCTTTTCAGCGTCAGGGTTTTTTTTTATTCAAACATTTTCTCGGCTTACTTTGCAAGACTTCCTATGGTTTGTAGAAGTCTTATTACCTGAGTCAGTTCTTCATCTGAATCAATATCATTGATGATCCAGTGTACTCCAAACACTTTCACATCTTTAGAACCAGGTCGAGGAGTAGTAGATCCAGGCGCGGAAGAGATAGAGACAAGTTTAGTAGGAGTGGAATCAGAAACATGAGCTTCACCATGCTTAGTAGTGGAAGTTGGGGTTTTCTTCTGTACCTTTGATTTTGTTCTGGCCATTATAGGTAAGGAAGTTTTGGAGGAAAGAACAGAGAGAAGGCATAAAGTTAGGGTGTAGAGAGAAAGAGAACTATGTGTCTGTAAAAAGAACATGATGAGTAGAAGAGAGAAGTATGTCCCTGGTATATTAAGCGATTCTTGGACGCTGATTTCGCGTGAGGATGGACAGTCTTTCACGCTAAAAGAGGAAGTGGATTGTTTGTATATCTTCTGTCAATTTCGTACAGCCACTTGTCAGAACTGAGCACGTGTTTCTTTAAATGCTAAAACAACGCCATGAACGACTTCCTTTTTAGGACACGTGTAATATTTTGTTAAATTGAGAGGTGCCTTCTAAATTAGAAGGAGCTTACAACAAGGAGTTCACAAAATTAAGAGGAGCTTTCTAAAGTAGAAGGACCTTTCTAATGTCTACAGAGAGAAGTAGCATAGAAAATTCATACAGATATAATATCAGATAATCTGCACATATCAAGCTCTTTTCTTAACATGCAAAATCTATCTTTAGAGAGTGGCTCAGTGAACATATCAGCTACTTGATTTTCAATATTAATCCTAGAATGAAGCACAGGATTTTTTGAAAGATTTATTGCACTAGTATTATCACATAGTATAAGAATATGATTAAAGTTCAGAGAGAAATCCTCGAGTTGATGCTTTATTCATAAGATTTGAGCATAACAGCTAGCAGCTGCCATATATTTAGCTTTAGTTGTTGAAAGCGTTGTGCAATTTTGTTTCTTGCAAGACCAAGAAACTAGATATCCTCCAAGAAATTGATAGTGACCATTAGTGCTTTTTCGATCGACTTTATCACATGCATAATCTGCATCACAATAGCCAACTATATTAAAAGAATCATTTTTTGGATACCATAATATGAAATCCATAGTTCCGTGAAGATATCGAAAGATCCTTTTGACTGCTTGAAGGTGGTTTTCTTTTGAATCTGATTGAAAATGTGCGCAAAGGCACACACTAAGCATAATATCTGGTCTTGAGCTTGTAAGATATAATAGTGACCTAATCATTCCTCTATACTTTGTCTCATCCTTAGCCTTACCTTCTTCATCCTTAATCAAGTTTTGTGCCAGTATACATAGGAGTACCCATAGGTTTGACATTCTCAAAATGATACTTCTTGATGAGTTCCTTTGTGTATTTGTCTTGGCTAATGAAGATTTCTTTTTCTGTTTGCCTGATTTGTAATCCAAGAAAGAAGGATAGTTCTCCCATCATACTCATTTCAAACTCCCCCTGCATCAATGTTGAGAAATCTTCTCAGAAGGATTGATTAGTAGCACCAAATATTATGTCATCAACATATATTTTCACTATGAGTAAATCATTCTCCTCTTTCTTAATAAATAAGGTTTTATTTACCTTTCCTCTTTTAAAATTATTCTTAAGTAGAAAATTACTTAACCTCTCATACCAAGCTTGAGGGGCCTATTTTAGACCATACAGGGCTTTAGTCAACTTCATCATGTAGTCAGGATGATTTTCATCTTCAAAGCCTGGAGGTTGCTTAACAAACATTTTTTCATTAATATATCCATTTAAGAAAGTACTTTTGACATCCATTTGGAACAATTTGAAGTTTCTATAACATACGAAGGCAAGTAAAATTCTAATCGATTCCAATCTTACAACAGGGGCATAATTTTCATCAAATTCAATACCTTTCTGTTGATTATAACCTTGAGCTATAAGTTTATCTTTGTTTCTTACCACCTTACCATTTTCTTCAAGTTTGTTTCGAAAAATCCAATGAGTTCCAATGACTAACTTGTTTTGCGAATGAGGTACTAGATTCAAAACTTTGTGTTTTGTCAAACTAATTCAATTCGTCTTTCATAGCTGAAATCCAATTTTCATCAGTAAGAGTCTCTTTAACAATCTTAGGTTATAATTGTGAGATGAGGGTAGAAAAGTTGTTCTTAAAGGAAGATCTAGTTCTTATACTTCCAGAAGGGTCTCCTAAAATGTATTGATATATATATTGACCTCTTCATTCTCTTGGTATTCATCGTTGCATAGGCTTCTGTTGAGAGGAAAGAGCCTGCTCCATCTTGGGTTCTTAAGGACCTTCATGATCTTGTGATTCCGAGGCTATTGTAGGCATAATCAATGTATGTTTAGGAACCGAGGGATGCTCTTCATCTTCTAAGTCAATTGTTCTTGTTGAGGGTAGTGCTTCATCAAATACTAATAATTCTTCTATCTTCTTTGTTCTTTTATTGTAAACTATAAATCCTTTACTGGCAGTGCTGTAGCCCATAAAGATAGCCTCATCTGATCTCGTATCGAATTTTCAAGGTTGTCTTTCCCATTATTTAAAATGAAGCATTTGCAGCCAAATGCTCGAAAGTAAGCCACATTCGGTTTTCTTCCTTTCCACAACTCATAAGGGGTCTTTTTCAGAATAGGTCTTATAAGGCACTTGTTGAGCATGGAATAAGTAGTTGATACTAATTCTGCCCGGTAACTATGGGATAGGCCACTTTCACATAGCATTGTCCTGGCCATATCAACTAGGGTCCTGTTCTTTCTCTCAACAACACTATTCTACTAAGGAGTCCTTGGGCATGAAAAGTTGTGAGTTACCGTTATTATCACAGAAATCTTCAAACTTTTTGTTATCAAATTCTCCTTCATAATCACTTTGAATTAAAGTAATGCAATATCCTTTTTTGATCTGAATTTTTCTGCAAAACTTCTTAAAAACTTCAAAAGCATCATGTTTATTTGATAGGAAGTAAACCCGAGTAAATTTGGAATAATCATCAAATAAAACAAAATCGTAATGTTTACCAGCAAAACTTTGAGTCCTAGTGGGACCAAATAAATTCATATGCACAAGTTCAAGCGGTTATTTAGTAGACATAATATTTTTAGGAGGGAAGCTGCTTCTGATTTGTTTTCCTTTTAAATAAGCCTCACAAAATTGATTGCTTTCACACTTCAAGGTAAGCAGTCATCTTACTAACTCATTTTTGGACAATTTTGATAGAATGTTCATGCTAGCATGTCCAAATCTTATGTTTCAGATAAACCAATCCTTTTTTAGAGAAACAAAACACTTAACATTTTGTGAAGACATGTCTTCTAGTTGAGCACAGTATATGTTCTAACTTCTATGACCAACAAATACAATATTATGATTATGATTATTGACTATTTCACAATAAGATGCATAGAAAATGACTCTATAACCCTTGTCATATAACTGACTTATGCTTAACAGGTTATGTTTCAAACCATCATCATAAAGGACGTTATCGATAGAGGTGGAGTCAAAATCACCAATTTTACTAATTCTAGTGACCTTTGCTTTATTTTTTTCAGCAAAGACGACATACCTCTGTCTTTTCTTTGAATATAATTGAAGTGTGATATTTCACCTGTCATGTGTCTAGAACAGCCACTATCGACTATCCATTGATTTTCTTTTGTCTCCTTTTTGAAATATATCTGTAGAAAAATATTATCTCATTTTAGGTACCCAAAATTTTTTGGGTCTTTTCAGGTTAGTAGCTTGACCTTTCGGTCTCCAAACATACATTTGAGATAATTTCTCCATTTTACAAAAGTTACAAGAATGATTAATGTAACCATGTCTATCACAGTTGAAACATAAAACAGATGAATGAGAATTGCTATAATTCCTACCATGTATCAGGTTTTTGTTGTTTTGAATATAGCTACTGCTGGATTTAACAAAGAAATTCTTATATGGCCTAATATTATTATTTTCATTGTAACATATTCCATCTTTATCAAAAATGCATTTACCACTACCAAGTAGTGCATCAAGGATGTTCCTTCCATCAACAAACTTTACAAGATCTTTTTCTAGAGATAAGATCTTCCCTGCATATTTCTGTTTCTCAAGTTCTAGGCTAACAACTTTTTCTTCTAGCTGTCTCACTTTATCATAATCATTCTCTAGTAAAATATTTTCCAACTTAGCTATTGTTTCTTCCAAAGCTTCCTTTTCAGCAACCTTTTGCTTATAATCAACTTCAAAAGACATATTTTTAGTCGCCAAACTCTCATTCACATATTCTAATGATTTAATCTTACTCTTTAGAGATGCATCATTGTTCTTATACTTCTCAACTTCTTTGAAATACTTCACTGTCAACTTTTTGTACTGATCATACAATTCATGATATTCATTTTTTAATTCATCAACTTCAATATCAGAGTTAGAATAATATACTTCATCATATCCTGATTCAACCATAAAGCAAACGTTGTTGACTTCTTTTATCTCTTTTTCTTCAAAGTTTTTATAATTCTCATTTGACCAAGCTGTAGTCATCGCTTGTTTTTTGGATTTTATATTGTCTAACTTGTCCTTTTGAAGAAGGGGACATTCAGGTCTTGTGTGTCCAGGCTTTTTGTAGTGATAACATATGATTTGATTGTTTTGTGTATTAATATTGTTGTCATTGCCTTTTGATAGGAACTTGTTGTTCCCAGCTTTCTTGTTTTCGTCTCTTTTCTTCATCAACTTCTTTTTTAAAAAAGCAGACATTTTTCTGACCATGAAGTTGAACTCTTCATATCTATCTATTTGCAACTTAGTGTCAATTTCTTCACCGTTTGATTCATCAGTTGCTTTTAGTTCCATTCTTTTTTTTTAGGAGGATCCTTCATCTCTCCTAAGCTCGGTTTCATGGATCATCAGATTTCCTTGTAACCAGTCGAGTGAAATAATGTATAGATCTTTTACAGTTTCTAGAGTTGCCACCTTTGGTTTCCATTCCTTTGGTACTGATCTTAGAATCTTTGTTACAAGCTCATCATTGAGATATATCTTTCTTAAGTTCTTTAAGGTCATGATGATGTTATTGAACCGTTCGAAGAATTCATCTATAGTTTCTCCTTATGTCATGATAATAGTTTCGTATTGATGCACTAAAAGGCTTATTCTATGTTTCTTTACCTCATTCGTTCCTTCAAAAGTGACTTGTAGTTTATCCCACATTTACTTTGTTGTAGAGCAATAGGATATCTTTTCATATTCTTATCGAGATAGTGCATATATCAGATGATGTTTTGCTTCAGCGTTTACTGTGCATTTCTTCTGTTAGCGTCAAACCATACTTCCACGTTTTCTATAGTAGGAAGTGTAACTCCAACTCCAATGGCTTGCAATACTTCAATATCTATAAATTGGAGATAGATTGTCATTCTCTCTTTCTAGTATGAGTAGTTGTTTCCATTGAAGTAAGGAGGCTTTGAAACAGATTGTCCTTCAAGGCTTCTCAAATTGTTTGTCATGATCTATCACGTGTTGTAAAACACAATAAATGTGAAACTTGGCTCTAATATTAAATGATAAAGCAAACACAAGGAAGAGGGGGTCAATTTTGTGTAAAAAAATTCAAGATACTTTCAAATCAATAAGATCCTACTTAAACAAAATAAATTTATAAATAGAAGGGTCTTATATACTTTTCAAAAATATCATGTTAACTCTTAAACAGAAAGGATCCAATTAATCGAAAGGAGCTTGCTAACGCTCAAAACAATAGGAGCTTTTTTAATCGATAAGATCCTGCTAGCGCTAAAAATAAGAGGAGCCTGTTTAATCGATAGGATTCTGCTAGCGCTCAAAAAGAAACCTCTTGCGATATAAAAATAGAATGAGCCTATTGAAAAACTAAAGAAGCCTCTTGAAAACTTATAATGCAGAAATTTAAAAGTAAGGTAGAGAGAGAAAATACCACAGTAGATTTATACGGGTTTGACATATAACGAAACCTACATCTAGATCTAGTCCCCAACTATCCAACTTGAGTACACTATAAAAACTAAGTAATAATTTGTCGAGCCTCTTCATGCTCACAAGTGTATATTTTTCAAGATTCTTCAACCTTTCGCATTAGTAGTATTTTGCTAGGGTCTATAAGCTCTCAACACGAAATATGTGAAGAATTTAATAGTCTCTCTTAATAGAGTGATATCACTTTCTAAAGCACAAAGAGTTTGATATAACTTTTAAGAATATTTGATGCTTTAAGATATTTCGCAAGTCTCGTGTGTTGTTCGCAAATGCAGTGACACTTCTTTAAGTAAACAATTTCTTCAACTAGTCGTTGGTTAATCTTCGAAATGATCTCTGCTGAAATATTTGATATTTAGACGTTAAGAAGAATAGTATGTCAAGGCTTCCGGAGCTGATTATTTGAATTAGTATGATCCTTGTAGATGTCATGGAATTATTTCTAAAAAGGTAAGTTTATAAAGAAGGAAAAAAATAATTATTTCATGATTTTATTTTTTTTTAAAAATTATTTCGTTGCTTATATAAGGAATAAAAAATGATATAGTTATCATCAAAATTGTTAAATACAATGCTTTAGCTAACAAAAACACCCGCAACCAAAGAAAAGCGAGCAATTAGGAATATTCTTTGAACCTTACGCCCAATTTTAGACGATAGAATTTGGGTTTATGCCAAACATTGTCGTCTATATCCTTTTTTTTGTTTGTCTAACGTAATAGCCAGACGACAACGTTTGGTTAAATGGCAAACGCTATCGCCGGACATTTTTTCTCATTTGTAAACGATAGAAGATGACAGCGTTGTCATCTGGCATGGAGAAATTTAGTTTTTTCCCCTACCACATTGGATGTACAAAATTAATATACTGTGAGTATATATGTATATATTTTGTAAAGAGAGGTTGAAGGAATTGTTAACTTGGGATTCTTTGAAAGTTCCGTAAATGATAAAAATGTTTTGATTCTGGAAAATCTTATAATTCTTTTTGAACGAGTTAAAACGATATAAACGATACCATAAAAGTTGGCTCGACATGAAACAATTACAATGGAATAAGAATATAGCCTAATGCTTGCACTGGAACAAATACAAAAAGAAAAAAAAAATTGTATTCCAATTTGCTACAGGGAGATTTGATAAGGAACACGACAAACTTGAATGTACACCTTTTTCAGGAAACTTGAGCTGGATCAGAATGCTGAGAGATGCCTTTGTTTTCAGTATGGAAAATGACAACCGACTAGAAGCCATTGCCGGCCAAATCTTTCATGAAGACATCAGTACAAATTCTATAGGGACATGGAGCCTCAAGCATCCTAATTGCACACAAGATAATTCAGAGAAAAGTATAGTAAAGTAAAAGGTAGGTACATTAAGAATGAAAGGTGAAAAATCGCAGGACACCGTAGTTGGGGTTCCGGCAAGCGTGGTGTGGAGTGCTTATCGTGGGCTTGAGCTGGGAAAGATTGTTAGCGAAGTACTCGGTGATGTTATTGGCAAGGCCGAACTGGTAGAAGGTGATGGCGGTGTTGGTACAATTATGAAACTCACTTTTCCTCCAGGTATTGTTTAGCTTTATTTCTTTGCCTCAGCTACAATTGTTTCGACAGAAATTGCTTTTGCCTTGAAAGTGACAGATTTCTCAAGGTGATAGAGAACTAATCTGCAACTCTTAATATTTTTTCATTACACCTTTTTCTTGTTTAGTTTTCTCGTTGTTTATATCAATCAAACTGTATAACATGAATTTAAAAGAAGATGAAATTCCAAACGACTTTCTTAATGGTTAAGAATGCTGATCAGGAACTCCTGGAAACGGGTACCTGACTGAGAAGTTCATTATAGTGGACGACGAAAAGCGCATCAAAGTAACGGAAACCATTGAAGGAGGATTCAAAGATCTGGGTTTCGAAGCTATACGTATTCGCTTGGAGATTATTGAAAAAGATGGTGAATCAAGTATCGTCAGGTCTACCGTGGAGTACGAGGTAGATGACGAAAGAGCCATGCGAGTTTCTCTTATCTCCACCAAGCATTTGGAGCTAATGGCCGAAGGAGTTGGCAAATATCTGAGTGAGAAAAAGTCCACTGCATAGACTCCAACTACTATGTTTTCTCGTCTTTCAATGAAAACAGGCGTGACAGTTTCCTAGTTTTGGTGCAAGGTTGCTTCCAAATATCCTCATGTCATGTGTTTGCAGGCGTTAGAGATGCTTACAATATTCCTTCTCTTACTTCTTTGAAGTTATATTGAAGAGTGAATTAGCAATCTTTAATGCTACTTTTTAGTTAATTTTTGTGCTTGTTAAATACCACTTTTAATTAAATTGGAGTTGTGTTGTCCCAATTTCATGCCGCAAAGTATTAGCTCTAGCAAATATGCACGTTCTAGTGTATCCTTTTCCTCTTTAGAGATTATAGCCTTGGCTTCGTCAAAAGATTTTGATCTTACAGCCTCCTCATATTCAGCGATAGCAATATTTACGAAGCCACATTACCTTTCCATTTTTCTCCCCGAAAGTAATGGATACCTAAATATCTATTTGGTGGGACGAGATCTTCCAGTCCAATATTATAGTGTCTGTTCCGTAAATTTCAGCCATTCATTTATGTAGATTTCTCGTTTATTTTTGAGGAATCCATGCGATATCTATATAAATGAATTACTAAAATTTATAGGACAGAATAAGACATTATAATATTAAACAAAGAATGTGGACTCATTTGGTGGGTTTTTCTCTTAAAGTAGCCAAGTTTTGTAATATAACATGGCAGAGGCGATGAATGGTCACCCAAACCACGGTACGAGAGGTTTTCCCAAACTCATACTATTGACTCTTGCCTTCATTGAATATCTTGCTCACTTAATAGTTTGTTCTGATTTCTTAGTTTCGTCTTATTTTCTTGATTGATTGGATGAATAGCTTTGTTGAGATTTTTCAGATTAAATATTGAAAATTAAAGATAGAAAAATGATATACTACAGAAAAAATTGCTTTAGACAATGGATAAAACCGTAACTATAAATACAATTATTGTTGTCTTTTAATTAAGGATTAAAAGGCAACGGTATTCATATCGTTACAAGAAGTTGCGCTGTAATAAATATGAGGCAACAAAATAAAAAATGTTGCTTTAAATTTTGATTATAGCAACACATTATTTTCAAACTATAATAACAATGTTAAATAAATATTGCAACATTTAAAAGTTTTTTTAAGCAACAATGTTAAACAAATAAGGCAACAAAATGAATTTTTTAGTCAATAATTTGTAACAATAAAAACAACAATTTATTCTTTATTACAAATAATATTTAATGAAAAATAAACCTTGTTTATATACATTAAAAGCAATATATAAATAACTTAGTACTTTCAAAGGTAAATGATCGATAAAAGCAAATGATCGAAAAACTGCATTTATATATAATATATAGCTAGTAAGAACTTAAAAAATTCAACATTCAAAATTTTGCATATTCAAAATATAAAAAAAAATTACATGTGTTTTTATTGTTTCTAGTTACAAAAGCGAATTCTATGATCCTCAACAATTGCAATAAAAATTACATTTGCTTTAACAATCTTGTCTATTGGATCTTTGGGTCACCTGTGCTGAGAAGCCTTGTCACGCTCAAGCTCACGCATGTAATCACTAACACCATCCTGCCCCCATGTATCACCAGCATCATCACTCCAGGAAAGAAGAAGATCAAAAATAAAAAACATAAATGCAAATTCATGTAAAATGCGTTGATAAGAAAAATCAGTTAAATTAGAAAGAAATTTATCCACCAGATGAAAAGTAATAAAGTTATAATTTAAAGTGAGAAGCTGTGAAGCATGCATTTCGTTTACAAAGATCTGTATAAGAATGTATAAGAATGTTAGTGTCGTTATTTTCTATCTTTTTATGTGTTAATTTTCTTTATTTTTGAGGTTTGGAGTTATACTTAATGGAAATTAAACTTGTTTTATGTCAAGGTTTATTTTGGAACCAAACAAAAAAGAACTGCGACGATTTTGGGACAAAAAGAGCTAAAAATAGATGTTGACCCTAATTAGACATGACCTCCTGCAACAATCAGAAACTTAAAATACAGAAACAAGACAGCCCAAAATGTTGACATTGGGGGATAAAATCAAGAGAGAGCAGCGTGACCAGTGGCATGTCGTTTTGAAAGAAGACCCAACATTAAATTAAAAGAAGAGACGCATAAGCACAGTAAAAAGAGCAAATTAAATAAAAGCAGGTGGCTTGCGTGGAACAAGAGGGGCTGCGTTGAAAATCAAGAAGAGAGGGCTAACGTGGAATAAAGGAGAGAGCTTTTAATTTGGAAAATGACGAAACAGTGGGGCAGAATACAGGGGAAGCAGCGTGAACTAGGGGTGAGCATTCGGGTAATTCGGGCCGAAATTTCACTGTTCGGGCCCGGCCCGAATTACCCGAATTTTTTTTTA
>JAOSBM010000002.1:11592878-11604568 GCA_027568955.1 Erythroxylum tenue | reverse complement strand
CAACACAATAACACATATGGAGTAGGTGGTCGAATGTGTATTAAGTGTTTGCAATGTACTATAAATAGAAGGGTTATCTTGATGTAAGATATTCCAATTCAAAAGAATGATATTCTTCTCTCCCAAATACTCTTACGTTTTAGTTTCGATTTTATAACAAAATCGACAATAATTATAAAAGTTGAAGTAAATAAAATAACTAATTAAAAAACCTTTGAAAAAAGAGAGGGAAGAAGTGAGACGGAGGAAGGGAAATTTTAAAATTTTTTGAAAATTTTGCAAAAAAAAAAACCCCCTATTTTTTAACATTTATAGTGCCATCCGATATTTGGCCGAAATTTTGAATACCAACCGGTACCGACCGATACTATCTGAAACCGACAAGTACCTACTGATATTTAAACCTGATACAACTGAGCCTTCGTTTCGTACCAACCAGTACAAAACGGTATCCTAAACTTTGATTTATAAATACGAAACAGTATCCTAAACCTTGTTAGGAGCTCGAGAGGACGAGAAAGGAGAGGTTTAGGTGACATCAAGGTTTAGGATACCGTTTTGTACCAGCTAATACGTATCGTACCAAACCAAAATCGGTACAAAATGAAAGGTCAATTGTACCGAGTTTAAATACTGATCGACATCAGCTGATTTCAGATGATACCGATCAGTACTAACCAGTATTCAAAATACTTGTCAAATACCAACCGGTACCAAAAATTTTAAAAAAATAGAGGTACATTTTTGCAAGATTTTCAAAAAATTTTAAACTCTCCCTCCCTCTTTCCGGCCTCCCCTTCCACCCTCTTTTTTTCAAAGTTTTTTTTAATTAGTTATTTTTTCTTGAACTTTTATAATTATTGTGGATTTTTAATTTTTTTAAAAAATAAAAATAAATATTTTATTACTAATAATTATTATAAATTAAATAAATCTTAAAAATAAATTAAATTTATTTTAATATTTTATATAATATTTATTAATATTTTAAAATAAATAATTTAAAAATTATTATTTATAAATTAATATTTATTTTATATATTTTTGCCACCTAAACCGTCTTCTTTCTCGTCCTCTCGAGCTCCTAAGGAAAAGCATAGCAATGTAGATTAGAGAACACTAGTAACTTGCAATCTTGCGTATTCGCATCAATGGTGCTATCAACCTAATATACAGAAAAATTATATCAATAAAAGATTTGTAGGAAAATGCAAACTGCAATTAGAAATAAAATAGAAAATCAAAAGATATATCTTCTACAAGCAAAGTAGAAATGCTAGAACCACATAAGAATATATATATTAGGTAAAATCCCTTTAATTTAGTGACACATAAACACAATCATGGGGTAAATTGTTAAGACGTATGTAAAAGAAGGAAACGGCTAGACAGTTCATACCTTAACTATGTCATAGTAGTTTCACCTAACCTCAGATGATAGCTTTCCTAGTGAGCAGTACTTGTGCCCAGCCTGTAGCCTCAAAACCCTAATTTTCCCATCATGCAAGTTTATCCCAAATTAAAGACTAATGTTTCAATTAATAAACATAAAAAAAACAATTAAAATGCAACTAACATTTAAAAACTCACTTGAAGACATCTGGAATCACCATCCTCTTTATCTTGTCATTAGGGGCAGGCACACCCTCATAAACCTTCATGCGAGCAAGGGCAGCCTCTCCACGCTTGGTCTTCTGAAGAATCATCCTACAATTCAAAAAGAATTTGAAACCTGAAGTATAAATACTGCATATAGGAAAGACGACTAGAAAAAATACAAGCAACCTTCGTTCTCCTGCAACTAGTACATCCTCTTTCCCAAAATCCAATAGGCAACAATTCCATATCACAATGAAATGAACATAAAATGACTTCTACACTCATTTGGAAAAGCAAAGGTACAACTTCTCACCATTTTAAACAGAACGCAGTATTAACGAGACCTTTTCAGTCAATCCCAGACAACAAACCTCAATATAAAGACACAACTTTTTCCAGGATACCAATAACTCAATTACCTAAATTTAAGCAACTGTAAAGACTAGCTTCCATAAGTAGTCATCAATTACCTAAATTTAAGCAACTGTAAAGGCTAGCTTCCATAAGTAGTCATCATAAAGAAACCCAATTGTCAATTCAGCATAACAAATCGATTACAAGCATTAGAACACCAAGATGTACAGATAAATAATAGATTTACCCGCGAATAGTGAGCTAAAGAATCTTAGAAGGAGCGCAAAAGTGGATACGACCATAAGAAGGCTTAGTGTTCATGCGCTTACTCAAGAACCTCATATACTTCATCTTCTGCCTTACCAATCCACAAGATAAGCATATCTCTTCAAATCCCACAACAACCACCTTTTGCCCATTCAACAACTCCTTCGTAACGATCGAAGCCAAGCGGCCTACCATATGGTGTCTGGCATCAACTGCCACCCTTTTCGTGCATATCCCAGATCCTGAAACCCTTGTTGCTCTCTCCCACTGTGGCCGCAAGCTATGTTGTAAATGGGGTGAGTCTACGAACGTGAAGCTGGGTGAGGGTTAGGGTTTGTGTTTCTCTTTGGGCTTTTGGGCCTTAACCTTTAAAACATTATCTGTTGTGCCTCTTTTTATCATCGGATCTAAATATTATACCCAATTTTCTTTTGTTGGTGTAGTACATTTTTTTTTCTCATAAGCTTCTAATGTGGTTAATCTCTTATCAATACATTAATCTTTAATATATTTCCTTCCTTATTTTTTGACATAATAGTGCATTTAACCATTCATCTTGTGAGTGAGGCTAAACTTGTTAAGTCAGTACAATTTTGATGGATGTATCTTATGATTGTATATTGGCAAATACTTTGTTTTTAAATTTTAAGTGAGTTAAAGAGTTTTGCTGAATATTTTGGAACAAGATTTTCATTATAAAATTTTGATTTTATTTTTAAGAAATTCAAAGTTATGTTTAGCAAATATCTATTGATGTGTAAAATATTAATTTTGGATTATCAATATATGTAGTTTGAATATTTTATAACAAAATATTTAAATTTATTTACAAATAATAATATTAAAAAAAACGTGACAAGTAGTTTCTAGTCCCTAAAATCCGTACAATAATGACAATATTAATCATAAGAGTGGTTAATTTTAATATGTTATTTTAACAAGAAATATTTGCCAAATTGCATATGCTTTTAGTAACAGGATTTAGTAATAAAAGAAATTTTGACACTATTAATATATTAATAGTGACAATTTAATTGTCAAAGATACTAAACTTTCACGATTACCATTGTATTAGTGACAAAAAAATAAATCATCACAATTAATCCAAACAATAGTGTCAATAAATTGTTTTGTCACAAAAAACCTCACATCTATGACAAAATGATAAGTAGTCACAAAAAAATTGTCACTGAATGTCTTAACTCTTGTAGTGTTGAGAAGAGACACAGGGTGAAGGATTTTCCATCTGAATCTTTTAAATATCCACCTTTTGTGGTTCCTCACTCTTACTGATTTGTCCATTTTCAATGAACCTGGCATTACCAGACTCAACTATTCTTGTATAATAGCTAGGAGAATAAAATATATACCCTTTGGACTTTTCTAGATAACCGATGAAGTAACCACTAATGGTTTTTCCATCAATTTTTCTTTCGTGAGGATTATAAATCCTTATTTTTGCTGGACAACCTCAAACATGCATGTGCCTCAAGCTAGGTTTCCTACCTATCCACAATTTATAAGGTGTCATAGGAACTGCTTTTACCAGGAACCTTATTAAGTAAATATACTGTTGTCTTTAAGGCATACATCCATAAAAATAAAGATATATTAGTGTAACTTAACATACTTCTAACTATATCTATAAGAGTACGATTCCACCTTTCAACTACACCATTCTAATGTGGTGTATCGGGCATTGTATATTGTGCACAAATGTCTCGACTTTTAAGAAGTTTTGCAAATGAACCTGGACACTGTCCATTCTCATCATATTTACCATAATATTCACCAAATTTATCAGACTTTACTACTTTCACTTTTCTATCTAACTGTCTTTCCACCTTATTAGTGAACACCTTATGAATATCCACTGATTGAGACTTTTCATGCAATAAATAGAGATAACAATAACATGATAGTCATTAATAAAGGTGACAAAAATACTTTTCACCGCCCCAAGATGGAATATGAAATGGACCACATATATCAATGTGTATTAATTCAAGTAACTAAGTACTTCTTGTGCCTGAACTTTTAGATATGTGTTTGGTTTGCCTGCCTTTAATGCAATCCACACACACATCTTGATCAATAAAATCTAGTTGAGGTAAGATTTCACTTTTCACTAACCTCATCACCCTGTCTCTAAATATATAACCTAACCTTTGATACCATAAGTAAGCAAAGTGTTCATTATGTGCACTATGTTTATTACCAATATTGTGTTTAACATGAAAAAGAGATTCAGAATAATTAATATCAAGGTTTAAATGATATAAACCATCCATTAATGTACTAGAACTATAATAGTATTGTCGTTTATACAAAAAAAAAACACCGTTTCCAACATTGCAATTAAAACTTATAAAGAAAAAACATCATTTCTAATATTGCAATTAAAACCTATCTTATCCAACTTATTAACATAAACTAAATTTCTAACACATCTAGGAACATAAATCCAATTTTCAAGATCTTGACTATAACTAGTGTCTAAGGTCAATCTATATGCCTTAATTCCTTCTATTCGTGGCTTCATTATGTTACCCATATATAGGAACTCTTAAGCTTTGTTTATGGTTTGGATTAAAAGGAATCCCTTCATAATATGTGAAACATAAGTAGTTGCACATGAATCTAACCACCATGTATTATTGGGCACCTCAATAAGGTTTGATTCAAAACATATTGAAACATAGTACTTACCTTGTTTTTCAAACCAAGCCTTTCTCTTAAGGCAATCTTTCTTAAGGTGACCATCTTTCTTGTAGAAAAAACAATGCTATTCTTCATGGATTTGGCCCTCATTAACCTTCATTGGGACTTTGCCCTTCTTATTGTTCTTCTTTCCTAGCTTTCGCTTTCTATTGCTAGCTTGATAGCATACTGTAAGATGAATAGAGTGTTCCTTCATTTTCTTTAATCTCCCTTCCTCCTACACCAACATAACCTTGATTTCTTAAAAGTTCCATTTCTCCTTAAAAGTGTTATAATTCACTTAGAACTGACCAAATCAGGAGGAATTGAGTTGATAATGAATTATACTAGGAAGGATTTAATCACATCCATACCCATTGATTTCAACTTTATAGCCATATTTGACATGCCAGTTACATGATCATGGATAAGTTGAGATTAATAAAACTTCTTGTTAGTCAATTGACTCATCAAGTTTCCTACAATAAACTTGTCAGTTGTGTCTGATTATGAGTACTCCTTGATTTTCATCATGAATTACTTTGCATTGTCCGCACTAGGCATTGATGGCTTAACATTTCAGCCATTGTCAATCGCATCAAGTTTAGACTCAGCCTATTAGACTTTTCCCAAGCCTCAAAATATGTCTTTTCGGCTTTATACTAGTCTCAATAATGGTTGTTGGTTTCTCAGCAACTAATGCTAGTTTTTATCCATAATGCCCAACTGAAATTGAATTTGCTCAGACTAATCGGCATAGTTTAGCCCATTGACCTTGATTAGACCTTTGCCCATAGCTAACAAATTATTAAGGGCTGCAAACATAATACAAACTCACACATTAATGCTTTGAATACAATTAATGGATTCGGACTATAATAAACTTTAATTTATATATTTCACCTTTAGTTGGTACTTAAATACATATCCTTAATCCATAATGATGCTAAGAATATATATATACAAACTTTAATAGATAGTAAATCATACTCAAGCTAATATGCATGCCATCTTTGGATATATAAACATATTCACCAAGTACATTGATACGTCTCTTTAATATTATTAATTATAAGCAATGATCCACCTTTACGTGATCTCATAGCATTATAATCAATAATCTCCATTGTTTAGTTCATCTTTTATGTCATTTATTAGCATCAAATAACATGAACGATTGAAAGAATGCATAATTAAATGTCTAAATATTTTTTAAGCAAGGTCACTTTGGTGACTAACAAGCTTTCTATATAATAAAAATTTAATTAAGTATAAATAAATTTGGAAATTTAACTATATTGTTGAAAGATCATTTTGTAAAGTCCAAAACTAACAAGCTTTAACATGCATATTCATTTATTACCATATTTTAATGGTCCAAAACCATAAGGACCAAAATGTAATTGATTACACACAAAAATCACGATGTTCACACATTTTAACCCCAACAACTTATGCCTTACAACTAAAAACCTAAAGCTTTTCAATGGTAGGCCCTACGAACATAATGTAATTGACCTTTTATTTAACCTTTTGTCTTCAAAACATAAAACACTATGTCCAACAAACTATATATATGAACACAATCATGGTCTTTTAGGATGCATAGTGAAATTAGTCTACTACTTATAACAACCGAAAGATTCTTTCTTTCCTTACACCTCCTATTACTTTGAATATAATTAATGATGAGGCATATTGATGAGGTCCTATCGCTATGATCTCGTTGAATAGAAAAATTATAGCGAAAGCAATAAAATAATTTTAATTGCATTCTATAACCTTAAGCAATATTAATGGCTACCATGATTCCTAAAGTTAACTTTAATGAAATCAAAATGTCATAATCTTGTTCTGAAACCACATGTAAATTTAGACTATAATATTCTGGACAATATTTCAAATCTAGAATTTTCTGAAAATCATCTACAACACAGTTGATTCAACTCATTCAATTTGGATTCATGTTATAAGAGGGAGAAAGAAATACTAAATTAGTCCATGTTTAATATATGTGTCTATAGTGATAGATCTTTAATACTTTGGGAGGCAAACACCTTCTCTATGCAAAGAATTTATCCACTCTCTCCTTCTCTTCTCTTCATTCTTTTCTAGCAATGCAAGAACGTAATGTTTGTTTGGTAACTGTTAACTTGTATGAAGGGAGAGGAAGGGTTTTTATTAATTATAATAAAACCCTAGTGACTCTAATATTCTCTACAAGCCTAATAACCATTATCTTGGGCCCACTTTATATTAAATCAACCCAAGTAATATGGTTTAAGCCTTTATGATTATTAAATTAATCTAAGAATAACAACACCAGAACAACAGAAATGGACATGTAAGCTATTGGATTAAGATTTTGAAATATATTAACACTGTGGCGGTTGCATTATACTATTATTACTCCAACTCCGAATCTCTCTATGTTGCCTTTGCTTCTCCATTTTCATCCATCTTAGATCACCTCCATCAGTTTTACACTCAGAAGGAAAAAGATTTAATCAAAACATTGCAGTCCAGTAATCAACAACAACATTATCATTTTCTTAATGGACTTATACCATAGCGATTGAGTTTTTAAACCTCATGTGGATGATTTATGGTCCTCTTTTCTTTTTTAGTTTTATTCTACTCCATCACCTGGGCATTATAGGATTAAGCAGCAATAGTTTGCCTCTGTGCTTTGTTCTCTTAGCCTACATTATACAAAGATGATAAATCATATCATTCATGTCATAATGTGTTACATGTCAACAAAATAAGTATCTTCTATAGAAACCCTATGATCTTTTACAGCCTTTACCAACCCCTAGTAAGGTTAGGGAAGATCTTTCTATGGATTTTATTACTAAACTTCCTACTTCCTATAGACATACAGTAATATGGTTTGTGGTAGATCACCTTACCAAATACATATACTTCATCGGCCTTCCAATTAAGTCCACTGCCTATAATTTGGCAGCTCAATTTTTGGTGATAATTTATCGTCCATATAGGACACCCAAATCAATAGTCAATGATTATGATAAAGCCTTTTTCAGTTCATTATGGAAGGAACTATTCAAAATTATTGGCATCATATTAATGGGCAATAGTTCTTTTTATCCCTAAATTGACGGGCAAATAAAGGTTGTAAATTGAAGTTTGAAGACTTACCTACATTGCTTCATTAGAGATGAATAGAAATAGAGGTACCATTATCTACATATTTCTGAAAATTTTCTCATCTCAAAGTGAGATATTTGAGATATTTTGCAGTCAGAATCATCCTTCTATCATTCTTGTATGTTCAAATTTCATATGCTAGTCCTTAGCAATTTAGAGCTTAAAAAATGGATTAGAGTAACTTTTAAAATAATACTTTGAAATAAACTTTTTGAATCATTTAATGTTGTAATATTATTAATGTTTATATATTTTTAATGATAATAAAATTTAATTTCGTCTAAAGATATCCTCTTTAAAAAATAAAAAATTTGTAAATTATAAAAATCTTTACTTTACATTCTATCAATTAGTATATAAGAAATATCAGACATTATTGTATATTACTTACCATATACTAGATTATTTGCATTTTGATATATTTGGTATATCTTTTATGATAAGAAGTTGACTTGGTATAGGATTCCATTATCTTGGAATAATGTAGTATTTTTGAAAGTTAAGATAGTGTGGAAGGAAGGAATCCTACATGAAATAGAATCCTATAGAAGATAAAATTTATTAGAGATAAACATGTTTTATTAAAGATAAGATAAATATGTTTTATTATAGAAAAAATATGCAGTCGATTGATTATTGGTTGCAGTTGCATTTTCTTTATACTTGGTTGAACAATTATATGATGTATCCATCAATATTGACGGCTGCACTGTTGGTATGTTTTTGAGATGAATAACAAGCTCGATTGATGAGTATTGAAGTTGTTGTAAATGGGTTTCTTCGGTGATTAGTTTAAAAGATTCACAGTAGATTTTTGTTGGACAACTTTCTATGATTTCGATTTAACGAGACTGCACATATAGGAGAGTACCTTTTGACTCAAATGTTTCTTTGTTTATGTTATTAATGATTTAATCACTTGAGATATCATTTTTATCTTTATTATCATTTGTTGTTTCAAAATTCTCTATTGAGGTTAACATGAAGTAGTAGTGCTATTGGGTTTGAAAGACTTTTACGGGGGTGCCAGTACAAGTAGGTAGCATCAAAGGGTAAGTGATGTCGGTTCAATAAAGTCTTGTGCAAGACTATTGTACTTATGTGAAAGTTGATTAATCTGGGTAAGGCTCCTTAGACGTAGGCCGTGTGTGTCGAATTACGTTAACAAATTTTGTGTGTCAATTTATTTGTTGCATATTAAGTTTTTCTGCTTGTATTAAATTATAAATAATTCATAGTTGCTAATTCAATTGTTTTTTATAAGCACCTATTAGATTCAGTTTAAAGCAACTGCAACAGAATATATATATTGTGGAATTACATTCTTCGGATTTTGCATATATCATTTTATTAAATTTATTTAACTCTAAGAAAGAAGGGGACGCAAAGGTTACAAGTTCCCTTTTCGAATTAATTATTCTTAATACGTCAAGGCAAAATGCAGCACAACATTGAGACGCATGCAAGATAGAATATAATAGGCTTATATATAGAAATAACTACATATATTGAAAATATATAATTAAGTAGACAGGTTGATTTATTTCCAAGGGTAAGAAAATTAATTGAAGCATCTTCACACGTAACGGGAAAGCGATAATACGAGGACGGCCCTCAAGAGATTCCCATTGACGTCCTCCATTCGTGTATCCAAATAATGTAGGGTTCCAAATTTAGTTTAATTGACAATTTCAAAGTGTATACCTCTTTTTTTTTAAACTGAGGTTTCCAATAGTTACGCTTGCCCTCCTTGTTGGTGCTATAACGAATGTGATAGTGATAATTTCCTTGAATATGGAAAGAAATTAAAAAAAAAGACGTAATCAGCTTGGTGATCACTCAATCCATAAACTGCAACTTGCACCTATTCAAATAATTAAATTACTTGCATTAGCAACTATCTTCTCACTATGCCTATATTCCTCTATGTTGACAGTTATATGATCCTTAGAAAAAGTATATATCTGGCACATGACTAATTTCAGAACAAGCAATTACGATAAGTACATTAATTAAAATGATAGAAGTCCCTCTAATGCCTTAGTATCTGTAGTACTGTACATGAATCGTTATTTGGACGTCAGGATTGCAACTTGTACATGCCCACTTATGTCAAATGAGTACTTTTTTTTCTTTATACTACCACTAAATGTCGATAATAGGTCTGAAAATGCATTCGTATAACATTTGTCTACGATTTAATTTCATCCTCTAGCTATTGACTCTCGAGAATGCAGTTTCTATGAAACAAGAGAAAACAAATAGTTAGATTTGCTAAAGACACGAACCATCCCACCATCTCCGTTTGTGCTAGTTAAATTAATACAAATAACTGTAATTTCAACTGTCATTTCATTATAACACGATAAACAACTTAAGAGACGATAATCCATATTAAACATGCAGATTATATCACCGATGATGCATGTAATAACGATAGTGGCAATTTAATATGATAAGAAGTTCTTTATCTTTCTCAAATTTGGTAGCAAAGCAATATTGCTCAATCTTTGACCATAAATAATGGATACTTGTTTCTCTTTGAATATCTCAAATTGTTGAATGGTAAAAGCTGGTATGATGATGTATGCAAAGTATACAACGTCGGCTGGGCATTCCACTCATCTTATTAATCACCAAAAAAGATGAGTAATTTGGACTCATAAGCTTTAATATGCGTAAGTAATGACCAGAGAGGGAAAAGAAAACTTCTAGCTATTTAAAGGTCTAACTCTAGCTAGCTAATGAGATAAAAGAGAGTGAGGAGAAAACACAGAAGTTGGCATAATCTAGACATAGAAGACAAGTCAGTTCCCCTATATTAAAATGATTGTTGGGTGAGCGGAAGATCAACTGTGCAATGGAGACACTTAAGATTAGTTGAAGATTGTATTATTAGTTAGTATATGATTACAAAATGTGCATGACCTACAATTGACAATTACCGTTCCAACATTTCCGGTACATGTTGATGATATAATAGAATCCAATTTGGTACGATTGACAGGCGGCTGCTCAGATTGTTTCATGATACACATTTGTATTTATAATTTGTTTCTCAGGTACAATTTTCACTTGACACAGTCAGAACAACAAATCTCCTGGGGGAAGATACATATAATATAGACTCTTTTATTGATCATCATCTTTGATTGGACGTTCTGAAATCTGGTTGTGGTGGGTGGCGTACACAAGCAACCAAATACGATATATATTAAACATTATAATTATTAATTAGAATCATAACAGTTTCGAGAAATATTTTTGAGAATGAAACGCTCAAAACTTTTTCAGTAGTCTAACTAGGGTTTGTAGTCTTCGATTCGAGCCTTTACGTTTGGTTATCGTCCTCGTCCCTAAGGACGGATGATGAGGACATAAATATTCTGTCCTTTGGATTGTTTGCTCACTGAGGACAAAAATTTTTGTTTCGTCTTCAGAGGACGAGGACAGAAATTTTTGTTCCTCTCAAAACTGAGGTACAGAAATTCTTGTTCGTATGACAAGAATTGAAAATGTCCAAAATAGCTTCATCTTTCCAACCCTAACACCAATAATAATATTAATTAATATTATTAATTACTATTATTAAAATATTA
>JAOSBM010000002.1:11534299-11549793 GCA_027568955.1 Erythroxylum tenue | reverse complement strand
TAGAATTTGTTTTAAATGTTTCAAAATTGCCATGAAATTAATAAACAATTGGGAAACAGTTAATAACTCTTTCTCTTTAAAAGCACTTTTTAGTATTGAAGACAAATTACAATTCTGAAGTTACCGACCCCTTTTCCTGAAATTTTTGCCAAGGCAAAGTGCTAGGGGCCAAAAACAAGAAATCAACATCGCATACAAAATACTCCACGACAGAATAATCACAACAAAAGAAAACAAACGCTAAAGATAATACAAGGCTCTTCATTTTTTTAATCTATGCTGAAACTGAAGCAGAAACAACAGCACAAATACCCAGGTCCAGAATCACATCCAATGTACCTACTTGTAAATCCGGCATAATTCAGGTCATAACATAACCAACCTTTCTCCTACTTATGGTTTCCAGTACCCTTCTTCTTTAGCAAGCTTCCAAACTTGCGGAACAAATGCTTCTTCTTCTTTAGCTGTTGCTGCTTGGAAGGTGAGCTTCCTCCATCATCTTGATTATCTGCTGATGACAAGCCATTTATCTCGTCAAAGCTCTCACCACCTTCGGCCTTGGACCCTACTTCTTCTTCAAACGATTCCTGTTCTGCTTCTCCTTCTGGAGAGAACTCTTTCTTCTCAATCGTGCAGCTCTCCCACATCTTAAATTCTACTTCAACTGAGTCATCTTTTTCTTTACTCTCGTCTTCTTCTAATTTTCCATTGGTGTTTTCCATTTTCGAGGCATTTAATTGACCATCTTCATTGTTTAATCCGTTGTTCATCTCCTGTAGATCCTCTTGTTTAGGCTCCTCACATTGCTTGGGTGGAAGTGGAAGCTCCACTTTAGGCTTCTCTTCTTTGACATGCCCATTTTCTTCAGAGAATTCAACCACCTTCGGCAACAAATCATAGTCCTTTTCACTGTCCGTCAGCTCACCATTCTCCTCAGGTTTAGCTTTGGTCACATGTTCTTCAAGCAACTTAGATAGCTCCTCAACTTTCTTACAAGAATCAGCTTCTCTAGTTTGTAGCTCCTCGTTTACTTGGATAAGATTCTGCAACTCATTTTCTTTGTCCATAAAACTTTCTTTAAGCTTCATGTTCTCAACCTTTGCTTCGCCGAGAGCTTCCTGCAAAGAAATCACTTCAGCTTCAACTTCCTTTAGACCATCCGTCAAGTTAGCCTGTTCCTCCCTTGTAGCACAAGCCTCTTCCTCAGTTTGCTTGAGCAAATTCACCAACCTATCTATTTCTTTTTCCAAATTCAAATTGTCTCCTTCTGAATTCTTCACACGTTTCACTAGATCTCCCTCTCTTTGTTCCCACACAATCTTTGAGTTCTGCAATTCGTTTTTGGATTCTTCAACAGTTTTCCTAAGACTATCAATCTCATGGTTTGCATCATCTAGCATTGTTTCATACCTCTCATTTGTCGCCTTGAGGACCAACCTTAGATCTTCTATCTGGGATTCATAACTTTCATGCTCCACTTCATTGGATAAAAGCCTCTCTTTTGCTTCTCTAGCTTCTGCAGACACTTCATGTAAGGCTGAAGCTAAACTTTCCATTGCCTTCTTGCTCTTTTCCTCCTCTTCTCTGACATTCTCCAACTCATTAATCAGTTTGTTTTTCTCTTCTAGTAAGCTTTGAACACTAGAAGCTGCAAGCTTCTCATTATTCAAAGCCTGGGCTTTCTCCTCCTTGACAGTATCTAATTCAGATGTTAGAGACTCGACCTTTTTCAACATTTCAGATGTTTCTTCTTTTGCCACTCCAAGACAACATTCAGATTCCTCAAGATCACTTTTCTGCCTTCCAATTGTCATTTCTAGTAATGCCACCTTCTCCTTAAGGGTAGAAATTTCAGTTTCAGCATTATGCAAGGTATCGTTGCTTCCCTCCAGCTGCTTCATGACTGAACCCAATGATTCTGATGCTGATCTTTCCAACTTATTAGCCTCCTCAACCTCTATCTCTAATTCTTCGATTCTGCTTTTTAACTCCTCTACTATGCTGCGTGCATAAGATTCTGCCATCTTGGCGGCTTCTAGTTCAACATTAAGCTGTTCTATGGCAGTCTCTCTTTTGATCAACATATCCTCGAAGCCTTTTGCATTTTCAAGTTCTTTTCTCAAAAGTTCTATCTCTTCCTGCAGACTCAGTATCATCTTATTACTTTCATTGGCTTCTGTTCCCAATTTTGAATCAAGTAAAGCTTTCAAACGCACCAATTCTGCAGTAAGAATCTCTGCCTTCTCTGCATGAATCTCAGCAATCTTAGTAGCATCATCAGCATGGCTCAGTGCTTGGTTTTTTGCATCTGTAATCTTGGCCAATTCTTGCTTTACCCTTTGAAGCTCTTGAGTAGCAGAGAGAAGGGCGGCCACATCCAGAGCATGTTGGTTTCTGACTGCTTCAAGCTCTTTCTGCCATTCCTCTTCCTTCTTCTGGGCAGCCTCAATTCCAGCCTGTTCCAACTCAACAGCTCGGAATTTCTCAATCTCAGAATCCTCCTCAGCTCGCTTTTGAGCCACCAAAGCTTCTTGAAGCTTCTCATTTGCCTCCGCAGCTGCCTTTTGTGCTTGTTTCAGTTCATCAATTGTTTGTGCCTTCTCTTTCTCAATCAATGATATTTGCTCCTTTGCTTTCTTTAAATCTTCCTGAGCAGCACTCAATTGCGCTTGTAATTCTGCCCCCTTTGTCACACGTGTCTGTGGTTTCTGAGAACCAAATTGACCAATAAGTATCAGATGAGATATAAGATTCAAATTTACCTATTCAGTATAGAAAACTTGGAAAATAAACTCAGGTTTAAGTAACCAGAAATATTGTGATGTTTTCTCCATTTTAAAAAAAACAAATGCACTACCTTCAGGAAATTAATTAGCTATATTCAACAGTGAAGACATGTTTCGCCAAGCAGAATTTGGACAGTTACAACAAACTAATTCACAGTAATAAAGATCACTACATGGTTATGATTCCACTGGTAACTGGTTCTCAAATACACCTTCAGAGAGTCCTAGCTTATGCATTTCTACAAGAACTGAGAGCTGAAGATCAAGTTGTGAGATAATGAGTCTATTATTACACCAAGCAATGAGTCATTCATCCATGTGCAACATAAGAATCCTAGTGACTTGTTCTTTCCACTATCCAAACTCATGTGAACTTCCAAATTCATAGCCACAAGCAGCACTAAAAAGGCATCACAATGTTGAAGGTGGAAACCAATGACATTTCAATTCACAATTGGATACACTTACTTCTGGTGGTGTACCAATCTTTGGTGACCGTCGATCAGTGGTGGGCTTTGAGTTAATAGATCGAGGAGAGCGATCTATTGAAAGGCGTGAACTTTGCAAGGGAGAAGGTGAATCAGGCTCTGCTTTAGCCACTCTAACTTTGCTCACTTTCGGTTTTGCCGGGGAAGCTTTAGGAGTCTCAGATAAACCAGATCTGTTCAATTATCACAATATCTTTACTATATTGCAACTGAAAGAGTAATATGTTAGACACACAATGCATTTGATATCGCCATCACCCATGACATCAAATTAAACAAACATCACCAAATATGGATCTGCACCAAATGTGCCATCGCTGTGAAATTAGAGCAGTACTATCTACACAAATTACCCTAAATTCGTCTAATAGCATACATATACAGATGTGGATATCAAAATTTGAAATTTTGCAGTAGAAATGATTACAAATTCAGATCAGAATAGAGACGAAAGTATCAAAACAAAAATACTAACTAACACAAAATTACCCTAAATTCTTCTAATAGCATACATATACAGATGTGGATATCAAATTTTGAAATTTTGCAGTAGAAATGATTACAAATTCAGATCCGAATAGAGAAGAAAGTATATATAAAAAAAAAACTAACGAACACAAAGTCAAAAGAATATCACTCTAAAACCCATTCTGTGATCAACAATTTACAGGTTACGATTGCTTTTTTCGAGTTCAAGGTCGAAAAGGAAGGCGTTTGATGGGAGAAAACGGGATAAAAGTGTTTGTGGCCGAACAATTAAATACCAAGTAAACAAAAACCCTATGCAAAGAGCAGATCCAACTTGCATATCTCAGAACATAGAACAAAAATTCAAAATTTAAATAAAAGCTCCAAATTCTGCAAGACCCACGAAAAAAGAAAAACAGTTCAATCAGATTCGCATATTTAAGAGGAAAGAGACAAACAGTGTGAATTCTGTACACTCACTTGGTTTTGGCAGACATTTTTCCGTTGGAGCAATTGATGAGGATGTAGAAGCAGAACCAAAAAAGAAGTTGAAAATGTAAGGGCTTTAAGCGTACAAACCGTTGAATGCGTCTAAAATGCTAAACTGATGACATTGCAAGACAACGTAAAGTTGGGGTGTTCTTGTCAGATCAGAGAGACATACGCAGAGACATTGCAGCCTGGCCAAAAGTACAACTGGTTGAGGCAACAACAGGAAGAGGAGAAGAAGAAGATTGAAAATTTACACAAAGGAAAAAGGAAAAACAAACAGAACCAAATTATTTGGGTTTGGTGTTCCTGTCTCCAGAGTGGCCACACTCAAGTCGCAAACACAAAAGTGAGTTGTGTGGCTCCATCTCTCTCTTGTCCTTCTCTCGTAAGATATAAAAAGTAACAATCTTTCTTCTTCAGCATCGTGGTGTTAAAGTACAGAACTGCCCATGAGCATGAGCAAGCTTGGCAAGTGTTAGCGTACTTTATCTTTTCTTTTTTCATTTTTTGGTTTTTTTTTTTAGAATTTGTGGTGACTTTTCAGAGGATTCTATCCACCAGGCGTAGCCGACCACTCAGCTTTTCAGGAAAACAGACACCCGGTTGCAGAATGCAGATATTTACCCCTTTTTGAATTGGTTTTTATTGACTGATAGAAGTAAAAGATTGCCAATTCTCTGAATTAATTTCCAGGAAAATAGAAAATTTAGGATGTTTTCTTTATCAGTCAAAAGCAATGCCATGGCCCATGTTGGCAAAGGGTTGAAATGTTACTGAAAACCATTGGGGGCTGCCGGTGGGGTGACATGCACAACTCAAATCATTCTACTGTATCATTGATTCTTTTTAATTTGTAAGTAAATCACTTTTTTGTCAACAATAGTATCTATATTTTAGCAATCTATTTAAATTATACTATTTTAAAAACATTATAGAAATATGATTAAATTGCCTGCCTCTTTTTATATATAACTATTAAATTATTGTTCTTTTACAAATATTTTTTAATTTTTTAATTTTTAATAAAATTAAGAATTAAAGAATACAAAATAGTGCTCGTGAGGTTTCAAAGAGGATAAATTTGTAAATATCTATTATGGCCTGAATTTATTAAACTTAGCGTGAATACAAAACGCAAAGGGTCGCATCAACCTTACCTCCCTCATGATTTGTTATCCAAAAAGAAGGGGCAGGGGGCAATCTATACTTATTTTTACCAACTGCCAACGACAAAATTTAATTGTCAATTAAAAAATAACTCTGGACAATTATATATCAAAGCACTGTTTGCTAATTGTTAATTACCGTTCGAAATTAGATAAATCTGTAATGTGTAAACCCTAATTAAAATCTTCAGTTTCAGCTTGCATCTTAATTATACTATGTAATGTGGAAGCCACGACGTTTCACCAAACTCGACTTGTTTTAACAAATATAAATACCTTTTTTCCATGTTAAAGCTCTCATGACATGAACTGGTTGGATGGATCATTCCACGAGAGACAAATACAGAATATATATATATATAGTTCATCCTCCTCCCACAATTATATTTTTAATAGAATTACCAGTGAAGACATGCATGTCTTTAAGGTATTATATATACATATGCATCGGAGAGTACATGATACTACTACTAGCTGGTTTCCTATTTATCTTGTCAAAGCACTGGCGTCTGTCTACCCCATCTTCTGAGGAAGGATATACTGTTTCACTCCTGACCACCTCATACGAAATGGTTCTCACGCTATATAAGTGGTGATCGATAAGAGTGGATTCCAATTTCCAAGCCCCTTCTCGACGTACCTCTTGCAAACAATTCGTTGTAAAAAAATTCTTATATGCATACTATTATTACCTGTTTCTAACTAATCTAGGTACTTGCCATTAATTGCTTGCTTTTAGCCTGCATATATGCCTCATTAACGTCAACTAGTTGAGAGTCTACGTACTTTAAGCTCCATGGTTAAAGTCTTGTGCTTGAATGCACAATTGATCAACACATTGTTGTATTGACTAACTAATACTGTTATTAGTTATTACTAGTTGTGCTTTTCTACGATATATAAGGTACTTGTGTACTTGATTGAGGAAGAAATGGGTTTACCGGAGGTATGAAGAATTACCAACCTTATCCGTTCATGGGACCACCATCGTAAGGTTCACATTCATAAAAAAAATGTTATCAAGATCAGTGTTGGAGATTCATTTTGGTTTAAATTGGAGATTTTTTTGAAGATCTGCTTGACTTGTAAATACAAGAGAAAATTACAATTGTGTATCTCCTTCTTTTAAGTAAAAAGTCGTGTTAAATTCTTTTTATTGAATTTACTAGTGATGTTTTAAGCATGTGTTTTGATTAAATTATACAAATATTGTTTTAGACTAATTGTTTATTATTGTCAATGAAATTGATTGTTGGTAAGTTAATCTAATCATGATCTTGCAAGAAAAAATAAACATAACGTACTTTGTTATAACGAAGCACCAATCTATCAGAAACGCACAAGGGACGTCTTAAAAATTACATTAATCTCAACACCCAAATGCAGTTAGGACTTGGGTAGCAATCATAGCATTAAGTAGAGTCTTTCAATCTGATCGTCAACAAAAACTAGACAGGGGGATGGTTAAGATTCCAACATCAGGACTACCTGAACCAGCTGGACAATGGTGAAGCTGAGCAAACATCATTGCGGGTGAATTAGATTTGTAAGAATTGTATGGACTGATAGACAAAGTTGAAGCAATCTCTTAAATCGTCCCAATGATTTCAGCTTAACAAAGCAGTAGTTGGTCCAACAACTTCACGCACATACACAAATAACATCATTGCACTCACAACAGTTTACTTGAGTTGAGCCTCTCCTAATTTGTTGGGGTTTCACTTTCCTAAACTCATGCGTCAATGGTAATGCAGACCTTACTAGGGTTATATTCCAATTGGGGTTGATGTATCCAAATACTTTAAGTTTGTATCCATGTACTTAATTAAGGATAAGACGTCACTTCCATTTCATTTATTTTTTAAATATTTTTATTATATTTTTAATTAATTTAAATAATAAAATTTGTTTTTTAGAATTGAGTAAATCTACAAGAAAACTTTATATTTTTACTCCATACTTTGTTTACCAATACTTTTAGCTCTTTTACTGTGCAATATTTAGAATTTAAAATATCAAAACATTTTTAAAAAATGCTCGTTCCCTAATGGCTCGGAAATTGACATATACAATATTAAAAAATGCACAATTTCTATATTTCTTGTATGATAAATGGAAATGAGTCAACTTCAACAATATTATGCAATTATTACATGAGACATAATACACATGCAATTCGGTACGAGCGTAGACAAGTATAATTAAGAGTAGTAAGTAGACTAGCACTAAAATCCAAACATCTGTCAAGCACATGGATTGTGATCGAAATTGGCTGCAAGTGAACTAGGGATCACAATATTGATGAGTACAAACAAAGACGTGTACTGTCACTGCTTATGCTTCATTGCTATTAACAAATAAAAATATAACCAACTTCCACGAAACAAATCTTGACAATTATCTTCATCCCTCGAGTAGCTCAGCTTAATCAGTGGAAAGGGAATGATGCCTTTTCCAAAGCCTGCGGGGTTAAATGGAGCATTGAATGGTTGCCCTTTTGAGTTAAAGATAAAGCAAATAGAAACAAGGAATTTTGACCCACATCAAATCATCTCAATAACATGTTCTAAAAGAATTGCACCGCATTTTCATTCTTACTTTCACTCACCACTATTTGTATCTATGACCAATTACAAACTGTTAAGCTAACAAAGTGCCAAACTTGACAGAATGCAGAAAATACCTAAAACCAGAGTAGTGGGCATAGGATAGATCCATTAATTTCAAGAATCTTGTATATTAAATAACCAAATTTCCCACGACAAAATAATACAAACTCCCAGTTGATAGTTATGACAAGCGATACATAACTGAAAGAAACTATAAATATACTTACAAGTTGGATCCAATGAGACCAGAAAAAGAAAAAGATTACATCAATCGTCATATGAGACATGAAAGCTAGTGGAGCAGCCAGGTGCCTCAGGTTGCTCGGCCCCACAACAGTCATAAAATTTGGCAGCATATGGTGGATCATCAGGCCCTAATTCATAGTACCTTCAACGAGCCAAAAATGTCAAAAGCATCTACTTGCAGAAACTCACCCTTCAAAGTTTCAATTAAGAGGAAATAATCTCCACAAATAAATCCAAACATAAATTAAATGAAAAAAAATAGGGCAGAAAAGTTATTAACTAACAGTGAATCTCTAAGAACCTAGGCAAATCATCCAAACAAAAGTTGATGTTTTTCATGAGCGTGTATTTACAAGCGTGAGATAGTGTTCTCTCACTTCTCCAGGATGACACCATATGCCTTAATTCAAATGTGCATTACTCAGTAAGCAGATCATTTTCCTTCGAAACAGTACATATGGTCCCAAAATGACGTTTTGATTAATCTTCAGGCTGCATACTAGCAATCTTGAGATATTGAACAAACTGTTGCCTCTGAGATCTTCCTTAAGAGTCTTCCATCAGAAAAAGACACCAGCATTACCAGCAACCATATGAATACATTACTGTTTTATAATTTGTTTTTATAGAATCTATGAAAAAGCATCTAACTAAAAGATCTCTTCTCTCTCAACACAATTTTGACTTCATTTTATGCATTCTGCTGATCGTTTGAATCTCCAATATCTTACGTCCCAAATATATCAGAGCAGTGAATTTCGTTGCAAAACACTAGACCAATCTCCGTATTATAGATACATAAATGACTACTGATGCACAATATTCATACACAAACACCTATGCAAGCAGGTGTAGGCGTGCAAACTCATCTCTATCACATGCATGCATAAACTGAAAGTGTCAATCAGTTTCAGGTATCATAGTTGAAGATTTTGCTCTTGAAAGATAAAATCTTAGAAGTGAAATTCTCAGGAATTAATCCATGCTTCTTGCTTTCCTTGAGTTTACTCTGAAAAGTATAGCCACGCCAACACTCTCCTCCAGTGGCATTTGATGCAACATAGCAACAGAGGAAATCTAAAATCATCATTCAAGTGTTTTGACCGTATAACTGATATGCTCGACAACTAAGAGGATCAAAATTCATCTCTGTTGTGTAAAACGGATTATAAGCAGCTTTTGCTCCAACTTCGAGACTCACTCGCAAGTATAATTGACAAGTCAAGTTGAAAGTTCTTGCAGTATCATAGTCATCTTAAATATCATGACATAATTGAACTATTTTGATGAATAAGCCTCCTATATAACAATCCATTGAACATTTTGAAGATATGGAATGGAACATATATAAACTTAACATCAAACTAGACTTTAATTAACTCAGGAGTCAGGATATTATTCCAAGGAATCACACCCACTATGAAGGATGGCACCAGGTACCATAGCTCACAACTAGGTGACTGTCGGAATCAAGGAAATGAGATATTGTTCTCAGCAGCAAAGCTCACAAAATTGCAAGAGAGAGAGCACAGCTGTGTAGGTAAGGTATGATAATTAGTGCTACAACAGTAGTTACAGTACTTTTACAAATTGGGGAAATAAGGGAGCATTCTCAGCTGCTTATTCCTGGCAAAGAAAATAAGGACCAAAGTTGTGTTTATAAAGTTATCATGTATGTTGAGTAAAATAAAATGAGGACCAAAATTTTGTTTATGAAATGTCTCAGCTCAATTAGGTGCTGGATTGGAAGCCTTTTCCAGAGTTGAGGTGCCACAATGCATGCCTAGATGAGCAGCTAGGCACCTGGTTGAAGGTGCCTCGCCTTACAGTTTGCAAGGCACTATCCTTGTTGCTTCCGCTTAAGCAAGAGTTTGGACTAACTTGCTTCCAATAATATCAGCAATGTGCGACCTTTCAGGAAAACAAATCACCTGGATTGCACCCTTTCCCTTTTGTCACTTACATGCTCTAGCTCTTGCCGATTTCACTCCTCCAGCAACACCACCTTTTCATGAGCATAAATATGACTTGTCCTTTCATCGAGGCCACATGTGAGATGCAATCAAAAGGAACCAGAACTTCATTACCTACTTACCTACAGTAATCTAGTAGCTTTTACTTGTAACCTTTACATTTAAAAAGTGCACATGAACCTTGCATCTTGAACTGTATATTTCTTCTTCTTCCTCTTAATATTTAAGGTTTAATAAATAGCAGTTATTTTTGTAACTTTTGCGTTTTAGAACCATTCACTCTCTCATCCTAGCCTTTCTTCTCTTTCTTCTGCTACCAGAGATACCAGAAGCATTAACCCTGCAGCTCACACCAGCATTCAGCCATAGTTTTGAAATCCCATGCTCCTTCTAGTAAGCCCTAGACCCATAAATGTTTGACTTTCTCAATCACAATGTCCAAACTCAGATTTGCAAATTATTTGCAACCTAAGTCCACCTCCAAGTACCAATGATCATGGTCATCAATCAATAGGATGTTACCGAAAGAAAAACAAGTAGTTTCTGACAAGGTCCCTGTTTAATTTAATTAGCAAGAGGATGCCCCACTCACCAACACGCAAATGGTTAAACACTAATCTTCATTTTGCTTCCAATAGACCTACTTTATAATCAAACCGCACTAGGAAATTAACATAAATAGAAATTATGACATGAAATATTAATATATACAGCAGACTGAGATGGGTGAAGATAATAAAGTTCTGCACTAGTGAGTAACCAAAATGAAAATCATAATGGGTATAGATACCGATCCTCAAAGACTACAAACTTCCATCACTCCTATTAGACTAAAATCCAAAAGGAAGATCCTAAAATTTCTGTTTCCAAGAAACTATGAGCGCAAACTCAAAGACATAATCAATAAACATGTTTAACGCTTAATCAGACACCGTTTGTTATACAAACCACCAGAATCAAACACTATTCTATCGACAAACCATTGTTAGGAAAACAAGACTCTAGCCTAAGCTAAAACTTGCTCAAAAAAATCAAAAGGGTATACAGAAGCAATGCTTAAAGTTCAATCAAACCAGAGAGAGAGATAGGTGGAATACCTCTTTTGGTCATCGTGACGACGACAGACAAAGAAAGACGGATGGTAGCGACAAGCAGAGGAGGTATTGGAGAATGGACTGTACGTTTGCTGACACCTCCGGCATACTTTCTCCCTAATCTCGTTCTCCTTGAGTTTGTCCATTATCTGGCAGTATTCGACAGCCATGGTTTCGACTTTTTCTGCGGGAAATAGTTGAGAGTCAATGGGCCTTCAGGCCTAAATTCACACTTCTCGGACTGTTAACCCAAAGGTGTTTTTAACACTGTAACCTAACAAAAACAAAAAAAAATTCAGAATAAAAAAACAAAATGATACTTAAGACTTCGAGGCTCGAGCTGATTGATTTAAGCATTGCTTCTGTATCATCTGTAAAACAAAATATAATTAGAGGTTAAGATGATATACAAATTGCCATAAGTTCATAATATTTCATCAATAACTTACTTGAGTCCTATACTATGATGGGAACTTAATCTTATGTCCTTTTTTTAAATCATTAATAATTCTTTTGATTCGAATTAAATATTTCCATCAAATTCTTTCCATGCCATTGAGTTTGTTGGATGACGCATAATGTTATCTCACCTTATATTTATGACTGTTTTGTTAACATAAAAAGCCTTTGTAGTCGTGGTTTAATAGGGAAGTATCAAAAGATTTTAAGCGGTATCTTTTTTCTCTTTCCCATCATCCACTCACCACCTTGAAGTACCAATGCAACATTCTTCAAGATTCTTTCCTGTACTTCCAAAATATAGAACAATCATACTTACAAGCATGTATTGATATATATCCTAATTCAAGTCCCTTAACAATTTCTTTGCTTCACGTAAGATTTTGGCAGTTTGTGTTCAACAGGTAATGCATCATTGAGCAAGTCAATTAACATGTCAAAAGATTTGTTACTCCGTTTATTGTAGACCTTCAAATGCAACAACTCGACAACAAAAGATAGTTGTGAGAATTTTGAGCACCCTAAATATAATTCTTTTTGAGCAACTTTCAATAAATTCCCAAAATTATCTTTTATAATACTACCAATTATATTAGGAGAACCAGTTTTAGTCATAGTTTTTTTATAACTCCTATAATCCTTAACATCTCGCCAATCTCATCATCATCATCGTCATTAATATCACAATTTTTTACATCATTATTGTCATGATCATCAACACCTATATTAACACTTCTACTACAACTTGCTTTTGAACGTTTTCCATGATAAAGCCATGGAGAATATAATTTGTCTATGCTTAGGATTGAAGAGTGAACTCTTAAAGATTAGCATTGTTTTTTTTTTCTATGAATGGATTTGAGTGGCATGTTGAATATCAAGGTTAATATGATATATAAAATAAGTTATTATGTGTCTATATTAGTAATTAAGTAGTTAATTACGACATACGAGGACATTTTAAGTTTAACGATTACTTTTTCAATTAAAATACTCTTGATGTTAGGTACTACAATGAACTAACCTTACATTTGCCCTAACGTAAAGATGAGAACATAATTTTTATAATTGTGGGTTGAACTTTCTCTTTTCAAGTTAACTATCACCTATGATGGGTGGAAAATTTTTTGTTTATATCCAAGACCAGTGTATTGGGAGCTAGTGCTAGCATTCATATGCACATTTAAAATGGGTGAGAAGAAAACTGCTTAGGATGATGAATCTGCAATACAATTGTAAATAGGGGCATCTATCATCACTTCAATTAAAACTAATTTGGAATTTACACAAGGTTTTATACAAAGGAGTACCTATACACTATGCATGTAACTAGATTGAATTTAATTGGGACTTCCCAAATATTGATTCTATGAATTACTAGCATATGAATATGCATTATGCAATATTATTCACCCATCAACCTTGACATTACAAAATCATCCCTATTAAAACTTTCATCGAACACTTCATAGGCTTAAAACATTTATCCCTAACTAATAACAAAACCGTTGTCTTTTTCCATTCTTCACCAACATGAACACATTTAAACGCATAATGAACCGTCAACAGTTGAAATGTACACACACAACCAAACCACATTAAAAAAATAACACACAAAAAAGCTTTTAACAACAATGAAAGCAGAAAAAAAAACCCAAATGCAAAGCACTGACAACTAATCTCGATGGAAGATTAATCGGAGACCCAGGAAGCAAACAATGAAAGAAGAAATGAAGACCACAAATGACGGCGATGGAAGAAGAAAACTAGAGGAACAAATGAAGAAGACAAAACAGAAAGGGGAGGGGGAAGCTACGTTTTTTCGTTTAAAATGAAACGAAAGTGGCATCATTTTTTGAAAAAAAAGACGTCATTTTTATGTTTTTTAAATGTTGCAATATTTGGTGACAATTTCAGAAAATGTCGCCAAATGTGAAACAATTAGTAACGATTTCTAAAAATGTCGCCAAATGTTTAACAATTGGTGACGACGGATGGTGTACATTGATGACAATTACCGAAAATCATCGCCAATGGTTTAACATTTGGTGACAATTATCGTTGCCAATGTACATTATCTTTTTAGAAACGATCTCCAGAAATCATCACTAAAGGGACATATTTGGTGATGAATTTTTGGAATCATTGCCATATTTTTTTCCTTTGGCAATGTTTTCTTAGAAACATCGCTAAAGAAAATTTTTTGTGATAATTTTATAAATCGTCATCAATTATTTTCATATTTATTGATTTTATATTTAGCAATTTTTTAATATATCATTCTATAAATCTAGTATAGAATCTATGTATAATAAATATAGTTTTGTGACACCACATAAAATTATTAAAACATATATTTTAAAAGAGATTAATAAAAATTATAAATTTATGTAATAAAAATTAAATTTGTGTTTTTAGTTTTATAAATTTTTGAAATGAAATTATTGTTAACTAAATTTATTTTTAGACTTACCATCATTGTCAATAATATTAAATTTGATTTTTAAGAATATGATATCAATATTTAATATTGATTCCATTTTTTACTATATTGCAATTACTTTTTAATTAGTTGCAATAAATATAAATATATATGGTAATTAATATAATGTTATATGAATGCATATATAATAATTGTAACTAGTATAATGATTTATGAATGTATAGATAATAGCCACTTGCAACTGACAGGCCTGCAATATTGAGGTAAATTAACAAGCTCTCATACCTTATTATGCCTCATAGATTGCGTCTCATCCTTCGTTGCTTCCCACCACAAGTCCGCAAGGGATTCCAAAAATGGCTTTTGTAAAAGTAATTGGATCCACAATATGTCTTATGTCATAGTCTTGCTCACCCAAATAGACTATATAATATGATGAGATAGTAGGTCGCCTTTCTCTGGTGGATCTGCACAATTACATAGGTTCTTGTACCTTATAAAGCTCTTCCTGAATAGGTCCCTATGCCTGAATAGGTCCCTATGCCTGCATAGGCATGGTACTCGGACCTTCATCCATCGAACCTAACTATATGAGAGCCGGATACGAAATAATTGTAGTATCCGTCCTGCTATCTCCTGGAGGATGTGAGGATCCTCCCTCATCATTGACATTATATTCCAGAAACTTAACTGTCTGCGATTCTACTATTCTGGCCTCTCCTTCTCTACAGTAAAATCTATAGCCCTTAGAGTGGTCAGAATAACCTACTAAATAGCAACGAGTGGAACGAGGTTGTAATTTTCTCTCATAAGGATTATATAACCTTACCTCAGCAGGACAACCCCACATACGAATGTGTGCAAGGCTTGGCTTCCTTCCAACCCAGAGTTCAAAAGGCGTCTTTGGTACTGCTTACTTGGGACTCTATTCAAGATATACTGTTGGCCCCCGAAATTTTTCTTGATAAATTAAGCATGATTTAAATAAATTATGAGGTTCGATGGATTTATTTTTGGAGCTAATTATTTATGTCAAGGTTAGTAGGATTTGTATAACATGGGTTAATTGAAGTTAAGTGTTAATGTTGGTAAGATTTTATGACATAGAGTAAGTGAATTGAAGTATTAATGTTATAAGAATGAATGAAGGACATTTTGGGCATGACACTTAACAGTATAAGGATATAAGGTTGAGTTGAAGGGAAAAATGGACATTTGATGCTTAGAAAGGATATAAAAAGAAGAAGTTAGGGTTTTGCTTGAAAAAGAG
>JAOSBM010000002.1:11489280-11500269 GCA_027568955.1 Erythroxylum tenue | reverse complement strand
CTCTCTCTCTCTCTAATACTCATATTTTCTTTCTTTCCACTCTTACTGCATAACTCTTCTTTCTCCAACTTAACTCTACTATATCTTATACTTATACCTCAAGCATCCAAACTCATTCATATTCTGTTTAACCACTAACCTAGGACAGAACGTGTATATCTATATATAAAATATATGTATTTTTTTTAAGAACAACATTACGGTATATATATATAAATCATCTTTAAAGCTATACAGAACACTTAAACACGTTGATATATCAAAGTTTTCAAAACCATTAACACAAAAATAGATAAACCATAGCATCTTACATTACTGCATGTATATATATATGTTAAACATTGTTAAAACACTTACACTATAAAACAGAATATTACCGAAACTACTGCATGCATATACATATCTATTTACACCGTGCATGCATAGGATTATAATGTTTACACTATATATAAAAAAAGAAAGCAATAAATGACTTACTTGGCTTTTTTTTTGCGACAGAAAGGAAACCAAAAAAAATGCATGCGGTAGAACACAGCAACTTCTGAAGGTTTACGAAAACTAAAGCATATATAGATAATAATTGATCTTTTGTTTACCTTTTTCTGCATGAGAGACACATGAACCTTACGTGGGGTTTGGCATGTTTTACACGTACCATCATAAGGAATGAAACACATGTCACTGATCGTCCCTTTATTCTTAGTCTATTAATAAAATATTCTTTTAATTAACCAAATACACTGTTATAAATTCTTATGACAAACAAATACCCAAAATGTCCAGACAACTTTCGAAAATTTACCAAAATTCTGTCATAAAATAATGACTCGGAAACTAAATTGTCAACTCAACATTAATTCACCATCAATTTCTAAAAATATTTGAAGTATACAAAAATTACTAAAATTATATTAATATTGTCCGAATCAGTCCGAAGTTTCATTAAACCAATTTACCCGGAAAATGCCATGAATGCATGCCAAAATACTTATGCACAATTAAGCAAATATTTAATATGCAATAAACAAACATAATTCGTACTTAATTTCGTTAATTTTCTAACCCCTAATTTGGGGCGCTACAGTTTACTTTCATGGTGGTGCTAGGAAGTCCCTTTTCTCCTTTATACCACACCTACTTGAAAACCTTGGGTCAAGCAGTTAATGTTCTTTTGGTCTCTATCGAGTATAGGTTAGCCCCAGAATATTGTCTTCCTATGGTTGACAATGATGGTTGGACTGCCATCAAATGGTTTGCTTCTCCTGCTAATGGAAATGGCCCTGAGGAATGGCTTAACTATTATGCTGATTTCGATAAGAAGTCTTTGTTATTCATAAATGCAGTCCTCAACAACTATAATACCAGGATCCACATTCTAACATACCTCAATGTAACCATCTCATTATAGTTATTAAACATATATTGGGAAATTCAATTAATATTTAGGAATACAGAATTAATGTTGTGATTATATTAGCCCATATAGTTCTAACATTCTCCTACTTGAACAATATAATCAAACCACCATACCAATCTCCATAATCTAAAGGCATTTAAATAAATCATTTATAATATCATATCGACAGGATATATTTACTACATATGATTAGGCCCTGGAGATGTTCAAATACAATAATAACCATTAAAACAACATGTATGCAATACAACAAATAAGACTGCGCATTTGTCTCCTTTTGTACCTGTCATTTCATCAAACTATATATATACATGAACATATATATGTCAATATTAATAAGAAGTGACGGCAAATATCATTATGCATACTTCATATACATATAAGTCATAAGCAATCCGTACAAAGTACTAACATGTTTAATACAAAATAGTAAATTCCCATTAATCTTATCAACCTAGGCTCTTAACAATCCCATGCGGGAGACGTGTTCTGTAAACACACATATAGGTAAGCCTTTTGTAAGTGGATCTGATAACATGCTAGCTGTAGGTGTATACTTAACAGTAATCAGGGATTCAAAAACTTTCTCTTTAACAAAATAATAATTTATATCAATATACTTTGAGCGAGAACTACTTCTAGTGTTCTTAAAGAAAGCTACAGCTGCGGAGTTGTCACAATACAATTTCAGTAGACTCAAAATAAAGTCTACAATGCCCAATGATGAAATGAAATTTCGCATCCATATTGCTTGATAAACTACCTCATAACACACCATATACTCTGCCTCTATTGTAGAGGATGCTGTGAGTGTCTGTTTCACACTTTTCTATGATACAGCTCCTCCAACCATCATATAGATGTAGCTTTAAGTGGAATTTTTATCATCCACACATCCTGCATAATCAACATCACTAAACCCAACTATATCAAGAGTGTCAGTTCGCCGATAAGTCAACATATGATCCTTGCTACCCTAAAAATGCCTCATGACTTTCTTAACCACTTTCCAATGGCTAAATCCAGGATCACTTAAGTATCTTCCTAACACGCATATAATAAAAGCAATATTAGGGCCTATGTATACTTGAGCATACATCAGACTGCCTATAAGTGACGCATAAGGAATGACTTTCATTTCATCTCTCTCTTTTTCATTTTGTGGACATTAAGCCTTTGAGAATTTGTCACCCTTCACTATTGGTGCCTTTCCAGGAGAACAAGAATGCAAATTAAATCTTTTCAAGATTGAATCAATGCAAGCCTTTTGAGACAATCGAAGAATCTCATTAGCTCTATCTCAGAGAATCTAAATTCCAAGTACATAAGAGGCCTTATTAAGATCCTTCATATCAAAATGCTAAATAATGGTTGTTTTGTCTCAAATAATAAATCAATATCATTAGAAGCAAGGATAATGTCATCAACATACAGTACTAGAAAAATGAAATTTCTCCCACTAAACTTCATATATATACATTGATCAACTACATTCTCCTTGAAGCCATTTACAGTGACAACCATATCAAACTTAAGATATCACTGCCTTGATGCTTATTTTAACCCATAGCTAGACTTTTTAAGCTTGCAAACTATGTGTTCTTTACCATTCATCTCAAAACCAACTGATTGAGTGATATAAACATCTTCATACCTATCTGCATTCAAGCAGGTAGTACTCACATTCATTTGATTGAGTTCCAAATCAAAATGAACAACTGTAGCTGTGATGATTCGTAGTAAATCTTTGGTAGAAATTAGTGAGAAGGTTTCTTTGAAATCATTCCCTTGTCTCTGGCTATACCCTCTAGCCACAAGTCTAGCCTTACCTTTCTACTTATCCACTTGAGTCATGTTTGATTTTGTAAACTGACTTGCACCCAATGAGTTTGCAACCTTTAGGTAGTTCAACCAACTCCCAAACCCCATTTTATGACATGGAACTTAACTCATCTTCCATTGCATTCATCCACAACGCAGATTGAGGAATATTTATGGCCTCTTGATAACTAACTGGTTTAGTATTATCTCCCATATCAAACTCATGTTCCTACAAATAAACGACACAAGCATCAGGAATGGCAAGTCTACGTGTTCTTTGTGATCTCATAACAACAACTTCATCATCCCCAATATCAATGACTTCATCATATGCTTGATTCTGAGGTTCATCATGAGATTTTGTTGGAACCTTTTCAATCATAGGGTCATCAGTAGGAGCGGAAGTAACGGTACATGGATTAGAATACGTTCTTCCCTGAATAAAATTTCTCTTGACCTTTGACTTGAACCAAATTCATCTTCAAAATAGATAGCTCTATTTGATTCTATAATTTTGGTCTTGTAACATGGGTAATAGAATCTAGAACCCTTTGATCTGACGATGTACCCTATAAAATAGCCACTAATAGTTTTCAGATCAAGCTTATTATATTGTGGATTATAGAACCTTACTTCTACTTTGCATCCCCAAATATGAAAATGACGCAATCTTGGTTTCTTACTTTACCATAACTTATATGAAGTCTTTAGGACTTACTTACTCGGTACTTGATTCAAGATATAAGTGGTCGTCTTCAATGCCTTACCTTACAAAAATTTTGGTAAACTAGAATAAATCAACATATACTACAACATATCAAGAAGTGTGCGGTTTCTTCTTTCAGTGATTCCATTCTACTGAGGAGTTCCTGGCATTGTATATTTTGTTTCAATACCACATTCTTACAAGTATCTAGCAAAAGGCCCTAGATTCCTTCTACTATTATCATAACGCCCATAATACTCTCCACCTCTGTTAGAATTAATTACATTGATTTTCTTCTCCTTTTAAAGCCCAATATTATTTTGAAAATCTTAAACGCATCCAATGATTCAGAATTTTTACGAATGAGCTCCATATGATCGTATCAGAAAAATTCATCAATAAAAGTGATGAAGTATTTATAACCACTTATAGCAAGTGGAATAAATGGTCCACATATATTAGTATAAATAAACTCTAACAATTCTGAACACCTATCTGTTTTGCTTTTTTTAACCTTGACGGTCAACTTTCCTTTAATACTATCAGTACAGGTAGTGAAATCTAAAAAATCGCGATCCTAAAGTACATCATCTTTTACCAACCTCTCCATTTTGTCTTTAGAAATATGGCCTAAATGTTTATTCTATAACATAGAAGATCTCAAATCCAACCTCATACGTTAACCAACAACAATATTAAGAGAAGAGGAGGAAGCAACAATAACAACATCATTCAACTCAAGTTTGCATAATTTTTTTACATAAAATTCCATTTCCTACTAAAAGAGAGTTACGATATAAAGTCAGTTTTCCAGTTTCAAAAAGAAGACTATAACCTAGTCTATCCAGAATAGATACATAAATCAAATTCTTCCTAATAGAGGGTAAATAAGCGACATCATGTAACTCCAAAAGATGTCCTATATTCAACTGTAGTCTAACTATCCCAAAAAATTCAACCTGGACTTTGGTATCGTCTCCCATGTACACATCTTGCTCAGAACTAGTCGATCTTCTTCGACTTTTCAATTTCTGCAAGGAATTTGTAGCGTGAATTGTTGCTCCAATATCTAACCACCAAGTATTAGAGTGCACATCAATAATATTGGACTCTGAACAAACCATCACAAGACAATTACCTTTCTTCTTTAGATGAGCTTTGAGCTTTCGATAATTAGCTTTCTTGTGCCCAAACTTTTGACAAAAGTTGCACTTCCTTTTGAAAAATTTATTCTTCTGACTAATAAAAGATGAGCCCACTTATCCACTTCCTTTAGGACCAACATCTTTCTTCTTGAAAGGCTTTTGGCCATTTGAGCTAATAAAAGTGAACTTTCTCTTTTGAGAATTGTTGTGGTTTGTCATCATGGAGATATTTCTTGCTCTTCCCTTTTTCATGTCATCCTCTTCTTTGGAAAGAATAGCAGTCATTTTGATATGTGTTTAATTGTTGACACATTTAATCATTTACACTTAACGTTAATGATACGAAAATGCTTAAGATACTCACTTTAGTTCATATATGATTTTAGGTACAATTTGGAAGCAACTAAATTAAAGTTAGTTGAAAGTACTGCATTTAAGTTATTTCTAAAGATCAATACTCACTTGTCTTCATGAAGCAAGACGAAGAAAATTAAAAGACAAGAAAAATGAAGACTTGAAGAAAAGAAAGTGAGCTGCATGGATTATGCGTGGAAATTTCATACATATATTCACGTGAATTAATGGCCATACAAGCAAGTGATTCAATTAATGGACAAAGGAAGGTGACAGCTCCATGCAACATGATTTAATGTAGCAGATGTTGGGAGCACAATGGTGAAGCAAGGATCAGCTTACATGTACATTGGATGCATGCACGATGAAGAAAAGGCCATGAGAACAAAATGCATGCAGCTTGCCAACAAAACGACGTGCTCATAGAGGGACAACCCAAAACCAAAATGACAACCCTTGTCTATATGATATGAAGTAGTAAACAAAAACAACATTTGTGTTTCAACTTGAATGAAATGCATATGTTTGGCCAAAGAAACATGAGTTAAAGAGAAGGTGCGTAAATAGGAGATGGTGGACCAAAAATGCCACAAAAAATCGTCCCATCAATAAAACAGTGGAGGAGGCGTGAAGAGAGGGGGTTGCCGCTTGGTGGTTGCGGCTTGGCGGAGAAGAGTTGCGGTGGCTAGGCGTGAGAGAAGTGAAGCATGAATAGTATCTTGGGACTAAAAACTTAATTGTCCCATTGATGAATAGTGAAGAGTAAAGAGCTTTGTGTAAGAGGGCAGTGAGGGAGAAACGAAGGGGTCTTTGGTGGGGCTACAATATGGGGCTGAAGCATTTTCTCCAGAAGAGACTCATAGAAGGGTGACGTCCCGATGCCGATTTAGAGGCAACATCGACACGATCCGGGTTAAGTATTTTTTTCATTGTTTGTTGTTTCTTTCTCTGATTAGAAATTGATTGTGTTATCATATGTTAACTAATTTGGGCATTTTGTATGGATAATTGGAATTTTGTTATTATTCAGTTATTTGTGTATGAACCTATTGGGTTTTATGAAAAGATGATTTTAATGCACTCATTGAATCGTTTAATTACAAATCCATTGCTAGAATTTCGATATAATCCGTAATTGTTATTTTGAAATTCATGTGTGGTGACTAATGATTCATAATCATTAGGGATAATATGACCTAAGTTAAATGACACATCATATGTGATTGTTGCTTTCATTAATCGATTTTCCTAATTCGTAATGCTACTACCTAATTAAATATAGGGATCGTATCCTAGGTTATTCGGTAGTTAGGTTTAATTAACTATCGTGTCTTGATTAAACAAAACCTAAAGGAAAACTCAAGTTAATTATTAACCCATGATTAATAGTTGCTAGGAGACGTTAAAGAACAAGAAATCAATAAAATATGCTTAGTTAGGGAGTAGGCCGAGATTGGACCAAAGAACTGGGTCCCTACCGAATTCTCCACTTTTATCATTCGCATGTTTTCTTTAATTTGTTTTTATTAGTTATTTTCATTTTATTTTCTTCTTTCAAAAACAAAATGCCCCCCCCCCGTTAAACCTAAACGCCTGTTAATTTCATTTCATAAACTTTAAACACACTCTCTATGGAATCGACCTAGACTCACCACTATTATAGTAGTAGGTCTAGTTATTTTATTTTGACTAGTGTAACGACGTGCGGTCAATTTAGGCACCATTACTGGAGAGTGCGGTGTTTTAGTTTTTGTCTATGATTTAATTGGTGTTTTGTATATATTTGTTTGTAATTGATTTCTCAGTTATCTTGTGATCTTTTCATTTTTTTGTTTCGTGTTTGAAAAAAAACTCGATATGGACGAAAGTAATTTCTTTTATAATTTATATTCTCAATCCTATAACAATATTTAGACTGATCAACCTAACTTTCGTTATGGATGGATAATCATCAGAATTACTTCCATGATAGTTGGCAGGATGCATAACAATTCTCATACAGACCAGAAGCTTCTTATCACGACTTCGGTCCATCTCTGGAAGAGTTTATTAATATTGTGAAGATACTCTACAATTTAAAAATGATGGAGGGCAATTTTCAAAAAACACATTTTCTAGTGCCCAAGATTCGGTAAGCCAACACGATTCAATTGCATCTTTAGAAGAACTTGTTAAGAATCTTATTGCTAACAATTTTCAATTTCAACAGGATATGTAGTTGTGGTTGCAACAATTCTGACAGGAGACATAAGCAAGCCAACAGAGCATGGAATACCAAATGGGTCAGATGGCAATAAGGCTCAATCGCCTAGAATCACAAAGTGAAGAGGAGCAGCCGTATCAACCCAAGGTGTACCCTATAGACATTTGTTCGAAAAATTTACAAAGTGATGAGGAGCTTGAGAATTTTAAGTTCAACCCTCAACGAATTTCTTGTGTCGAAGAAGTTGAGAAGGAGCTCGACGCCGAAAGGGACAGATCTTTTAGCTCAGAGGTAAGTACTGAGTCAATGATTATTTTTAAGACTAACTCTTTACCTTTACATAACATATTGGAGGAATTGAATGATGAAGAAAAAGGTGAAGAGACGTTGGAAATATTTTTGGAGTGTATGGACTCAGTTAGGATTGAGAATCTAAGGATAGGGAAGATGCTGAATGAGGATGATGATCAATAAGGCCCTATCCGGAACTACCTCATATGGAGGAGCTGCATGCGACACTTGAAGATCACAATTTCGTCACATGAGGAGAAGAAGGAATCGAGCAAGTGACGCTAAACAAAGGCGCTTTTTGGGAGGTTACCCAAGCAAAGTAAATTTCTTTTCCTTTACATTTCTGCATTACTTTTTATATGCATGTGTGCTTTTGAATTTGTTTGTTTTACTTGTTTTTAAGTTTTCAATCAAAATGAGAGAATGAATAAAACAAATGAAACAAAGATTTTCTTGTTTTCTATTACTTTTAGGATTAGATAATCATGATTAGATTGAGAATTGACTAGAGAATTTCATAGCAACTTTAGTATGTACTTTTGCCCTTGTGATTGGTTGATATACATTATTTTTAGAAGAGTAGTGACTAATGATAGACAAAGCTGGTGAGATTTTGAGCCTTATTTGACTGACACATCCATATCAGTCTTATTGCCTTTTGATAATATGTGACCTTCATGACATGTACATCCCGATTTTGCATTGAATTTCTATTCGAGACCACATTTTTATCACATGCATTAACATGGATATTATAAGCATTCTTAGTTTTTTATAAACTATATTAATCAAATAACCTATCCTATTGATATGATTTTTCCATTAATAAACCCCTTTGAACTTTAGCCTTTCTTTTTGTATTAACCATATTACATGCTTTATACTTAACCAAATGTCCTGCCCAAGCTATAAAGCTAGTGGAACATTTGTGATTGGTGAGTTTGTGGATGTACAAAAGTGTAAGTGTGGGGGTGTACATATGTGTGGGTTGGTTAATGTTAGGATGTTTTTTTATGTCTTATCATTAAAATTCCCATGTTTATATAGTTTATTTTAATTTTTATAAGGAAAAGAAAGAAAGAAAAGAGAAAATAAAAAAAGAGAAAAGAAAAAGAAAATGGAAAAGAAAGAAAGAAAGAAAAAAATGAAAAAAAATTCAAGGAGGAAGTGCATATGAGTTTACAAAGTTATTAATGGCTAATGCATCTTCCTATAGTTGTAATGAATGTGTTATTTGAGTATGTTGAATATGAGGTTGATGTTAATTTGGAAGGTTTACTCTTGTGATTTCAATATATTGTTGGAATTAATTGTATGGGTGATTTCTTGGATTGGTATATGCTTCATGTGGTTTGTGTGAGAGAGCTTAATAGGATTGTAAAGTATATATGTTACATTCGTCATAGCTAACGGTACCCAGTTTTTGATTTAGTGTTACTTTTGTTTCACTAGCTTTGATGACTTTTATGCTACTTAACCTAAATATATCTTACCTTACTTTTGCCTATATTACAACCTTGAAAAGTCCTTTGATTCATGATTTTACATGTAAATTTTAGTGGTGAAGAAATAAAATGATATGTAAAGTTGTGGATTGTCATGATCATGAATGGTGTTGAGTGTATCGGTAGATATATTTTTGTTAAACACATTTTCCGGGTCTATCATTAAATTGCTCAGTTTTTGAAGATGATGAATGTTGATTGATCATAAGTAAAAGCTTGGGATGTTAACATCGTGCTATGATTTTTGAAAGTCACTCATCTTTGTTTGTGATTATATTATCTTGGAAAATATGGGAATTGAGTAAATGACACATTTAATCATTTACACTTCGCGATTAATGATACGAAAATGATTAAGATACTCACTTTAATTTATATATGTTTTTAGGTATAATTTGGAAGCAACTAAATGCATTTGAGTTGTTTTTTGGAGATCAATACTCACTTGTCTTCATGGAGTAAGAATAAGAAAATTAAAAGACAAGAAAATGAAGACATGAAGAAAAGAACGTGAGTTGTATAGATTGTGTATGGAAATTTCATACATATATTCACATGAATTAATGGACATGCGAGTTGGTGATTCAATTAATGGACAAAGGAAGGTGACAGCTCCATGCAACATGATTTAATGTAGCAGATGTTGGGAGCATAGTGGTAAAGCCAGGAGCAGCTCATGTGTACATTAGATGCATGCACGATGAAGAAATGGCCATAAGAACAAAACGCATGCAGCTTGTCGGCAAAATGGCAGCCCTTACCTATATAATGTGAAGTAGTAAACACAAACAACATTTGGGTTTCAACTTGCATGAAATGCAGATGATTGGGGCAAAGAAACGTGAGTTAAAAAGAAGGTGCGTAAACAGGAGAGGGTAGACCAAAACCCCCCCAAAAAAAATCATCCCATCAATAAAACAGCGGAGGAGGCGTGAAGAAAGGGGGCTACTGCTTGGTGGTTGCGGCTTGGTGGAGAAGAGCTACGGTGGCTAGGCGTGAGAGAAGTGAAGTATGAATAGTATATTGGGGCCAAAAACTTAATTGTCCTATCGATGAACAGTGAAGAGTAAAAAGGGCCGTGTAAGAGACCAGTGAAGGAGAAACGAAGGGGTCTTCGGTAGGGCTACAACATGGGGCTGAAGCATTTTCTCTAGAAGAGACTCATGGAAGGGCGACGTCTTGACACCAGTTCAGAGGTGACATCGACGCCAATGACCCAGGTTAAGTATTTTTTTTCATTGTTTGTTGTTTCTTTCTCTCATTAGAAATTGATTGTATTGTCCTATCTTAACTGATTTAGGTATTGTGTATGGATAGTCGGGTTTTCCTTATTATGATGTCATTTGTGTATGAACCCATTGGGTTTTGTGAAAAGATGATTTTAATGCATTCATTGAATCGTTTAATTGCAAACCCATTGCTAAAATTTTGATATAATCCGTAATTGTTATTTTGAAATTCATGTGTGGTGACTAATGATTCGTAATCATTAGGGATAACATAACCTAGGTTAAATGACACATCGTATGTGATTGTTGCCTTGATTA
>JAOSBM010000002.1:11473753-11485561 GCA_027568955.1 Erythroxylum tenue | reverse complement strand
AAATTAAAAATTTTAATATTTTTAAATTCATTATTTATTTTAATTTCATAAATATGAAACCAAACAAAAAGTTAATCAAAATTAGGAATCCTTAGTAGGGATGGAAATAGGCTAACCCAATTCTTTTAATGAATTTCTTTAAAATTAAAAATATAAAACAATGTAATTTTTTTAATTGAATCCAGGCTTGAGCTGTCCAGGTCTATGTTTACCTGAAGCCTAACTCTTCTAAATAAAACAATGTTATTTTATTTAAAATAATTGAATCTTGAGTCAGTCTAGACCTGAGCTTGACCCATAAGTTGATCAATTGAAAACAACTAAATTTAAGCCTTTCTAATCTTTAAAATGAAGAAGTTTAACCCATCTCATTGGCACCTGTACAAAATCTAGTAGTTGGTAGTAATAATTGACAAATGAAAAATTAATGAGTACATAAACAAGAAGAACACGCCTAGGTAATGCACATTTTTGAACTAAGAGTATCCACGTTAAAAGTAAAATGTGTTATTTAAATAATGCTTAAAACATGCCTTTTGGTTTCATAAAGATAATTATTAAAAATTTTAATATGCCTAAAAATTTTCAAAATATACATATTTGTATTATTAAAATAATTATTTAAAGACACAATTGCATTGTTGTGCTAAATTTAAAAGATTTAATTTGACATTTTTAACATTTTGCTTTTTACACGAGCCACCCAAGTTGTTTGTTTACATATGTTTAAGATTTGATAGGTAGTTAAAAAGATAAACTATAATCTTAATTATTAAAATTAAGAATTAACAATTGAATATTTGTTTATCATATTTGAAACGATTAGACTAAATAATAAATACATACAAAATAAGAAATAATTACCAAACAGACCGTATTTGCACAATGATGTGAAAAAAAAGGCCCGAACTTTTACCATTTAAACAGAGTTCTTTGCTTATTCCATCCATCAATCCCCGAACCAAACTGTCTCTTGGGAACCATCCAGTCTCCAATTACATACAAAAACTAACAAAACGAGAGTATGAGCATGGTCACCGACCACGATAGCAAGATTAGTCACAACCGCACGGCAACGTCATTGGTCTTCACGTACGGAACACTAAAGAAAGGTTTCTTCAACCACTCCCTCATGTTAGATCTGATACGCACCGGCGACGCAATCTACCACGGCGTTTATAGAACGTCTGATAAGTACCCTCTAGTCTGCGGGCCATACCGGGTCCCATTTCTCCTCAACCTCCCCGGCGCCACCGGTTCCCACTCCGTCACCGGCGAGCTCTATGCCGTCACCTCTCGTGGACTCGCCCGGCTTGACGAGTTAGAGGGCACCAGTCGCGGTCACTATGAGAGGCTTCCGATCAAGTTGGTGCCCAGCGATTCCGGGGGAGTCGATTTGGAAGAGGGGGAGAAGACGTGCGCTGCAGAAGCGTACTTTGCTCACCGGACCTACGCGGCAGAGATGTGGACGAGAAACGGAAAAAGAGGGTACGGAGTGTACGGTGAGAAGGAGTCAAAAGGGTATGTGAAAAGGAAAGATAGGCCACAGAATCTGACTTTTTTGGAGCAGATTGGTGCTTTTCTGTCCTCCTGTGATAATTGAGGTTAGAGAATTGGTAAATTGCGTAATTTCTCTCTTCTTTCTGGGTATTTGTGTAAATTTTGTGATACTATTTCCTCTATCACGTCCGGCGACGTTTATTTGGGATTAGGGTAATGTAGGGGTTAAAAGAGAGGTATTAGGATGTGTCGCTAATCAGTTCCATTTAGTCTAGAGTGGGAGACGATCTGTTCCCAGTGATCTACGTAAATTTCGATGCATCAATCATATCAACCGATTGATTTTAGCTTTTCTGGTTTTGGCTTCCAGCTGTGACCGGTTTCCTCTATATATTCTGATGTTTTTCATAATGAAAGAAATAATTGGGGTTTCAAGCCTTTTGGGATTAGGTTAGAGATTGGATTGGTACAAATTAATTAATTAATTTAATTTAACTTGATCAAGCTTAAAATTAAGAATAGATAAATTTTAGTTAAAAATTTAAAAAATTATTTCAATTATTGACCAATTCTGTTACGAATTCATTAAAAACATATTTCCCAATTTTTCAAAACCCATATACGTCATTTCCCTTTGCAATTCTCGGGGATTGATCCTCTTCAAGCTGTTTCCTTCTCCGCCCCAGATTATCTTATGGATCTCTCTTATCCATGATAGTTGACATATCTCTCGGGAGTTATCTGTTAAGTGATATCTCTCTCTTGCAGTTATGTTATAATTGCCCTTTTAGAGCCACCCAATATATAACACTTGTATTTTTCATTTTGCAAATGTGCGACACAAAATCTTCTTATGGTATCATAGCGTTAAAATTCTTCTTTTTCAGTTTTCTTGATTTATCATTGTCTTTTGAATTTTTTCCTTGTTGTATCAATGGAAAATGTCATTTATAGATCTGAGGAGAGTCTGTCAAGTCCATACTATCTCCATTCCAGTGAAAATCCTTGGTTAGTGTTTGTCACAAATGTTCTTATTGGTGCAAATTATCATTCGTGGAGCAGTTTTATGAAAATGGCGTTTCTGTTTCAAACATAAGCTCAAGTTATTTGTAGATGGCAGTATTAATATATCAGATAGGACAGAATCAACGTTAACACTGCAATATTATGGTAACAAGTTGGTTGATTAGAGCAATTTATGAACCTATTGCTCAAAGTCTAATGATCTGAAAAAGAGGTTTTCTCAGGGAGATGCATACAGAATTTCAAAGTTATAAACTGAAATTTTTGCCTTGAAGCAAAGTAGTTCGATTATTTACTCAAGTGACTGTGTGTGACTTTCCCAGAGGATTAAATGATAATTTATCTAACGTTCGTTCCCAAATCATGCTGTTGGATCCCTTGCCACCAATCAACAAGGTTTTTGCTCTTGCTGCTGTACCAGCAGAAAGGCAATTTCTTGGAGGATCTGTAACCGTAACTTCTGGGATCTAATGCGTTTTCGACATGTACCGATGCTTATATTGATGAATCTAACTTTTGTATTCTAAAGCCTTCGGAACTGTCAATTTTCATCCTCAAAAATGATTTTTATCAATAATCTAATAAGAGATATGTTTGTTCATGTTGTAATGGAGCGGCCACATAGTTGATCATAGGGATGGCCGGCTTGGCGCGGGCCTGGCCCGGCCTGAGGCCCGACATTGCAAAATGACGTTGTTTTGAAAATTATTTTTAAAAACATTAATAAGTTGGGTCGGGCAACCCAGCTCGGCTCATTGTCACCATTAATTGATCTTTGCTATAAAAAGTACAGTTATCTTTCTAAATATCTTAGACGAGGAAGAGGTTTTAATTCATTTTCTATAAAGCTCACAAAGTAAATAAAAACAACCCAACAGCCCAACCCAACCCACAAACCCTTAACCATAAATAAAAAACCAGCATCTGGAAATTAGAATATAATATAACCAATGAAACCATCATCTTCTTCATTTTCTTTCAACTATTCTAGCTGGTAAGTGTGTCTAAATGTACCATTTTGTCTTGCAGGTCACCCTTCTCTTATGTCTTCTCTCATTGGGTATGTTTTACATCAAATTTGGAGGAAGTTGTGGAGGATAACAACCCCAAAATCCCTCACACTTGAGTAAATTTTCAGCTACAATTTTGCGACTTTTGTGGATTTTTATCAACCTATACTAGTTTATAGTTAGATTGCATGTTGTGGTTGTTTGAGAAAATATTTGAAGTTACATGAAAGGATAAAAATGGAGAAAATGGCGATAGAAAATAATAAAAGAAGAGGAGATAGAAGAAGAGGAGAGGGTGAAGAAGAAGATATCTTTTGAAAATTTAAGTTGCATGTAGGGTTAGAGTAGAAAATGCAAAGAGTGAGGGGTAAACTTGGAATTTACTTGAGAAGGACATTTTTGGTATTCTACTTGAAATGGATGAGGATAAAATGGGACTTTTAATTAATTAAGGGTATTTTAGTAATACGGGGGTTAGGTCAGTAAGGATATTATTTTTATAATTAAGAATAAATTAGAAAAAAGAATAATGTTGGATTATTAAGTGTAACTGGTTGGAAATCTTTCGTAAATTAGTCTAATGGAGTTTTATAAATTCTAGGTTTGAAGGTCTAATTAAGGAGTAATTTGAATTATCAATTAATTGAGTCTGAAATCGAGATAATGATAATCTTGGACTTTGCTCTTAAAATAGAATACTGTTTTGTTATTAATAAATTATATTTTGAATTAGTCATTAAGTAAATTAATGATTAATAGTTACATACATGAATTATGTTTACTTTATTTATCACATAATTAATAAAGTATAAGGTGTTTCACTTTTATATTTTATTACATTTTGTAAGGTGTATTACTTATTAATTTGACTGAAAATGTGTTAACTAAATAAAGATTGGTTGATAATATGTTGTGAATAATTAGTAAAAATTGAAAATCGGTGGCTTGCCTAGAATAGTCTACATTCGATGTTCTCAGATGGATAGGTTGAGTTGATATGAATGAGTGGTGGCTAGATGTTTGTCCCTGGAGTAGGTACCGAGGCTTCCTAAATCTTGGGAATGTCTTGTGCCGATGACTAGGTACTGGAGTGACACCAGAATATCCTGAGTTTTGGGGATATACTGTGTCGATGAATAAGTACTGGAGTAGTATCAAGGTGAAGATTGATAAATTGAGGTACCTTTTGCTGATATTTATACATTTAATTACATTTCCACTTAGTAAGAGTTTATGATTAGTTGAGATGAGCCGATAGACCATTGGATATAAGCCTAGTAGGTTAAGCTAAGCCCAGACAATGTAGTTAAATATTGGAATAAATCATAAGTGGCAGTTATAATTAATATTTGTGTTAATCATAATTTGGTGAAATTTTTGAGATGTTTGTTAACTGTTTGGATTGGACTGAGTACTGTTGTGTATATATGTATTAAATGTATGATTTAATCAGTTGACTAAGCCTTATAATTATTTATTAAGTTACTTGATTTTAAGGGTATGGTCAATCACCCTTACTGAGTAAGCAGCTCACCCCTTGCTATCATTTTTTTAGGAGATCAAGATATTACCGATAACCCTAGTGTAGGGGAAAGAAAGAGTGGAGTTTAGGTGGGCTAGTAGTTTAATTGTGTAAAGTTATTTTATTATATATATTTTTGAATGTGACAATTTGGGGAGTTGTTTTGTATAGAATTTCTTTTTTTGTTTAACAAATAATCATCTCTTTTGAAACTAATGAGGATTTTGATGATTAATGGTATGTTGTGGGAACTATTTGGTTAATTGTGGAATAAGAATTTTTGAGAGCGTTACATTAGGTGGTATCAGAGCGGGTTTACGTTTCTAGGGACGTATTGAGTGAGAAAAAACTAACGATATGTTTTTGTCTTATCTAGGATGGCTTCAGGAGAAGATAATGCTGGCTTTGAGTCAATTGGGGAATGAGGTAATTTGATTCGTGCTCTGGATGTGCCAAATCAGGGGGATGCTCAAGCGGATAGAGTAGGAGGAGAGGTGCCAATCCCACCACAGATGATGCAGCAGGTTGTTACTACAGCTCCAACTCGAGGTTATTCTAGGGTAGATCACAACTATGAGCAGATCCGTAAGATAGGGGCAATAGAGTTTTAAGGTATTACTGAGCCTGAGGAGATTAAGGCATGGTAGGAGCAGACAGATAATTTCAGACTTCCTGGAGTGTACCTTGGAAAGAAGGTTGCAATGCATTATTTCCTTATTCCAGGGCAATGCACTGACTTGGTGGAAGTCAGTGAAGAGATCTTTTGAGACCCGAGAGATGACTTGGCAGGAATTCCAAAGAGAGTTCAGAGATAAATACACTCCACAGATATATCGAGATCGAAAGAAGATTGAGTTCACAAGTTTGGTCCAGATAAAGGAGATATTAGTGGCAGATTATGAGGCTTGCTTTGCAACCTTGTCTAAGTATACATTGGAGGCTGTGGCAAATCCCGAAGACAGATGTTATCAATTTGAGCAAGGACTAAGGACATATATTCTTTTAGGGTTAGGAGTTGCTACTTCTGATTTCAAGAAGTTACTAGAGGCTGCACTCAAAGTGGAGGATGGAACAGAACAAAGTAAAGGGAGAAGAGAGCTAAAGAGGCAATCAAAAAGTCATCAAGTAAAAGGAAGTTAATCTGTTAAGAGGGGAGCTACTCATCATTGTCTACTAATGTTGGGGGATCTAGGAGAGTCGATGCCCCATCGAGTAAGAGTGGTAGTTTCTACCAATTTGGTGGAGATCGAGGAGTTGGTAGGGATTTAAGACAACATAGCATTGCTAGTGCGTCATCAGTTGGACTAGGCAAAGGGGCTAGTGAGAGTTTCAGAGGAACTTTTAATAAAGGAGTTGGTGGATTACAGAGTTGTGCTACCTGCAGGAGGTCACAGAGGAACATGTTGGGGATCTACTGGGATCAATCATGTATGTTATATTTATAGAGAGTTGGGGAATTTACAAAGGAGTTGTCCGATAGTAGGGGGAGTTTGGGAGTGAGGGCAAAGGAGACAGTACATGATCAAGGTGATGCTTTCGGTTTGGGTAAAGGTTCGGGTAGAACTGGTAGAAAAAGTGGTGGTAGAGGCATTAGACGTAGACTAATAATAGGTACGGGTATTGATGGGACATTCTCAGCTCATGGTCAAACTCAAGTGAGGATATACCATATGACGAGGGAGGAGGCACTTACAGCCAACGATGTCATTTATGGTATGATTTCATTATTTGATATTAACGCTTATGTGTTAGTAGATCAAAGATCTACACATTTTTACATTTCTTTATAGTTTGTCTCTAAAGTCTCGGAAGAGGATAGTCCATTAGGATATAACCTAAAAATATGGTTACCAAAAGGAGAATGTGTAGTAGTAAATAGTGTAAGAAGGAGAATGCCAGTGAGGATTGATGGAATAGAGCTATTAGTTGAACTTTGAGGGTGACTAGAAAAGATATCTACCTTTTATAGAGTTTGTGTATAACAATAGTTACCACTCTAGCATCAGTACGACACCATTTGAGGCATTATATGGTAGGTGGTGTAGAGATCTGATATGTTGGGATATAGAGGGAGTCATATTATTAGGACCAGAGTTGGTTCAAAAGAAGATAAAGAAAAAGGGGGTGGTAAGGCAATGCTTGAAGGCAACTCAGGATCGGAGAAAGAAATATGCTGATTAACATCTTCGGGAGATGGAGTACAATGTTGGAGATATGGTATTTCTTTAGGTATCACCTTGGAAGGGAATTATGAGGTTTGTAATCTTATAGACATAAACATTCTAAGATCTTTTCAAAAAAGGTCATGTAAGAAAGTGACAACAATCTTTTTGAACGATCTTTTAAAATCTTGATTATAAGAATATATACATCTTCACTCATATCTTTCATCTCAAATTCGGATGACAATTAGTCTTTAACAAACTCACAATAATTACAAGCAATCAAAATGTATCCACATATAAAGATAAAATTGAAAATTTATCTTTTGATCTCTTAATATATACAAAGTGGTCTTTATCATTCATAATGGAAAATTATGTTATAAAAATTAATGTACCACTACCTCGATAAATGCTTTAAATCATTAATCAATTTTAATAACCAAAACACTTTATATTCTTGGCTTGGCTCATCTCAATGAAACTTACAGATTATTTTATCTAGATTTCTTCTTATAGTTATCCATTTAGAAAAGTAATCTTTACATCTGCTTGATATAATTTAAAGTCAAACTAGCTATTATAGCTAGGATTAGATGAATTGAAGCAAATCTTATAAAAGTAAAAATGTCTTGTTATAATAAATTCCTTCCTATTATGTATATCCTTTAGCTATGAGGCTACCTTATATCTTTTAATATTGCCATAAGCCTTTCATTTTATTTCAAGAATCCATTTTTTCCTAATAGCGTTATTCCCATTAAGGAGATTAAATAGGTCTCATACTTGTTTTAAGCTTAAAGAAGTCATTTATTCTTTCATTGCTTTAATCCATTCTTATTTAATAGGACTGGTAAGAATCTCATATACATTCCTTCTCTCATCCTCTTCTTATGGGATAATCATATAAATTTCCTTTATTATTTTAAAACAATGGTGGGGAATTATTCCTTAAGTACTTTTACATTAACGAGGTTAATAAGAAAATATTCATAAATGTCCTAATTACTCCCACTCGAATAAGATATAGTGTAAACTTTAAGATGGTTATAAACTAAATCAAATTTTAGTTGATTCTTTAAGATCTAGATTACTTCCACTCGGATAAAGTCTCTCATTATAATTGCCTATAATAAAATTATTATAATTAAGAGTTTTGTGTAAATATAGGTAATGTCATATTTCACTTTACTTTGGAAAGTCATTTTCTAAAAAAGTGACATCTCCTTATTCAAATTTTATTACTCCTTTATTACCTTGTTCATTTATGAACATATATCATACAGATTGTTCAGATCTTCTAATAAAGATAATTTCCTTCCCTCTTAGGCCTAGTTTCCTATATCTAGGAGAAAGGCCCCAAATGAAGGTAGCACACCTCCATAGTCTTAAACTTTTCATGTCATGTTTTCTATCTGTCTATAATCTATATGGAGTGTTTGTAACTAATTTTTCGGACACTCAAGTAAGTACATAAGTGGTTATAAGCAATGCATCACTCTAACAAGTGATTAGTAAATTTGCTTATATCAACATAGACTTAACCATTTCTATTAGCATTCTTGTCTCGCTACGATGCCTTTTTATTATAGGGGTTTTAAAAATAGTTAATAATCTTTTTAATCTTTTTATTTTATAACATCTTGAACTTATCAGACAAGTATTCTTGTCCTTAATCAATTCTTAATTCTTTTATTTTCTTATCTAATTAATTCTATATAAAATCCATATACTTTATAAAATGATTTATTGCTTCTGATTTGTGAGAAATCAAATAGATGTGACCATAGTGATTATAGACATTTATAAAAGTTATTAAATATGTAGCCCTTGCCCTTACATTTATTAGACAACAGATGTCAAAATGAATCAACTACAACAAATAGGAAGCTCATGTTCTCTTTCTAGACGACTTTCTTTCCATTTTACCATATAGACAGTATTTATAAATATTTAAAATTTTGATGTAAATCACCTAAGAGGCATTTTTTTAGCTAATTGACTTATTTGATTTTGAACAATTGAACATAGCATAGCATGCCATAAAATTGCATCATCATTAGAATTATTAGATGATATAAACAGGGAATAACTTATATTATTATTTGAATAAATAATATCCCAAACAATAAAATCATCCAATATAAATATATGACCATAATAAATACTTCTAAGATATAATCTATGCCACCAATATGGGAATTTACATAAAAAATCAAATTAATACCAATATAGAAATGAGATTACGTCGAATCTTTGGATCAAATAATATTTCATGTAAGATTAGGGATTGACCACCAGACTTGTCTAATTTTCATATTTTAATCTCTTGTATAGCAACTCTTAAGTTGTCATTTATATAAATCCATCATGTTCCATGTGAGGTTTTTTAAAATCTGTGAAGGCATCCCTATCTTTTGCTATATGATTGTTTGCTCCTGAGTCTGAAATCCATAGGATGTGATTTCATTTTTAAAAAAAAAGAATAAGACACATTCACATAATAAATTTATGTACAATAAGATTATACCTTTTTAGTCTCGCTGCAATTATGAGTGAAGTGACCTTTATTGTCATAATTAAAGCATTTAACTCTTTTTATTCTACTTTCTAAAAGGACATTTTCCTTTTCCATGTTGATTCCACTTTACGTTTTTATAATCCTGAGTATAATAGATATTTTTGTTACCCTTTTTCCATCTGGTCCTTCCATGATACTTACGCTTCCTATTCATCACTCCATGTAAGTTAAGACCAACTGTATAGACCTCATAAGACATCTTGAAGGATTTAAGATGTTCCTTTTCCAATATAGGATGTCTTATAGCATTTTCCATTGTCTTCATGCTCTTATTATGAGTTTGATGCATCTTTATATGCTCCTAACTCTAGGGTAGCAAACAGATGATAGCTTACACTTGCTGCTCATATGATAACTTATGACTAATGTTTTATTACTCACTTATCATGTTTAATATGTGCCTCAAATACTTTTTCAATATATGATCCGGTCACTTCTTATATATGTCAAAATTGATAGTGATTGATCTCATTTTGATCATTGAGGTACCTAAAAAATATGCAACTAATGCGGACAACATATATTTAATATTTTTAATATTGTTGAAACTCATGCATTATAACGTTGTTGTTTAGTAACGTAATATGAGCCAATGAATTCTTCTTATTTTATAAGTATCACGATCCTTTTTGTGTTAGGCCGTATTGCCTTCCTCATGAACGTCTATAGTTATGATCAATGGTTCTAGAGACTCTTTCTCCTCTAGTACATATTGGATTTTTATGTTCCAGATTTCATAATTTTCTCCATTTAATTTCACTCTTATTGAGTTAAACAATAATATTTTTTGAAATAGTAGCCATAATTGAAACACTAAGTTTCTATAGTAAGAAAGGAATAGTATACAGGAACATTAATGTTGTGTCAAACATACATAGAGTGCATAATTATATTTTAATTGCCTACTAAATCAAAAGATCATGTAAATTTGCAATCATCATTTGTTAGACAAATATGAATACCAATTATAATACTCAAATGAAATTTTCATGTAAAATATGTATTGAGAAATTGAAAATATTAAGCTTGGCACACATATCATCATCATCACACCCAGTCCGGAGTCTCGCAATAAAATAGGATCTAGAGAGGTCTGATAATACGCAACCTTACCCCTACATAGTAGAGAGGCTGTTTCCGGTTAAGCTTGGCACACATATATGAACACAATACATGTACTTCAATACAGCATACTTAGTTTAACATAGTGTTCATTTAGCATAAATATTGCGTAAACATGATGAACCCTATGTAAAATAGAGTTAACTAGTTCATGTGATAAAGTCCTCAAAGTTCGATATGTTATAGCTCTAATTACTTTGATTAGAAAGCTGATAGGATATAAAGTCTCCATTGATTCCCTTATTCAAATTTCTCTCGTAAACATTATCATCGTGCCCTTAAGGGCTGTGACTTGATGGTTGTGAGCGGGGCTTGACTTTAGTTAGGTCCCAGGTTCGATTCCATGCTAACTCCTCTTGTAAAAATCTGGGACAGTCGGGGTTTTACCTGTAAGTGGAGAACTAGATGGGTCCTCGATGATGAGGTGCGCCTGCTTGGCCTACCTGTGGGGTGGTGCGTCAATTGAGCTCTCAAAAAGGTGTGCCCGCTTGACCTGCCTACAGGTTTCCTCGACTCCAAAAAAAAATCATGCAACTATACTTTTTCAGGTTGGGCGAATCTAATTTCTATAGCATATTTAATAATTGACTTTTTAGTTATGTTAATATTGACAGTAAAGTTGTGTACTTCATCACTTAACATCGGCGAAAACCAGCAACCTCCAAAATTCAATTCTTATATTAAATTATTAACAGTAACAATATGGTGTATTAGATTTTTTTTCAGAGAAAAATCACATATGGAATAATTGCACTAACCTGATGATAACACATCTCATATGTGCCACTATAAGTAGAAATATGCGTGTTCTTACTATAACAGAAATTTTTCCTAAAAACAAAATTTCAAAAATTAGATGCTGTTTATAATTCTTAAAAATTATAAAAT
>JAOSBM010000002.1:11452755-11463213 GCA_027568955.1 Erythroxylum tenue | reverse complement strand
TTTACGTAGATCTTTGTGTTTGCATAGGAGACTAATTCCTAATGGGTGTTTGCATAGGAGACTATCTCCTTCAACTGAGCCGTTGATATTTGGACCTGGGCCTGGGCCTAGAATAGCCGACCCGACCAACCAGAAATGACAGCCACGTCTAAAGATGGGACAGACACATACTATAGTCAAACTTGCAGATTATTTATTGACTATTTATTTTCATTTTTCTTATACCTAACCTTTAAATAGCCGCCTGAGAAAGATATCCCAGAAATGACAAGGATGGGATTGATACATATTATAGTCAAACTTGCAGATTATTTCTTCATTTTTCTTATACCTAACCTTTGAAAATTGGCTTTAGAAAGATATCCCAGAAATGACAAGGATGGGATTGATACATATTATAGTCAAACTTCCAGATTATTTCTTGACTATTTATTTTCATTTTTCTTATACTAACCTTTCAAACCATTGATCTCCTCAAATAACATTTAATAAGTTAATCCTGTGTTCTTGCTCACATAAATGTAGGCTGACCCTCTTTTTTTTTTTTAATCATAAGGCTGACCCTCTTTTTCGTTTTACGTAAAAATTAACAGACAGTTTCCATATAAATTATTTTTGAAAATGTATTTCTTTAGTACCATGTTTTGACATATTTTAACCTTATGTTATTGAACTAATCGGATTAAACTGGCTAATGGAAAGGTTTCTAGTTTAATCATAAGTTACCATTGAGGATGACAAATTCGGTTCAATTAATCTTAATTTTTAGTTATATTTTTATTTTATTTAATAAATAATAATAATAACCCTTTTATTATTAGTAATAATAAAGGATTGAATAAAAGTTAGAAATAAATTAATTTTATAAATTAATTACATAATCAATTTTATTTTGATCTATTTATACAACACATAAATAAATATCAATAATAAACTCATAAATTTTATTTAAAACTAAATAATTAAATAACTAAGATATTTGCAAAATTTTATTTTAAACCAACACTTATTCATTAAAATATATTTCAATTTTAAAATTAATTGATTAGAATTAATATTTTAATATTAGAATACATTATTTCGTAAGTAATTTGTTTTTGAAATTTTAAAATTTATGTGTAGAAATATTTTTAATTCAAATGTATTTTTTAAGTGAATGTAAATTTTACAAAAGATTTATTTTCAAAATGATTTTTATCTTAAAATTAAATTAATATAAAAGAAATTTAATATTAAATTATATTTTACTAGGATTCAATATTGAATAACTAAATAATATTTATTTAGTTAATACTAAAATCATATAATAAAATAAAATAAAAACAAAGCCATTTTTTGTGATTTTTTATAAGTTACTAATATTAAATTTGAAAATAAGAAAAGGGACTAAAAAGAAGCTAAAACTATTTTTTGTTTAAAGAGATTAAATTATGTTTTCACCTATTTAATTTCTTTCCTTGATTTTATAGTACCGTATAATTTTTCAAGGACCTAATCTTAGAGTCTAAAAGACAAGAATCTATAATTTGTAGGAATTTGTCAGAGCTATCAATATAACATGCTTTACAATTCATTTTGAATTTTATATTTATGACATAATTATCGAATTACGTATTTCTCCTTTTATAACTGATAAAGAGCTCGTAACAGAGAACAAATCTTTTATTTCTTATTAGGCTTAAATATGGGAGTAGAATATCCATCCTGTAAATAGCAATTCCATAAAGCACCTCACAGACACAACTATGCCAATAGACCTCTACAAAACCTTTTTAGGCTTCTAATGTAATACTTATAACTCAAAATTAGGAAAGTTATAGCAAACTTCACTAGTCACAAAGTCAAATATCAAATTTTGATTTATCATAGGAGATGGAATTTTTTATTTTGGTCGGCAAAAGTACAAAACTGAAGATGACAGATAGAACTATTTAAGCAACAAGAAACAACATTGTTAATGATGGTCATTGCTTTAAAGCCGAACTGACATCGCAAAGACAATTTTTAGTATATCAGCTTAGAGACGGAGGGATTGAATATCCCAAGAGAAAATATAATGTATTGTTGCTAAAGTACAGAAATGGAAATGGAAAGTGAAGAAGTCAAGTAAACAACAAAACTATAACAACTAACAAAATATTGATGCTATTATTTAGGGCTTTAGTTGTAGTTTAGGGACAGTTATTTAAGGATATTTTTCATCTTGTACATGTTTAGATGTATATGATAAAGTTCATCGGATAACTATATATTACAAATGAAATTATAATGAAATTCATATTGCATTTATGTATTATCCTTAAATTGTTTTTGGTCATTATTATATTAAGATTGGACATTAATTAATAGAATGCAAAAAAACTAACTCATGTTATGTTTTTCCTTATGAAGGAAATAATTGATCTCGTATGCTAAAGTATGAAGATACTTAAACAAACGTATGGGTGTTTGTTAGAGTACAAGTTTATTGAACAAACCCGACATGAAAAATTCATTTAAGACATTACTTATATGTCTATAGAATTCTCATTTTTTGATGATTATATAAGTGATCATTTAACTTGAGGTCATCAAAGTCATCTTATATAAGGATTATTATATTTTGATACTACTTATGACGTATTTAATTATAGGTCAATCAATCGATAGTCATTAGATATAGCATAAACTATATGGAGGTGGTTGCGCGATCAAAATAAAATTCATTACCTTAAAGTAATTAGGGAGCATGTTTCATTGTTCTCAATTAGTATTAATTCAGAAAATCCTTGGCCAAGGTAGAATGACAATTGGTAAATAATTTGCAAATGTCATTAATTAAATCGATGACTAATGACGGAGAACTAATATGATTGAACTTAAAATAGACTATACATTAATCACATGCTCTATGTCTAATTAGAACATTGTATGATGAAATGATTGAATTGTATGAAAAAATCATATACAGAAAGGTTAATCAAAACTACTTTGACATTTCTAAATATTTGGGTGGTTATGATGCGTTGCTAAATGCTAATTTTGATCTATGTTTACAAATTGTTTAATTGAATAATTAAAGATAAATTAAATTTTTTTAATTTATCTAATTCTAATTATGAATTATAATTATAATTTATAATCATTACCAAAGTATCTGGGAACCTAATGAGTCTCACATAAAAAATAGGTTGAAGAGAGTAAAAATATTTTATCAAGTTGGACTCGATTGTAAAGTTTGAGAAACTTTATGATTAAACATGAGATATTTAATAAATAAGGATCAATATGAGATGTTGAATCTAATTTGACATAATTGATATTTAATTAGAATTATTTGCAATTATAATTAAAATTTAATTGAAATTAGAATTTAATTTCAATAAAATTACTAAAATGTCCAGACCTATTTTAAATAGGTTTAAGTTCTATAGAACTAGTACTTCTTACTTAACCTTCTCTGTAAGTATTACAGAATTCTCTCAATCTATTCTGTAGATACCATTAGAGTTCGGATACTTGTACAACTACGATGGTTGAGATGGATCAATTTTGGAAACGGTTTATATGATACGACAAAAACATAATCAAGTTCGAGAAATTAATTTGCGAAAAAAAATTGTAATTATTTCGCTGCGGCCGAGATCAAATCTTGGTCTGATTTTCTAACAATGGTATGAGAACAAGATTTTAGTTTTATAACTTGATTAAAAATATGTGATTGTTATTTATTATAATTTTAGAATTGAATCGCAAAGAGTTTACAATTTAAGTCTGAAAAGGGTTTCGGATTAATACCGGTTAAACTCTAATCCACTAAATTAGAAATATTCAATTAAGGTTTCTGAAATTTTTAATTCCCTTGCTACTGCCCGCGTTTGTTTTGTTTCTTGTGTTCTAGAATATTAATTCCTTGAAGATTGCATAATTTATGCGTGTTCCTATTATTGTGTTCTGAAAAACTGAATACTGCGCATTGAAGAATGCATGATTTATGCATGTGCATATTGTGTTCTGAAAATCTGGATTTGTGTTTATTGTGGATATTGCCAAAGGAGTTGTACGAGTTTCTAAAATAAGTTTATAAAACCCAGAATCTGGAAGAATTGCGTTTGTCTGAATGTTTGGGTTGTGTTGTTTGTGTTGAAAATTTTAAAGAAAAAGAAGATGAATGAGATGGAATAAAATAAAGTTTAAACAATACTTAACACTCTCATACTTTTATTATTAAAAGTGGTTGCCTTATATAGACAAAATACAAACAACTAAAATAGATTTTTCAGCCACCAAATCTTGCTTATAAGATAAGATTAAAGATAATCTAAGACTTATTATAAGATAATCTAAGACCTATTCTAAAGGAATTTAAACAACTCTAAAATTTAAATTAATTCCCAACATTGTCTCTTAATTCAAATTTTCTGGATGGAGCACATCTCTCCTAATCTTCAGAATATTATGTGAAGCACTTCTCTTCATCAAATTTTCGTTGATGCCCTTCTCATCAACCTGCAATTATTGAAGCATGTCTCTCCAAACACATCTTGGTGCACTTCTCACCACCATCATCAAATTTGTATGATGCACTTTCTCATCACCATCTTCTAATTTGTATGATGCACTTTCTCATCATCTTACTATTGTTGAGCACTTTCTCTCAACTAACTCAAAAAAAAAATTCTTCTTCAACCACTTCAACCTTCGCTAGATAGGCTCCTTCCACCATCTTTTCACTTTCTTGATTTCTCATTGCCCTTTTTTTTTTCTTGAACTTACAAAACATTAATCACTCATAGGTTACTCAATCTGATGCCATGTTGGAATTTTAAAGAAAAAGAAGATGAATGAGATGGAATAAAATAAAGTTTAAACAATATGTAACACTCTCATACTTTTATTATTAAAATTGGTTGCCTTATATAGACAAAATACAAACAACTAAAATAGATTTTTCAGCCACCAAATCTTGCTTATAAGATAAGATTAAAGATAATCTAAGACCTATTCTAAAGGAATTTAAACAACTCTAAAACTTGAATTAATTCCCAACAGTTTGTGAGTTGGTTTGACTGTTTGGGTTGCGCTTGTATGCTTGCGATGTGTGTTGCTGCATTTGGAGAATAAGTAGGTGGCGGCCAGAGGGTAATTGTCGTCCCTGGCCCTTGCTGAGTCGAGCCAGAGGAACCGTCCAGTGATGGCGTGGTAGCTGCCACAGAGAGGTAACTTCGTCTGGGCGTCGTGGTTGGCGAGTAGGAGGCGGCAGTGCAGCGGCTTGAAGACAACGAAAGTAGCGAAGAACCTAGGGTGGTGACGGCGAAGCAGATTCCACAAACCTAATTCTGAAAAACGATGGGGGCGTGTATTATACGCGCCCCACAAAGCAAAAGATCGTCGCCAGCTGACGCTGCGCACGCGCCAAACAATTCCAACATCCAATTTGAATTGATTTTTATTTTTAAGGCTTTACTTAAATTAAATTAGTTTAAATCCTTAATAAAATTGGAAAAGCGTTTCTAATTATTTGAAAATTGTTTTCAAATGGTTGATTTTATTAGGAGTATTTTGAAATTTAGTTTAATTTTTAAGGGATTGAATTATTAAATTAAATTAATCATCAAATCAATTCCAAAATTAAAGTAATTATTTTTCTTAATTTGATTAAGATTAATAATTATATTGATTCCTAATTAATTTTAGAAAAGTAGTTTCTAAAATTGAAATTAATTAGTTTCAATTACATTGAAATTATTGAAATTAATTAATTAGAAAAGTAGTTTCTAAAATTAAAATTAATTATTTTAAATTAGATTGAAATTAATTAATTAGACTCCTTAAAATTAGGAAATTGTTTTCTTAGGTAATTAAGAAAGGAGTTTCTTGATTAAATTTATTTATTTCAATTTGATTGAGATAAATTAAATTGATGATTTTATTTATTTAGAAAATTATTATTCAATTTATATAGAAATTGTTTCTTTATTTATGAATAATAAGTTTCATGATTTTTAGAAAAAAATATTTTTCTTTGTTAAATTTTGAAAAGTGCTTTCATTTAATTAAGAAAAATATGTTTTCTTTAATATTTTGAAAATAGTTTTCTAATTTATTGAAGAAATATTTTCCAATTAACTAAGAAATCAAACTCTAAATAAATAATATAAATGACTTTCTTACTTAAATTTAAAAATGTTTTATTTAATTTTGAAAGAAGTTTCCTTTTAACATTAGAAAATAATTTTCTAATTAAGGAAAGATAATTTTCTAATGAGATTAGAAATAATATTTACCAAAAAAAAGAGATTAGAAATAATAATTTTTAATTAGATTAAAAATAGTTTTCTAATTAGATTAGTAAGTGTCACTTACATAATTTTGTAAAAGGAGTTTTTCTAAATTATAATTAGCATAATTTATTGGAAAAAATTTTAATTAAATTTTTTTAAAGGAATCAAGATAATTGGAAATAGTTTCCAATTGGATTTGAAAATTGTTTCCAAATCAAATTAAATTTCTATTAGGAATAGAAATTTAATTCATTTAGGAATTAATGAGTTTAATGTAATTTAGTTTTTGCAAGGAGTTGGAATATTATTTTAGATTATGAAGATCAATAACTTGAATCAAATGAAGCTTCATATCTTATGCTATAATTTGATTATGAGTGTATAAATTGCATACTTCATTTATATGTTTGATATATATTAGATGCATGTTGAATTTTATGTTTTATCTGAGATATTCTATATGCAATTTGGTGTTTGATGAGACTAATGAAATTAAATCTCTCGTTAAAATTATTAAGCACACGTTAAGAACGTGATTAATGTCTTCTATTGTTATAAAAATAAACCAGAGTTTTATTTATTGTAGGCTAGTTGAGCAAACTTAAGGTCGTTTTAACCCAAACATGTTTAGTCTTATAGTAGTGGGTTCTATTTAACTAAATTTGCATGATTTCGATGAGCAAATATGATCACATGAATTTAGAGGCATGATTAGAAATAACATATACAATATATTTTGGCAAGAGTTGTCACCTAACAGATCTAGGAATCGCATGAGAAGTGATTGATAAAGATGTTATCTATCTAATTTAAGTTTAGTTGGTTTGTTGAGCAAACTCAAGATCAACTATACTTGAATGAGATCCTAGCCCACTAAAAAGATTAGAGTAATCTTTCTGAATAGTAGTGAGGGCTATTATTTCAATAAAATAATGGAAGTAACCAAATACATTATTAAAATTCTAATCTTACTTGGTAGTCATAACATATAATTAATTGCTTGCTTTCTTACATATATTTTTTTTTCTGAGTGAAACTCACTTTATTTAGTATATTTGATACTAAGTTAGTGAACCCAATTTCTTAGACGTAGGTTATGTTTGAGACGAGTTCTCAAAAGTTAAATAGAAAATTGTATGTCCATTATGTTATTTTGCTATAATCCCTATTGAGGATCGGTGACAAAGTTTTAGAGATATGTCGAAATAGAAAGGTTCCAATGGAGCAATGGTTGCTAATTAAGCCATAATACATTTTTCATTTAGTGTAAATGATTAATTGGATTAATAAGTTCTTGAATGAAGGTGATACAGTTCCTTGTATTGTTCAAGGCAGTAATGTGATGTGGAACGTTATAACCATTGGGCATGCAAAAGGAGCTAAGGTTTCATCAAAGATCCAATGATGTGTTTAGGCAATTTTTCTTAATTATGATGATAATTAAGATGGAAGTTGTAAGATTTAAGTGAGTGCTCACTTTAAAGAATCTTGTAGAATTCTCTCACTAAGCCACTGTGCCAGCAGAAGTATGATTGTCATATTGTGATATGGTATGAGATACTTAAACGATTGGCTTAGTGTAAGTAGGAGATTGTTGGTTTATGCCTTACATTCAACCGCTTTGGTTATAGTTTAGTGATAATTATTTAAAGGCATTCTTTATCTTGTACATATTTAGATGTATAAGATAAAGTTCATGAGATAATTGTACATTACAAATGAAATTATAATGAGGTTGTAATTATGAGATTCATATTGCATTTATGTGTTATACTTAAATTGTTCCTGGTAATTGATCTATTAAGATTGAATATTAATAGAATGCAAAAAGACTAGCACACGTTAGATTTTTTCTTATGAAGGAAGTAGTAGATCTCATAGGGTAAATTATGGAGATATTTAAACAAACGTGTGGGTGCTTATTAGAGAACAAGTTCACTGAAAAAACTCGACATGAGAAATCTATTTGAAACATTACTTGTATATTTGTGGAATTCTCATTATGATGATTATACAAGTGATCCTTTAACTTATGGTCACCAAAGTTATATTATATAGAGATTGCTATATTTTGATACTATTATGACCTATTTAATCATGAGTCGGTCAATCGATAGTCATTGGATATAGCATGAACTATATGGAGGTAATTGTGTGATCAAGATAGGATTCATCACCCTATAGTAATTAGGGAGAATGTTCTGCTATTCTCGATTATTATTAATTTAAGAAATCTTTGGCTAAGGTGGAATGAAAATTTGTGAATAGTTTGCAAATGTCATTAATTGAATCGATGACTAATGATGGAGAACTAACATGATTGGACTTAAAATAGAATAGACATTAATTCTATACTTTATGTCTAATCAAAATATTATATTATGAAAGGATTGAATTATATGAAAAATCACGCATAGAAAAGTTAGTTAAAATCACTTTGACATTTCTTCATATTGGTTGGTCATCATGCATTACTAGGTGTCAGTCTTGATCTCTAATTATAAAATATTTAATTTGAGAATTAAAGATAAATTAAAAGAATTTTTAATTTATCTAATTCTAATTATGAATTAGAATTTATAATCATTACCAACGTATTTGGGAACCTAATGAGTCTCACATAAAGAATGGGTTGATGAGAGCAAAAATATTTTATCAAGTTAGACTTGATTGTAAAATTTGAGAAACTTTATGATTAAATATGAGATATTTAATTAAAAAAGATCAATATGAGATATCGAATCTAACTCAGGCATAATTGTTATTTAATTATAATTATTTGTAATTCTAATTAAATTTATTTGAAATTAGAATTTAATTTTAATTAAATTACTAAAATGTCCAAAATCTATTTTAAATATACTAGATCTATGGAGCTAGCACTTCTTACTTAATCATCTTTGTAAATGTTACAGAATTCTCTCAACCTATTTTGTGGATACCATTAGAAGCTGGATACTTGTCCAGCTATGGTGGTTGAGACTGATCAATTTCAAAAACGATTTGAGGAATATGATAAGAACATGATTAAGCTTCATAATAAAGTATGGATTTAGATTCACACTTTGTTATGATTTATGTGTTAATCATTTTATATAATTAAATTGAACTTAGTTTTCAAAAAACCAATTTGATAAAAAATTTCGCAATTATTCCATTGTTGTCGAGATCGAATCTCAATCTGATTTCCCAACACTTTGGTGGGATGAGGTTTGACTTTTGTTTCTTAGCTTCATCCGATATTTCCTCAAGTAATAGGTTATGAAGGTGTGAAGTTATCATTATGAGACTTTTGTTAAGAAATCAAGACAGTATTTGACCCTATCTATAGTGGAATAATTATAAAAACTTTCGATTTGATTTTCCAAAAGTTAAGTTCACTTAAATTCTATAGCATAATTGATATATAAAACGTAATAAAGCATTAATTGTAATTCATACCTTATTTTGAATCTTAATCCTTTTCTTGTTGTTACCCTCGAATGGTTTCTAAAATCGACTCATCTCAACCTCCTTATGTACACAATTGTATGATCTCTAATAATATCCACAAAACAAGTAGATAGAAGTTTACAGTGGTCGTAAAGAGGGTTAAGTAAGAAGTACTAGCTTATTTGGAGTTTAATTATATTTATAATATGTTTTAGATGTTTTTGTAATTTAATTGAAATAAAATTCTAATTTCAATTAAATTTTAATTAGAATTAGAATTATTTCTAATTAAATATTCATTTTGCTAAAATAATATCCAATATCTCATATTGATTCTTATATATTAAAAATCTTATATTTAATCTGTAAGCTAAATGCCTAATGTGGGGCAAAAGTTGTTGGGTTTGATCAATTTAGGGACAAACATTATAATCTACTCAATTAAGGTTTAAACATTATCGAGTTTACTTAATATTAAGCTATTTTGGATGGAAAGTGGCATTTTCGTAACCTATTTTTGACACCTTCCTTAATTTAAACCATGATATTCACTAAAGTATACCATCATGCATGTAAGTTATGGATTAAGGGTATGTTTGGTTTGGGGATTAATAATGAGATGGAATGGAACGTAACATGCTTCCATCGTTTGTTTGAAGGTTTTATAATGGAATGGAATGGAATGAGATGGAAGCGGAGGGTTTCATGTTACGTTCCATTCCATCTTAAACAGTGAAAATAGAAAACCTCCGATTCGGGGGGT
>JAOSBM010000002.1:11409681-11422765 GCA_027568955.1 Erythroxylum tenue | reverse complement strand
CACTTCATTCACTCTGGTCATGAGTCTGATAAACCCATTTCTGAATTGGTTAAAGATTTGAGCGGTGGGTTTGGGGTAGATTATTGCTTTGAATGCACTGGTGTGCCGGGCTTGGTTAATGAAGCCTTACTATCGGCCAAACCTGTAAGAACCAAATATTAAGTTCTTATATTTCTACACGAATTCAGTTTAGTTTCAGTTCTCCTCTGAGGTTAGGAGTCTCTTGTACTGTGGCATTGCTAGGGAGCAGGAAAAACAATACTAGTCGGAGCTACACAAGAAGCTACTGTCCCCATCATCTTCTTTCCCCTGCTGTCTGGTGGAACTTTGAAGGGTACTGTTTTCGGAGGACTCAAGATCAAATCTGATCTCCCATTTATTTTTGACAAATGCAACAACAAGGTACTCTAATGGTTGACATCCAAAAATATAACCTTTCTATTTTTAGAAGAATTGAAATAACTTTTTATTTATTTATTTAAACTACAAAATAACATTCAATAAGACTTTTAATAAAAATAAAATTTAATATATATTTCAGAGAATATATTAAAATTGGGGTGACATATGTACACTTTGTTTATGCTAAATTAATAATAAGTTCAACTAATAATGAACCAGGTAACCTGTTTCCTCTCGAGGGATTCTGTAATAGAGAAAGCCAGAATGAGACTTTATAAATTTGTTGTTAATTGCCTATCTTTTGTTTTTTCAGGAGCTGCATCTTCACGAACTTTTGACTCATAAGGTTTCAATGGCGGAGATGGATAAAATTTTGCAACTTGCTAAGCAACAAGATTGCGTCAAGATCCTTATCGAGTTCTGAATTATTCCAGCTAAAATTATATACATGCGTGCGTATCATCTTCTATTTTCACAATAAATGTATTTAATCAATGTGCATCATAGTTATGCTAAGGTCCTTTTCATCATTATCATGAATTACCCTCAAAATAATTGATGTATTCAAAGATTATACAAATTAAAATACTTTATGATTTGACCGACAAATATCAAGATTTACTGTTAAGAGCTATTTAAACTCGTGAAATATTTGTTACAAAATCAAAGTTGACGTCAAATTAAGAAAAACACTAATTAAGTTGTACATTTTTTTTGGTAAATAAGTTGTACATTTTATTTATTTATTTATTTTTATTTAATTGTGAATGGCTAATTATTACTAATTATTGAGAACTAATATCAATAAAGAAATTAAATAAAAACATAGAAGGATTTTTATCAAGATTTGGTTAATATTGATGTGCCTGCGTCCTAAGGATTGTTCTTTTTTTTTTTAACTATCCAATTAATAGTGGTTACAATTTTTATATAAAAGTAAGTTTATAAAAGAATATTTATATGTAGACTTTATGGTTAATTATTATAAAATCTCTAATTTTACTAATGTCCAAATTTTCCGTTTTTCGTAAAAAAATGACCTAACGTTGGACTTTTTGTTAATGATGATGATGACGTGAGAAGTCATGCTAGTTGTTACAAATTCCACGTAAATATCAATTATACATAGTTTTTCACATTAGATATTAATTTAATTAATATTAAAGAAAAATAAAAAACACAACCTAATCGAAATTTCTTTTTTCCCCAATTTTCTTCCATTTATAGTCCTTTATTTCTTTTTGTCTTCGAGAAATATATAAAGCAAAATAAACATAAGCACCCATGATTTCAACCTCATTTTTCTTAACCATCAGGTAAAATACTTGAGAAATAAAATACCTCTTACTTTTAAAGTATCTTCTTTGACTTTCAACGGTCAATGGATTGGGGATTTTAGAGGCTTTAACGATTAGGCTCAACATCTCCTTTGGATAGATAATGTGCAGATGGATGACTCCATCTTTTGGTCTCCAAATTTGAATGGAAAATTAGCGAATAAATCATGCCATAAGATCCTTGTTCAAGGGTTAACATAAGTAACTTGGTCTTCTTTCTTACCGACCAATTCCATTTTACCACAAAGCCTCCTTTATAGTCTGGCTTGCGATCAAAAACAGACAGAAATAAAAGTCAATGGCACAATTCTGTGGATTCAACTTGTTTGTTATGTAAACTGGCTATTGAAGATAGGGACCACCTCTTTTTTCTATGTCCTTACTTAAAAGCAGTCTAGAGCAGGATTTTGCACATGTTACCATATATTGGCTATATTTATACTTGGGAACATACATTGACTTGAGCCATTTGGAACTCTGCAAAACGTATGCCTAATGCAATTCTCTATAAAGCTGCATTCTCCTCTACTATCTACTTCTGATGGAGGGAATGCAAATGTAGACAATTTTCCAACTTGGAGGAGGTACCATATCTCTTAGCGGATATGATTCTCAACTAGATTAGAGGGGCAGTAATTGCAAGAAATTAACATGTTTCTCTCTCCTCAGACATGAGACGATGGTGGTATCTTTAATGTAGATTTCTACGGTTTATTGTTAACCTATTTTTATAATAGACTTCTCTGTATAGTGCCTGACTTGAACTCACTGTAATGCTGACATGGTTTTGTCTATAGTTAATCCAATATTCATTTTCCAAAAAAAAAAGACATAAGCACTCATAAGTCGATATATCTGTTAGTTTATGCCTTAAAGCTAATTGGTTGGCTATAGTTTAGTAACAAAATAATTTAAAGGCATTCTTTATCAGTCTGTATAGTGCCTGAATTGAACTCACTGTAATGTTGCTGTAGTTTTGTCTATAGTTAATCCAATATTCATTTCCAAAAAAAAAACATAAGCACTAATGATTGCTTTTTTTAAATTCCAAACTTATTGTCGATGCATATGTTTGTTTATGCCTTAGAGATGATTGGTTGGTTATAGTTTAGTAACAAAACAATTTAAAATCATTCTTTATCCTTTACATATTTATATGCATTTGATAAAGTCTATAGGATAATTATACATGGCAAATGAAATTATAATTATGAGATTTATATTGCATTTATGTATTACCCCTAAATTACTTTTAGCATTGTTCAATTAAGACTAGACATTAATAAAACATAAAAGACCATCACATGTTATGTTTTTTCTTATGAAGGAAGTAGTCAATCTCATAGGCTAAAGTATGAAGATACTTAAATAAACATGTGGGTGCTTGTTGAAGAAAAAGTTCAACTAACAGACCCGATATGAGAAATCTTCAACTAACAGACCCGATATGAGAAATCCATTTGGAACATTACTTGTATGAATTTGAAATTCTCATTGTGATAATTGTATAAGTGATCCTTTAACTTGAGGTTTCCAAAATTATCTTGTATAGGGATTGCTATTTTTTGATACTACTTATGACCTATTTAATCATGGGCTGTTCAATTGATAGTCGTTGGATATAGCATAAACTATATGAAGGTAGTTGTGTGATCAAAATAGAATTTATCACCCTAAAGTAAGTAGGGATAATGTTTCGTTGTTCTTGATTAGTTTTGATTGGGTAAATGCTTAGACAAGGTGGAATGAAACGTTGCAAATACTTCACAAATGTAATTAGTTGAATCAATATGTAATGGTAGAGAACTAATATGATTGGACTAAAAAAATAGACATTAATTCCATGCTCTATGTCTAATCCGAATATTGTATGATGAAATGATTTAATTATACAAAAAAAATCATGCTCGGAAAGGTTAGCAAAACCACTTTGACATTCCTAAATATTTGGGTAGTCATAATGCGTCGTTACAAACTTCTTGCTTAACCATCTTTGAAAGAGTTACAAAGTTCTCTTAACCTATTTTGTAGATACTATTAGTGGTCGGATACTTATATGGCTATGGTAGTTGAGATGGACTGGTTTCATAAACGGTTCGAGGGATACAATAAGATACGGATCAAATTTCAGAATAAGGTATTAATTAAGATTCCACTTTATTATGATTTATGTGTTAATTATTTTAAAGAATTAAAGTGATCTTGATTTTCAGGAAATCAAAATGTGAAAAGGTTTTGTAACTATTCGCTGCGGTAGGGACCAGATCCGGTCATAATGTCCCAATAGTATCCACCATTTATAATATCCTAGTTCGATAATTATACTGTTTAATGTGTTGTACTGCGTTTTATAAAGTATGTTCTATTTATGGTATACTAGAGTAATTTAAGTGTTTAAATGTATTATTGAGGTTATAACAGATATCACGTATAAACCAAAGATGATTCTAGACTCGACTGAAAATTTCTCGAAAATTTCAGAAAACTCTGAAAAACTAAGGAATGAGTCTGAACGAACTTTAAAAGCCTTGAAATGTACTTAGAGGATTTAGGTGATACTTTTCAATGAAATCTGGATGATTTTTGGATGAATAGTGAATCTGTGAGGATAGTATTTTTGGATAATTAGTGAATCCACTTAAATAGTAATTTTGGGGACCCAACTGAAAATTTGAAACATACCCGAAATAGGTATTAGAGTTTAACGATACTAAAATGGTTCGACAATAAGTCCGATAAGATGAATTTTGGAAGTTTCGAAAATTTAAGGTTAAAATGTCCTTTTTGGAAAATAATGGGTATTAAGGATTTTAAACCTATTTGAAATTTTTTAAAGCATCCAATCAATCAGTATTGACCCTAATTTGAGTATTTTATGGTCAATTTGATGATAAGACAGTTGTGGAATATTTTTGAAATTTAATTCAGTTAGTTGGTGAATTAAATGCAATAAAGGAAAATTTGGTCTTTTTGTATTCATTAGAGGGCAATTTGGTATTTTTACAAGTTAGTGGAATGATGAGTCATTAGAAGAGTACCAATTAAATGGTGACAAGTGGAATGGGTAAAAGTGTATATTTGAGACATTTTGGTAAAGTTGTAATTATAAAATGTTATCAAGGATAAAATTATAATGGAAATGGGGGTGAAAATTTTAATTCAACAAAGCCTTCATCTTCTTTATACGTTGGTGGCTGGCCATAGATGAGAGAATCGTAGAGAAAGAGTGAAAAAATAAATGAAAAGAGAAAGGAGAAGAGAGAGAGCTACGGTTAAGAAAAAGTGAAGTGATCCAAACTATTTTTTATGCTCTTCTACCTCCAATTAAGCATCCAATAAAGTTCCATGGTCATTCAAGTGAAGAAGAAGAAGAAAATGGGTTGGTAAGCTTACCAATCTTGTTGAAAAATCTAATTTGTTAGGTTATAGGCTAGATTTGGTTTTAATGGTGTGATTTACACCATTTTGATGTAATATCAAGGTTTTATTGCATTAGAAGCAATTGGGAGAAGAAAAACACATGAATCATGTGTATGGAACAATGGTCAAACTTCGTCAAAGATCAGATATGTTGCCTAAAGTATCTTATGTTGTTATTTGATGATTTACGAGTAATGAATGGCATTAGGCAGTTAGTTTAATGATGAAAGAATGAAAGAAAAACTATAGAAATGATTAGATGAGTTTTCAACCAAGGTTAGGGTTTTTAATGTGTTATTTTTGGTTTAAATAAATTTTTATGATTTGAATGAGCAAAATCATGATCATATAAATTTAGAGATATAGTTAAGAATAAAATATAAGATATGTTTTGACAAGAGATGTAACCTACCAGATCTAAGAGTTATATAAGATGTAATTGATAAAGTTGTAATATATAAGTAAACTTAAGATCAACTAAATATAAATGAGACCCTAGCCCACTTGAGATATTAGAGTAATCTTTTTGAAATATTAGTAAGGTTATTATTTTGTATAAAATAGTGGATGTAACCATTTCATATAACTTATTACTTGTTTATATTTACATTTTTTTCATAAGTAGAAATTACCTTTGTTTGGAATAATTGTTACTAGGTATTAGTGAATCAAATTTCTTAGATATAGGTTAGGTTTGGGAAGAGTTCTCAAAGGTAGAAAGGAAAATTATGTCAATTATACAATATTAATATTAATCGCTATTGAGAATTTGGTAACAAAGTTATAAAGATATGTCAATATCATATAGATGACAAAATGTAATAACATTTTGAGTTGATTAATGTCTCGCAAACTTTAATAGTGATATGCAAGATGGATGCCAATACCATGATAGCATAATGTAAATAATTGCATAGAGCAGAGCAAAAAGGTATAGTACCTTAATGAAATTATTCCGTTTAATTTAGCCTACTAAAGTATAAATGTGGAAATTTAAAAGCCAGTGCTGGCCCCTGCCCAGCCCAGGGTCCACGATGAGAGGGGGCCCCGCTTCAACAGCCCCCTCTCTAAGTCTAGATGTTTTAACGTTTTAACGTTGGCTCCTCTCCAATCTCAAGTTCCAACAGACTTCTTCAACGCCTCCTCTTCATAAAGTCAACAGCCTCCTCTCCAACTCCAAGTTCCAACAAAGTGACAGACTTCAACGGCTCCTCTCCAACAGACGCTTTAAATAATTACAGCGTTAACTTATCATTAACTTATATACGTTGGTTTTTAAAACTAATGATTTTGACGTTATAAAATTTTGGTCCTCGTGTTTATAAATAGTCTTAAAATATTTATGTATATTTTTACCTTCTAGTGTTTTTTTATTAATATATGTATTAAAAGTACTCCAATTCAAAAATTAGCAGCAAAAAATTTTACGATTATGTCTTCTAAATTCTGAGTATAATTTAAAGGTAAAGTTTCTGATTTTTTAATTATTCTTTATTTTTTATTTTAATATTATATATTAAATTTTTCTATTTATTTTTTTTCCTGTATCATAGATATAATACCATTTATATATATCTTTGTGATATATTGTGAAGTTGTTAGAGTTTGGTTGTGTATGCTTTCTTTTTTCTAATCCAACTGTATTATAATTAGTTTATATTATGTTATCGATTTATTGGGGCCCTTTTTTTTATTTCGCCCAGGACCTATAAAACGATAGGAACGACCCTGTTAAAAGCATTGACTTAGGTATGATAATAATTGTCATTAGAAAAATTGTCAGCATAATTTATACAAAATATGATAGAGATTATATATATTTTTATTCATGCTTTTGAGTAATTGATAATGAATTTGGATTCAATATTACTGCAATGTTCAAAGCATAATAAAAAATAGATTGTTCAGTAAAAGTAGTTGATTGAAGATTATACAAATAAATATATATATATTGGATTAAGGAAGACTTATGCTTAACTTAAGTGGAAAGAATACAAAGTTGGATATCAAAAATTATCCTTTTATGTCAAGATGGTTAAATCAACATAACAAGATTCTTAAAGTAGCATACAAGGACATACATATCCTTTAATTATAAATCATATGAAACTTGTTAGGTTAAAGAATGACCAAATCAATCTTTAGTGAAATGATGATTATGATATTGAATTGCTAAATTCAGGAGTCATAAGTAGACCTATAACTCGACAATTAAGTCTTGATAGATATAATAATAATTTAATTATAGCCAAAAATGATAATTTTAGAAATTATAAGATAAAGGAGAATATTATAATGGAGTAGATTTTATTCCAATAAACCTACTAATAGATACAGGAGCTATTGGAAATTATATTAGTTACAAACTTTGTACAAGATTACAAAAATATAAACTATAGGAGCCCCAACAATATACCAATTTTAATGGAGAAATACATACAATAGATGAGGCTATAGAAACCTTAATAAGATTTGGACAAGATATAATACCAATTCGATTATTAATAGAAAATGAAGGATGCAATGATACATTAGAAATAATGTCAGGAACAACTTTTCTTGAAAATGTTAAACCCTATCAGATTACTTCTTATGGTATAAAGATAACTTATAATGGCAAATTAATATATATACCCAAATGACAAGTCCTAATAGTATATATATTCCTATAGGAATAACCTATAAGGAATATAGAGTAGAATATTTTGCTGCTTTTATTGATAGTGGCTCAGGAGCATGTTTATGTAAAAAAGATTGCTATCCGTTAGAATATCATAAAGATTTACCTATAATAAAAGGAAGGGATATATCCAATAATGTCATAGAAATAACTAGGGGAATTGAACAACCGATAATTTTATTAGGATCATTTTTAATAAAATGTCCACCATTGTATTTTCATAATACTGGTACTGATATATTATTAGGAAATAATTTCTTACAATTATTTCATAAAATCACCTTTGATACAATAGCTAATCAGATATTGTTTAAAACTCCATGTCATCATTTTATAACTGTTAAAAGACTTAAAAAAGATTATGCTAAATCATTCCCTATAACTTTTGTCCCTCGCACAGCCCAGCGTGGTGATATAAGATACACAACTAAATCGATTTTTTCAAAAACTAAACCTTTGTTACAATATCAGATAGAATTAAGGCATCTTGACACAAAATAGATAAAATTACAACCAAATTAGAGCAATGTTATACAGAGAACCCTTTAAAATTTTGGGATAAAAACCAGCTATATGCTAGGCTAGAAATGATAGATAAAGATAAAATAATAAGAGTAAAACCTATGAGATACAATGAAGAAGACTAGAAAGAATTTGGAATACAGATAAAAGAATTATTAGATTTAGGATTTATTAGACCAAGTTAGTCACCTCATAGCTCACCTGCATTCATAGTAAGAGGACATGCAGAAAGGCTAGAGGTAAGGCCAGAATGGTAATAAATTATAAAAAGTTAAATGATAATACCGTATTTGATGAATATTTTCTTCCACATAAAGAGAGTTTGATTAATAGAACTAGAAATAAAAAAGATCTTCTCAAAATTTGACTGTAAAAGTAGATTTTGGCAAATAAAAATGCATCCAGATAGTATAAATTGTACAACATTTTCCACCCCACAAGGACATTATGAATGGTTAGTAATTCCTTTTGGACTAAAAAACGCACCTCAAATATTTCAGAGAAAAATGGATAATATCTTTAAAGATTATTCTTATATATTTGTATATGTTGATGATATTTTGATAACTTCTGAGGATATTCAAATCCATTTAAAACATTGAGACAATTTTATTGATATATGTGTTACACATGGATTAGGATTATCTAAAAAGAAATAAAAATATTACAAAACAAAGTAGAGTTTTTAGGTATGCAAGTAGATGGACAGGGAATAGAACTTCAAAATCATATATTAGAAAAGATTTCTAAATTTCCTGATAAATTAGTTGATAAAAAGCAAGTACAAAGTTTTTTAGGAATTCTAACATATGCATCAGATTTTATTCACAATTTAGCTCAGTTAAGAAAACCTTTTCAAGATTTACTTAAGAAAGATAAGATATTTAGTTTTACACCAGCACTCAAAACTCAGGTAAAATATATAAAAGGATCATGTAATAATTTACCAAAACTATATTTACCAAATAAAGGAGATAATTTAATATTAGAAACTGATGCTTCTGAAAATTATTGGAGTGGAATTTTAAAGAAAATAGATTATCATAATAATGAAAGAATAAGAGAAAGTTTATGTAGATATTGTTCATGAACTTTTATAGATATAGAAAGTAGTTATCATATAAATGAGAAAGAATTATTAGCCGTGGTAAAAAGTTGTAAAAAGTTTTATTACTTTTTACTTCCAAAGAGATTTCTACTAAGAACAGATAATACCCAGGTAAAAGCATTCATCCATAATAACTTGCTAAGTAGACCTGAGTATAAAAGATTGATTAGATGGCAGACATTACTTTCTGATTATATATTTGATATTGAAATTGTTAAATCTGACAAAAATATTCTAGCAGATTTTCTTACCAGAGATGGAAGACCATCGACTACAGATACTTGAGGAAATCCGGAAGATGGATACAGAGATAAAATATATTAAAGATAATGTCTCAGACTTTCTCGATATTGCTAATCTCCCAGGACTGACAAAAGAAGTTTCTAACTTGATAAAGCGAGGTAGTAATCTAATCTAGATGAATATAGAAAATTATGAAAATTCGAGCCTAAAGGTAATAGAATATATTGCCCATTCCATTCATCTAAGGACAGATCAGTTTACACGTCCAAAGATAGAAGCCATAAAATAGCTCTCACTCGAAAAGATGAATATCGATTTACAACCCCAGAAAATCCCTATCAGTCCTTCAACAGAGTCTCCTACCACCTCACAAATAATAAAAGAGATATCAATGATTCCTCCGGAAGTGGAAGAACAACAAAAGATGATGAAAGATTTATTCCACCTTACAAATAGTAAAAACCGATATATTGATTTCTCGGGAATCTACCCTCGAATCAATTATTTACAAGAATCATATCCAAGAAAGGATAAGATATTGGTATAATTTTGGAGCTTTGAATTCTATATATTTATCATTACCCGATTTTCCAAAAATAAGTTCTCTACCACAATGGATAAAGGATGGAGTACTAGATTGTTATCTCAATAATCCGACTATAACTCTCAAAGATATTCTAGTATTAAAATTTCTGTCAGCAGGACCAAATTTCGATAATGGTGGCAATTATCCAGCTTACCATCTAATACAGCTTGGAAAAGCAGATACATTCTCGATATCCATAAACCAAGGAAAAACTAAAGATTATATTAAATTTGAAGAAAAAGATATCCATTACCGAAGAGCATTTGGAATACAGATAGTCCTTCAAGGACTAGAAGCCAGTTTCAAAAAAGGATTCCGCACATATGAAGGACAAAAGAATCATTCATTCGTCATGATATCACCGGCGAAAACTACACCTATAGCGGCCCATAATTTTCTAGTAACAAAGATGAAGTTATTAGAAACAGGAGTGATAAAATCTAGCTGTCAAGCTCAGCAAAAGATTTGTTAGTTCCGTCGACATCTGAAAAACACATGCGCTGCATGCTCTCAAAAACTAACGGAACAAAAAATGCCGGCACAAAAAGAAGATAGTGACTAAGAGTTATCAGATATCATCAAAAACGTTGTATTATATATTACGTGTCCTATAGTTGGGTACCGTGTAACAAATATCGATTTGTCTTTTAATTAGACATGTCCCATGTAATTAGTTCTACCCTTAGTATAAATATGTACGCTAGTAGCTAAGGAAGGCACTTCGTCTTCAATACCTTCCTTACTTCCTTGTAATATCCATGCATAAATAAAACACCATTCTTTTCTTATATTCATTCTTTGCTTCATTAATTAATCTATGGTGTTTCTATAGTGTACGGTCCAACTACGGTATATGGTGTATGGTGTACTATTTATGGAGGTGGTGGTGGTGCAATTTCTTTTCCATTTGCATCATATTGTAGTGTTCAATCTAAATCTTGGTGGATGAAATCGAGGACAGTCATTAATTCATATTGGGAGTTCCTTAAATATTTAAGCATCTGGATTTGTTTTGACATGAAGTACATAATAGGTCTGTAATCAGGTATCCTTGTATGTGGATCTTTATTATTTTCTAATTCTGCTGTATAATATAATCTTAGTTCATTTATTAATCTATTGATGCTGTCCTTGGAAGACAAATCTAGTCGTACTAAGTGTTCTCCATAGGCTTCTTCGTTCATGGGTGGATGAAGAAAATTTCTTATATCCATACTATGCAGATCACTGAGTAAATATAAAGTGAAAGGTCCATCACGCTTCCTTACCTAGTTTCGGTTTGACCAGAATATCACCGGGTATTCTACAGAGTTTTTACCGAGCATTTCAGTCCCATCCTTAATTCTTGAACTAAGGTAACTCTCCTGTAGTTCCTTCAGCAATACCTAGCATAGAATTGTTTTGTTTCCTACCTCAAGGCGTAAGAAAATAGTTAAGGAAGTGTACGGGCTTTTACTTTATATTGAATTAGTGAAGCAAAGAATGAATATAAGAAAAGAAGGGTGTTTTATTTCTGCATGGATATTACAAGGAAGTAAGGAAGGTGTTGAAGACGAAGTGCCTTCCTTAGCTACTAGCGTACATATTTATACTAAAGGTAGAACTATTTATATGGGACACGTCTAATTAAAAGACAAACAGATATTTGTTACATGGGACCCAACTATAGGACACGTAATATATAATACAACGTTTTTGATGATATCTGATAACTCTTAGTCACTATCTTTTTTTGTGCTGGCATTTTTTGTTCCATTAGTTTTTGAAAGCATGCAAGGCATGTGTTTTTAGGATGTCGACGAAACTGACAAATCTTTTGCTGAGCTTGACAGCTTGATTTTATCACTCTTGTTTCTAACAACTTCATCTTCGTTACTAGAAAATTATGGGCCGCTACAAGTGTAGTTTTCGCCGGTGATATCATGACGGATAAATGAATCTTTTGTCCTCCATATGTGTGGAATCCTTTTTTGAAACTGGCTTCTAGTCCTTGAAGGACTATCCGTATTCCAATTGCTTTTTGATAATGGATATCTTTTTTTTCAAATTTAATATAATATTTAGTTTTTCTTTGGTTTATGGATATCGAGAATTTATCTGCTTTTCCAAGTTGTATTAGATGGTAAGCTAGATAATTACCATCATTATCGAAATCTGGTCCTACTGATAGAAATTTTAATACTAGAATATCTTTGGGAGTTATAGTCGGATTATTGAGATAACAATCTTGTACTCCATCCTTTATCCATTGCGGAAGAGAACTTATTTCTGGAAAATCGGGTAATGATAAATATATAGAATTCAAAGCTCCAAAATTATACCAATATGTTACCTCTCTTGGATCTGATTCTTGTAAATAATTGATTCGAGGGTAGATTCCCAAAAATCAATATATCGGTTTTCACTATTTGTAAGATGGAATAAATCTTTCATCATCTTTTTTTGTTCTTCCACTTCTAGAGGAATCATTGATATCTCTTTTATTATTTGTTATCATTAAAGGTTTATCTTGTAAGTCTAATTCTAATGTTCTTGATTCTATTTCCACTATCTTTGGTAAACTTGGCATTTGTACATGACTTAATTCATTAAACAAATAAGGAAAATCTATTGTATCTTTAACCATGAAACATTCTGAATGATGTATTAGAAATAGCATATGAAATAATATATGTTATCGAATAAGGTCCATTTTGTTGTTTAAACAAATCTTTTCTTTTAAAATCTTGTATTAAACTTAATGTTTTATCAAAATCTTTATCTTGTAGATGGTAAGAAATTCGAGG
>JAOSBM010000002.1:11336641-11354891 GCA_027568955.1 Erythroxylum tenue | reverse complement strand
CGAATGGAGTAACCTTTTACTTGGTTACCCCTTGCCTTGCCCTTCTAGAATATACTTGCATAATAGGAGGCCTAACAAAAACTAAAGATCCAGATATATTTAGAAAGCAGTTCACAACAAAACAATACTCTAAATGATTAGCTAATGAAGGGCTCTGCACATCATTTACCAAAACATAGACCGTCTGTTCCCCAGGGACAGATGACCATTAGGTTGGTCAATAGACATTAAAAGAAAGGCAAAAAGTATTGTCCAATAGCATTGTATTTGTTCAAAAAGAATGACCAACTCTATTTATAAAACTATGTTCCTTGTCACAAATACACAAGTAGAGCACGGCAAGACATGTCTGGCCAATGAAAAAAACAACGCAACTAAATGGGACAAAAGCATGAATCAGTCAAATGTCACACCATTTATTTAACTAATACAATTATCACGTCGACTTTTAGCCTTTCAACTTTCCCGTGGAGCATCTAGACATTTACAGGAATAACTAAAAGTTAAGGTAACAAATTAGAAACCTGAGGAGCAAAAACATATGCTAAGGTTCCGCATATTGCACCTCCTAAAAGAAAACCAGCAACAAAATCACCAGCCCCACCCCTGCTGCCATCACTGCATTTGAGAGAACCCTAGTTATTTTTAGAAAATGCATCATTATTTTTAGAAAGTGCATTATCATATAAAATTCCATAGAAAGCAGGGTGGCCTTGGTTCAAATAAGATAAGCCAACAGAGTGCCTAAGCGTAAGGTTTCTGTGAGATGAGCAAGCATAGCTCCTAATTACAATTCTTCTGGAAAAGGCTATTAAAGAACTATATTTCATGAAAACATTGAGAGATAGGTCTTTACCTATCTAGATTATTATAGGACATAATGCAAACATGGAACAAATGAAAGTTGTATTCAATTAAGCAATACTGAAGAATAAGTGATTTAAGCTCTTCCCAAACACACAATTGCCCTTAATGCCAATTCAAATCAAGTATTCACAAAACCTTTTATGTTAAGAAGTTATTCCAGCATCAGAAACTGTCCTTGAACTGAAAAAGAATTTGCCAAAAAGGAAATCCAGAAATGAAGTAAAATGAAATCAGATAAAACCCAGATTCCTCCAGCAGTTCTTTAATTACCCGAATATTGAAGATAGGCCTGCATATAACCTATTTATTTTCAAGAGAATTATAGAAGCTTGTAACAGAATTATAGAAGCTTGTGAAGTGATAAGATACTTGATGATATAAAAGAAAACTTTGTGGAAAAATTGCCTAATCAACAATAAAAAGATGAACCAAGATAGGCCAAAAAGATACACTCCAGGATGCCACAACACTGACTGAGCTAAAGAGGAGGAAATTTTTAAGTCGCAATTCAGAAAAGTTCCTACAGAGAAATATTTGGATGTAGAAATTTGAAATATCCATCAATCATATAAAAGAGGATTCCCATCGTCACTATTTCAAATAAAGTGATGTGCAACATTCATGTAGACTCATGATATCCCATAAGCATACAGTGAATAAGAGCAGTAAATAGGTTCCATTGGAGAGCAATTTCTCAATTACAACGGATGGCAACTAAGCCCATCAAAGGAATCAAAAGCTATCTTTAAAATCTTCTACCTGACAAATTATGAGCATGTAATTAATCCATAGCCAGATTATATAATCACGGCGCATCAAAAATATGAAAATGGAAAAACGCCAAATCCACAATCTACCGTAACTGTATCAATGATCCAGGATGACAATAAGCACCTAGAGAACCAAATAAAAAAGAAACTGAAATCAAAGTAGCAAAATCTACATTCAGCCTTTACATACATGGACAATAGAAAAGCTTACCAAGGTAGAATTTAATTATAATTTCCACAATAACCAAGATAATTGCACGTCTCGGCAAAACTTAAGTCCCATGCTTGAGAATCTCAAGGAGTTTTTAGTCCACTAAGGAACCAAAAGAAATATTACAGTTCAGAGAAAGGAAACAAGATGAGAAAATAAAGGTAAAATAAAGGAGAAGAGGAACATATATATCTCAAATGCGAAGGAACTTAGGTGCTATTCATTGTTTTTATCCTTTCAAGTGGCATATCAACAAGAAAGCAAAACGCAGAACATTACAATGAGGAGTTTAATGGGGGAACCTAAAATAGAAACAGAAAAACCATCAAGTATTGACATAGGTCATATCAAACTCCTAGGGCTTCTAAGCTCTTAACTTTAGATGCCTTTCACATGACAAAAGTGAAGAATGCATACTTGTAGTGTGCACAAACTGAAAAACTGCGGATCGTTCTCACTGCTTTTGAGTTCCTCTGAACTGCCAGTTTTGGTGTTTTTGCAAACAAATTAGACCTGGAAGAGGTAAGCTCAGGTGCTCCAAGATAAGATCCACCTACAACCAATTAAAAACATTACTCTTCAAGGAGCGAATAGCAATTAGCAAACATGTTATTCCTTTTGACTGCGACCATCTGTTACCTAATTGATTTAATCTTTGATTCAATAATATATATCAAAACAAAAACTTCAAAGCATGAAAATTTGTCCCATCAGTAATAAGCAAAAGAGAAACATTTGATAGATACTCACTTCTTATTCTGGAAGATTCTTCTTTAGTTATCAATCAAATTTATACATCGTTCACGTAAATCTCTTGAATTGAGCACAGAAAGGAGCAACGAAAACTCTAACAAACATCACATAAATGTACAAATGAACAAAAGCAAGTAAATAAAACAAAAAAAAAAGTAAAATTGTAATACAAAATCTTCGGAAGCTCAGCATTTTCAGTGACCAAACATCAACACACCTAAAAGTCCAATTTCAAAAGAAAGAGACAAATAAGTAACAGAGGTTGAGAATACCTGAGATTGATACACAGGTAGCCATGGCAGTAGAGATAAACAGAGAGATCTTGAGAGAGACAATGAAAGAAAAAGAAAAGAAAGAGAAACAGTTGGTGGCCGCAGCGACGAGCCTTATATCTGGAATGGGTTTCAATTTCGAATGTCCTTTAATGCTACATTTCCGAATGTATCCTTGACTCTTACAGAAATTAACTCCTTTACCCCTTTTCCATTTTACTTGCGTGATTCTTCTCATGGGGAATTAAATAGCAGACGACAGCCTATAGTGGCGCTTCTGTAAGATAGATAGACAAAAGGGGTAATTTGGTAAGGAGGAAAAGTACCACACGGAGAAAACAAAGCAGCACAGAAACGATGGGATGGGAATGGGATCATGATTCATGACATAGCTATGGATCCTCCGCCTTCGGGTAACTTCCAATCTAACGTTTAATTTTTTTTCTCCCATGCAAATATTTAAAATTTTCAATTAGATTATCTATGCACGAAAAAGTTGCAATAACGAAACGATCCTCAATTTTCTTTTTCCATAATATTTGTTTAAATTTTTTTTTTAAAAAATCATGTACTTGTCTATACTAGTGTATTTTTGCGTGGAATGGATGGATTATGAATAAAATTGAAGTTGATGAAAAAAAAATTTCCGACTCAAATGAGCCATGTGGGTCTAATCTGATTTGCTCAAACCTGGAAAAGGCTTATTAGTACCCTAACTAATTAGCAAGCCAAACTATTTAGATGCGAAAATTGATAAAATAATATATATATTCTTTTGCCTTCCTTGGTTGGTCGACTGGTACTTGGTAGTCTGATAAACTAAACCAGAAGAAAAGAATTCAGGAAGTCAAGGCACTTCATCTGAAGAGGAGGTGAAAGAGGGCAGGTATTGCCTTAGGATATAGAAATAGAGCCAGTTATGTAGAACCAGGAAAATATGATGAAATCAAGAATATGAAGCAACATTCAAGATACATAAATCCAATGGCTTTCGTCTTTTGGAATTTTCATGCCCTCAATCAGAAAGTGCAAAATCTGGAGGGACTAGAGATGCAGCCATTACTTACTTACAACTACCATTAGAGCTCCAGCTCATACACAACAACGTCACATAATCTTGACATCACACCACTTTGGCTACAAATGCTTTACCGCTTCATGTTGTTATACAGACAGAGACAGTTGTCCTTGAAAGCAAGACCAGCATCAGAACGGCATTACTCTACAATATGTTTCCAGGGATCAGTGTACTTCAAAAGAAAAGCAAAAGCCTTTTATTCTAATTTAGTACTGCTTTCCAACATCACAGACACCATCTCTCATTGAATTTTCCTGGCAATGAATATAGTCCAAGTATGACGACTGCGCCTATAGTTAAATGAAAATCATAATTTAACATACAGCTTCATAGATATTCCAACATGAGAGAAAAAGATCAAAAGAACTATGCTCATCAAGCTCAACATATTTGTTGCAAATATAGTAGCATTTTAAAATGCGAAACCGGCTTAGATCCTCTTTATATACAAGCAGCCGTGAATATGCACCCAGAAACATAAGAGCTAAAGGAGTAGGTAAAATTATTAGCAACTCCTGTGTGGATTATGAACAGATGAGAAATTAGGTTTCTGTATAAAGCCCATGGAAGATCATGGAGCATGATGATGTCAACTACCACAGCCATGTGGTCCATAGCACTATAGATACTATGAGAATCACCACGGAATTATTTATCCGAATAGCTCCCAAACAGGAGCAGAGAAGTATTCACACAGTGACTTTCAGGAATAAGCTCAGTCTTTGAAACGGGTTTCACACTTTTTTCCTTCTCAGGGAAGGGGAAGGAAAGTGATAGGGAGAGGGAAGCGGACACACCATCCTCCTCTTCCTTATCTTCCACCTTTTCTGGAGGCTTGTTCAGGTTATTATTTTCCTCTACCACTCCAACAAAGAAAGGTAGGATTGCTTTATTTGGGGATTTTGTATCAGCCCCTAACGCTAGTTCAAGATTTGGAGTCCCATCATGAGCTCGAGGCCCATCCTTTGATGAGTATTCTTTCTGAGACATGGACTTTCCACCCACCCAAAAATGGTCTACATGATGTGAGTCCACGGGAAAGAAGTACCTTTCAGCAGCTTCAAAGCCCTCGAGAATAACCTCCTCATCTGATGTTTTGACATGTATCTTCTCCTCAACTGAGGAGCTAGAACCCAAATTACATAGCTGCGAATCAAAATTTCCATGAGGGTGATTTTCGTCTGTCAAATCAGGATACTGGACATCAGTCTTTGCTTTCTTGCTACTAATTTCTCCGTCTGTAAACATCCCATCTAACTTACTCCATGGTATCTTCTTACTTGTTCTATCAGAAATCTGGTGAGCTGTCTTCGAAAGATCCAAATATGGACGTTTCTTACTATTTGACTGCCAACTGTTAAGCCGTTTGATAGTTGAGTCTCTATCCATGGGGGCTTCAAAGTCCATGTTAACATTGCTTTCATTCAAGTCCGCTTCATCTTTACATTTGTCTCGATCAGTATTGTTAATATCCATCATTTCCTCCTCATGGGCACATCGTCCCACATGTAAATTTTTATCAGTAGCCTGAAAACTATCGAAAGATGAAATGCTTCCCCTGGCACATGAAGCATCTCCCAGTACTTGAGTCTCCTGGCCACCATTAGAAGTACCACTGGCTCCAGAAGTTGAAGAGGCCTTTAAGTTGGTTTCCAGTATGCACTCCTGAAGAGTCATTTCTTCCTGAAGACACAAAATGGTAAGAATCATGTGCTCCGCGAAGGCAGTTGACCTTAAGGTTTGCACATTTACATTAAACCAAGACAACACGAAGCATAATCAAAACCAAAAAGAAAGAGGGAGAACAGAAAACTGTTTAAACACTTTTATTGGATCATGTACTAGAAATTTCATGAACTACTACGTAGCATATTGAATCAATGCCAAATCACATGAATATCCGCACATGCATCCCATAAATATGGTACGCACAAAACTTGAAAACTATTAATAGAAAGGCCACCAGAGAATACATCAATAAAACCTGAGCAAAAGACTCGGGGTTGTTCACTATGAGATGGTAATAGGTTGTATATAAAAGAGAAGATCCAACGCAAAATACAGGATTACATAGATAGCCATCATATATTTCGACAAAATTCTGAGTGGTTCATCGCTCAGGCCCCATTTTCTGATGGATCCCTTTATATCATAAGGACATCCATAACTATAAGTGTTATCAAACATCTTCGGAAGTATATTGTCAAGCCAAACAGCCAACATTTGCTCCATAGCTAACATACACTACGAAATACGTAATCTGCAAAATCTCATAGTCACTCTACTGACGCATGTCATTTACCTGTTAAAGTACAGAAGGAACTGGATGTATAACTAAAACCACATACCCAAACCTGGACCTATTCCCATCATTCAAAATAAAACACCAACCATATAAATTTAACCTAAGGTTTTAGTACAATGCTGTGATCCTAGTTGAAGTTCAAGTATACAAACCCTATTGCCAATTGATCCCAGTTTTAAATTACCTTTTACTCTCAGTTTTTTCCACTCAGACAAAATAAAACCAATTTTTACTTCCAACAACCCTTCTCTATCTCTCCCTCTCCTTGTAAATGGACATTTCTGATTTACTTGTTCTCTGCCAGCCAGTTCTTGAACTTCACAACATAAAAATAGCATTACGGTGTATCTGATTTACAAAAAGTTCTACACTACCTTAGCATGACAGGAGTATCTATTTTCTTCGCACAATGGTGAACTTCTCATAACTCTTGATATGGATTTCGGATCAATTCTGGTATCTTGCTTCTTTAAGTGTGTGTAAAAACTAGACAGTTTATTATCATTCACCTCTAATGGAACACAAGTCTTGTCAGGGGTAACAGATGATGCAAGAGTTACATTGTGAGCACCGTCACATACAGACATTTCCTTATCTGTATGTTTTAATGACAATGAATTCTCATGCAAAGGTATGCTTGCAGGGGAGGCATTCAAACTAGTTACTGCCGCCTTCTTTAAGGATTCTGAACAATTTGATCTCTTGCCCCTAAATACTCCCCACATGAAGTGTAGCATGTTCCAACCTACAGAAAATAATCACAAAATTGTGGAGGTTATTTTCTATACTAGAATATTCCACAACTGCTTAGCAAAATAAAAATATTCCAAGAATTTAAAGTATACACCTTATTTTGCTACACAAGTATGTCAACTTGCATGAAGAAATCATCAGCAACTACACAACACTGTAAGTAAATCTCTGATTGGTTTATATTCATTTAACACAAGAAAAACCCAGATGGCATGGAACCACCACAGCATTCCCAATTAAAGGAAAACATCCCATGTGAGACAAGAATTTAAAGAATAAAAATCAATCTGGAAAAAAAAAACAAGAAGCAAAAGTATCTCAGGGATATAGCCTTTATAATATACATCAGAGCAATACTGATTACGAGACAAATAATTCCTTAAAAAGTGCATGTGCAATTAGATATTATTAAACTTTAATCATCATGAACTTATAAAAGTATTTCAGTATGCAATCTATCTTCAAAAAAAGAAACAAGCCCAAAACTTGACAAAAGATCATCAGTTTACAGAACTCAAACGGCATAGGCTCACTGATTTTAGAACTGTGAAAGCAATGAAGACGCTAAAAAAAATCCCAAGGCAAACATGATAAAGCAACAACAGAACAAATGAGAGATAACATTGCATAATATTTGGACAAGTCCAAAATCAAAGCTTGTTAATTTAACTTCAGAAAACTTTATTTGGTTACAGGTTAAGGTCACCAAAAATAGAGCCAATAAATTTGGATAGCAGATTACATCAGTAGCAAACATGCGCTACGATCTTAAAAAAGTCATGGGAATCCAGTAGAAAATTAATTAAGCCCCTGCAAACCTTATCCCATAAGATCCTTTTCAGTAGTTGAATAATTAAAAAAAAAACAACAATTAGTAGAACAGTGAAAGATTGTGCAGCAGATTCTTACGCTGAGAACTCTCTGGAAGTTGGGTCGATGGAAATATCAAGAGTTCAACGCCATCAAAAGATCCTTTAAGGGCCAAATCATTTTTTATCATTTTTTCCAACAAACCTTTATAGCTCTTCTCATAACTGCAAGAGGCCAGATAAATAAATGAAGGTAAAGGAGAGATGTGTCAAAAAGACAACCCTCTACTATAAAGTAGAAGTTAAGGATATGGTACACTTTACCATCCAAGATCCTTTGCAAAGAAGTAAAGAGCAATATTCTCCTCTTTTGCACCATTATCATGAAACTGTGTTGGCCACGTGCTCAAGCGAGATACTTCCTCAAAGCTAACTTTATGGGAAAACTTATTCACCACTGCAGGAATTTTAGGCGATGCACTAGTTGACAAATGTGCTTGAATCCCTCCGTAAACATCTACAGATTTCCCACCTTTATACACATCAAATGTGCCCCTACATAGTTACAAAAGCTTAGCCAGAACATCATCTTGGGAAGTATGCTTAAAAGATGCAAATTGATGAAAGATTTAACCTTGGTCTAAATGCAATGCAGATAAAAAACATACACAGATATGCTTCAGTACTCATATGTCAAAAATCTCTGCCAAGGATTATAAAAACACAAAGCGGACATATAACTATGAAGAACATGGACAAATGTAGAAAATTAAAATCTATATAATAAAATAATTTTCTATATAGTAAAAAACTTCACATTAAAATTATTTTATTATATAAGTGCTATATCTTTCTTAGTGCTAAGAGATTTTTGCTATGAGGGAGAAGTCCTTTATGTCATTGCCTTCTATCAATTTCAAGTCCTTAATCCAAATCTAGAGTAACTTACTATTTACTCTTGACCATAGATATCCTGATTTACCCTCAAAGGAGAAACTACTAAACCTCAAACTTGATGGTGAAGCACTCGAGCTAGTCATGCCCTTCTAGAGCATATCTAAGAAGAGTGTAATTTTGATTAAATATAAATACCACCAACATAATAATTAATTGCGAAGTGCAATCAAATAATTTTCTTTTTCTTTAAGTTCTGTATCCAAATACAAAAGAAATTAATAATCCAAATTTACTGATGTGTAAATAGAATCTAGTTATATCCAGATTCAAATTGTGGTTCATATATGCAATTGTAATAAGATTTTAAAATTATTTGAAATACTCTTATACTGATTTCCTATTTCAGAACTCTTATTACAATTTTTCTCCTTCCGTTACTGTACCATTAAAAATTTCCCAAAAGAACACATAGACATCTTATTCTCTCAAAGGATTCGACTAAAGCCAATAGTTGGGAGGAAGAATAGATATGATCCAAGTTAACGTTTGTTGTACAATATGTTTTTAGTCTTTTTATAACAAAGCTCCCACTGGGATATTATAGAAAAGTTTTCCAATATACAGAAATTTTTATAAAACACAAATGTGACTAAACACTTAAAACTAGTTCTCATATTTCTATAGTCAGAGCATCTGGAGGATCAAAATGTGAAATAAAAAGTAGAGAAGGATGAAAGCTAATTCACTGTTAGCTGCATATGCTCAATCTTGACCAAAACTTACTAGATACTAGAGAGAGTAAAAGAAAAACTTACTGCCAGATATACTCATCCTCTGGAATGGATGACATCTTCCCGAGGACAAAGTTTCCTGCTGAAGCATGATTGGATGTTGCAACAGAAGGAATAACATCACCTAACTGCAAATTAAGCTGCTTATCACTGTTACAATTTTGCTTGTAAGAGCCAGAAGAACAAGTCACATAATTCATTTGGCCCTCAATAATACGATCGCTGGAAATCATACTCTTCACTTTCGAAAACTGATCATAAGAAGTTGTATCACAACTCAAATCAAAATTTGAAGAGGACAACACGTCAGATTGTTCACTTCCTTTTCTCTTTCCATATATGCCAGGCTTCTTAAGCATAGCAGCCTCAATTGCAGCTTTCAACTTATTACCTTTCCCCATCTCCACCTTAAAGTTTCTTGCAGTAGATATATCTGCATCCGTATCCTGAGGAATAATAATAGTGCAATGTTCTGTTGTGTGACCTCTTTCTTTACATTTTTGACAGATAATATTCTTCTGACCAGTTGTCTCAGTGGACTTCAAACGATTAACAGCACCTTCCCTAATTTTCTCACCCTGGTTGAATGCCTCACATGGCCTATCCAAGCAATCTTGCAAGTTCTCAATACCATTATTGGATGGTCTGTCAGAGGTCCAAGAAGAACTAGACGATGGCTCATCCTTAGGGGCAACATGGTTTAACTTTTGCTCGGCTGAAGCACCACAACCAGCTACACTAGGTGATGCTCGAGCTACAATAACATACAAAGACCAGAATCAATCCCAAAAGAAACTGACAAGAAAAAGAAAAGAAACAGCAGAAATATATGAGCAAGCATACCAGGACTAACAAGAACATCCGCTCCTTTTCGAGAAATACAACTGGTTGACCTCAGTAAAGAACCCATTTTAACATCTGATTGCACAGCCTTTATCTCTCGATTGTTGCTGGAAGAAGATACGGCACTTTCACCACGATGTGTAGTTTTTGGATCAACCTTGGGGGTTGCAACCACAGAACTTCTTATCACTGAACTAACTAAAGGTCGATCCAATTTTGACAAATTTTTTCTCTCAAATGCATTACGTTTTTGTCTTGGCCCCTGTACATCTTGATTATGGGAAAACTTAGGAGAAAGCATTTTAACCTTTGTTTCGGCAGCATTCAAACGGCTGGAGTTCACTGATTTAAATGAGGTAGATTTGCTTATCATCCTAACAGGCTCCTCCTTCACATCTAGAGATGAACTTTCTCCCATGCCCTTGTGCTTTGAGGGAACTTCATCCGCCAGTTTCACTTTTGGTTTGGAGCTCAAGGCATTGAATGAATTAGATTTCAACAAAGTGCCTGTATAAAGACAATAAAAGATCTCAAAAATCACTTCAGTTATGAGGACACCAGAATAAGAAAATAAAAATACAAATACAAACGTATACGTATGGATTTTAATTACTGTCCAAAATCATGATGATTTTTTTTAGTATAAAAATATTGTTATGTATCTAATATATGAATATTGCATCCCTAAAATATAATAGTTGAAGATTAATTAACAATATAGAACTCTAATCGGTACTATTGTATTTTATAAACAGATAGGCTAATGAATAACACACCTTAGTACACTAGTTATCTTTTTGTCCATAAAAGTAGGCTTCCCAGCCGAACCACTGTAAAAATTATACATTCTCTTCTCCCCTCTCACTCTTTTACCTCGCTTTCATCTCTACTTTCACAGAGCACCAAATTCAATATGGTAGTACACTAGTTATCTTTTTGTCCATAAATGTAGGCTTCCCAGCCGAACCACTTCAAAAATTATACATTCTCTTCTCCCCTCTCACTCTTTTACCTCGCTTTCATCTCTACTTTCATATAGCACCAAATTCAATATGGTATCAGAACCAATTAACAATTATGGGACCCTAACCTCTAATCTCTTCTTTAGAACCAAGTACCTATCCAAGGAACCTAAAATTCTTTGTTTCTTCTTCTTTAGCGCCACTGTTCTTCCTTCCTACAGCTTATTAAGAGTGCATTTATCTCTGTTGAGTCTTTCTTTCAGATCTTTCTTTCAGACAGCCTACTGAGAGAACTGTTACCTCTACCCTATCTTTTCCTCTGACAACCCATTGGGAATGCCCTTATCTCTATTATATTCTTCATTTTTCTTTCCTTTTGACAGCCCATCGAGACTGCCACTAGTTCTATAATGTCATTTCTTCTGACAGCCTATTGAGAGCGTCATGACCTCTATTTCTTTCCACAAATTTCCTTCCGACAGTCCATCGAGTGCATCAATACCTCTATTCTTATCTTACCTTTTTCTCTAACTTTTGTTTTTGTTTTTCCTCCTTTCTTCTTTTCCAACATATCACTTTTCTACTCTCAGTCCCTGTTCCAATCACACCACCTTCACTGTTCTCTCTCAGCAAGTCCCTCCAAAATAATGTTGTTTCCTTACTGTCAAGTTATGTTTTTGTGTGTGTGTGTGTGTGTGAATTTAGGGCTTACCCCAAAAAAACAAGAGAGAATAGTCAAAAAATGAAAGAAATAAAAACAGCCAAAAGAAGAAAGTAAATACATTTTTTATGTTTTATGTTTTATTTTATCGATTTGCAAAATTCTCTATTTACATATTCAAAACTTCATATGCAAGCTAGATATGAAAACCATCTACTTATTAGCTCAAGGAGGAGCATTGAAGATTAGAAAGATTTCATATTTAATATAATAATATGATTACGTATCCAATAAAGAATATTTTGTGCACGTCAACAATGGAATAGTTAGATACTATTTGAATATTTTATTATTTATTATGCAATACTGTATTACCCTGTTATTACAAATGAAAGGACTAAGCCTAATAAGTACACTTAGTACAATGATGATCTTTGTACACAACCAAACCAATTTATGTAATATTGTATAGCCCTATTATTATAAATGAATGGACTAAGCCTAATAAGTACACTACTTAGTACCCTGATGATCTTTGATTGTTTGTACACAATCAAACCACATTAAACTATTCTATATATTCTTCTCTATACTTTCACATAGTATCAAAGCTAATTTAACAGATGATTAAACTATTCTATATATTCTTCTATCTACTAACTTAACAGATGATTAAACTATTCTATATATTCTTCCCTCTACTTTCACATGGTACCAAAGCTAATTTAACTTACATCAGGCGTCTAATGCAACTTTTTACTTTGATCATTTTTTCAATGGTCACATAGTCATCGCAGCTTTTTAATCAAACACCCATCAGTATACAGTATCTGATCAACCACATATTATTCTCTATTGTCGAGAGATTTTTCCACTGCAAATAGATCAAGGAGCTAATAAACAAAAAAAAAACTTGATGAGGAATCTGGAATTTCAGTGCTTTAAGATACCAAGAACTCCATCAATAGTGTGAAATGCTCAGTAAACTTTACGTCTAATGTGAACTAAAAGACATCAAAAATAGAAAGCAAGCCAACTTCTTTTCCTACCTTTTGGAGATTGTAGACGAGCATTGGTAGAACAAGAGCGAGCAATTTCTGAACCATCTGTACTTAATTGATTACCAGATGATGTGTAATGTGAATGTTTTACTTTCACTTTTTCTAAGCTTTTGAATGAAGTGTCCCGTGATAGTGCAGCTATTCTGCTGGGGCCAGAGGGTTTGGGGGATCCTGAACTTGTTTCAATCGAGGGTTTGGGGGATCCTGAACTTGTTTCAATCGCCTGCCTCTTTGAACAAAATTTCACGTCTGCAGCTACTGCACACCTCTTGCCAGAGCTTCGTGATACTGCTTTGTCTGTCTTTTTCCCCTCAGCATCTGAGTTTTGAAGTCAAGTTCAAAAATAAGATATGTCTGCAACTTAACAAAGGAGAATTTCCAAAAAGGAAAATGGTATTTAAAGATTCTATATAGGCTATACCTAGCTTCTGGTTTTCAGTTTCCTCAGTCAACTTGCATTCTTCGCACAGCCAATCCCCTTCAGGAAGTTTACGGAGCATTTCTCGCATGCAATAGCTAATTAAGTGTAATAGCATGTCAAGACATGTATGAAATTACAACTACAGAATCCTGATTACACAAACAAGCTAAGATACCAAAAGCACAGAAACATATATGGCCTTACATGTGTTCTGCTCCATCACTGCAGCGACTGCATATGGCAAGCTGTTCCTCACGGCCTGCATCCCCACAAATATCACACACTTTAACCTGTTTTCAGGCAAAGAAAAAATTTAGCAAAAGAAGAAGAGGAGAGATTATTACCTAAGAAACAAGAAAAGGCCAAGAGAAACAAACACTGGAAAATGACAGAACTACAATTATCCCCAATACACCCAAAGACCCAGCCCTCAGTCTCAAAAATCAAACTACAAAACTACAGCCCCAACATCAACACCCATGATAAATCATGGGAAATGACAATCCACCCCCATTACCCTAAAAAATGGCATCACCATCTTCCCATAAAAACTCTATATAATAAATAAAAAAATACAAGGTTACCATACAGTAAAAAGAAAAACACTTACTACAAAGGAACTACAGCAATATGAGCTAGAAATATTTCTTGAGTTCACAAACCTTTTTAAGTCTGGACTTTTTATGAGAGGATTCTCCAAATAAGTGATGAGCAAGAAATATTGAAAAAATAGCAGCAGCTAATCTCACCAAAAGAGAATATTAAAATTGCACACATTCAACTTAACAGTCATGCAAACACTATCTCTGTAAGCGAGTGCATTACTTACATCATGTTCCACAATTTCTGAGTCATCACTCTCATCCCCAGATACAGATTGAGAAGGAGGTTCCAGTATGTCAGGGAACTTAACAGCTGGCTTTTCCGACGTTTCATTCTGTTCAATTTTATTAAAACATCTAGGACCTTCTTCAGTTTGGTCCATGCTGTTGATCTCTGCCTGTGTCTTCGGGCAAACTTTATTTGGCTCCCTAGCAGGACTTCTACCACATTTCTCGGAGCTCTCGAGTGCAGCTGAGCAATTGTTACTACCAATACAAGATCCTTGTCCTTTTGTTAATGACAGATTAGAACACTCCATTGTACTTTCAGATTTCACATGAGGAGACAGACCACCTAAATTCTGAACCTTCCGTAAGCTACTACCAGCAGTGACATCACCCATCTCCAGTGGGTCCAACTTGGCAATACCCACAATATTGGCTTTTCTATCACCCTGGAAATTGGCATTTTGTCCTTCCAAATATTCAGCATCTTCATGCTTAGCCACTGAAATTTTCTGGTCTGAAAGGTGGAGTGGTTTCAACAAAAGCTGACGCTCAGCAACAGTTGCAATAGAAGAGAGCTTTGGAAGTTTCTCGGAGTCAACTGAAGCATCAGCGATATCAGAAGACCTTACAGTTGCTTTACTTTCTGCATTCTCAGATAAGGAATCATGATTTGCATTAAAACTAAGCATATTACTTGCTTCACTGGGGGTATGCTGTAAGTTGTCACATGTTCCGTCTTGAAAAGGTGAACCATCATCCTCATTAACAGAATTCTGACTTGTTGCGGTTGCGCGCCATGTTTCATCAGAACATTCATCACCTTTTGATCCCATACAGGCTTGCTTGCGATGCATACAAGATGAACAAGGAGCAGAACACACGTTACAAGTCCCAGACTCTGCACCACTATGAATCTTCCTTTTCATGGAATGCTTGACTAATCTTTTCTCAGTTTGTGATGGTATCTAAATAAGAGATAGCAACACATAAGTAAGAAATGTATATCAAAAACTTTGAAGTGAATGTAAGCTCTCATATACCGAAACCAATAACTAACAAAAATCAGTGAGGCATACAGGACATTTACAACCAGAGAAAAACACATTAAACACATTTGCAACCAACTATGAGAAAATGTTTAGTTGATGCCAACCTTTTATTTGTTTCGATAAAGTAAAGAAACTTTAAAAGATTTTTAAAAGTTGCCTATAACTAGCTCCTTCATAAAATTCATACTTAAACTAGTTGATTTATTATATTATAGGTAAGTAATCTTACACCAGGTTAGCTCAGATATAATTTGTGCAACATGATTGAAATCAAAATCATCCAACAATCAAATGAAATGCTTTACACTATTATAGATACTTGGTTTGACCATTTTTCTTGCAGTTCTGGACAATCCATTGAAATATTTTGCTCCCTTTTGTTTGTACGATCCCTATAAGACTAACATTTGACTCTCCTTTCCCCACTTTTTCCTCCCTTTTTGTTCTCTCTCCTCTTTGTCTCTCCTTTTCTCCTTCACTGTGCTACACACATCATGTTGCCATATATACACGTGCTTAAGCACGCTTACATACATCTTGCACTGCATATATTAGTTGTAGCACCAACTCAAATTGATTGTTAACTTTGAAAATTTACGATTATGAGGAAACTTGCATTTTGAGGAACACTGGAATTAGGTAAACTCTAGACTTCCTAAACTGTCTTTCTCACAACCAAATTATTATGCCATTCATTTTAAAGGTGATATTGGATTGCCTGGTAAGTACATTTCGAAAAACTTTGTTTCCAGTTCCTACCTGAGTTATGTAGAATATTTGAATTCTTATCTTGAACCCAAGAAACAACCTTTATTAAGCTATTTGAGCAACTTCAAGGACATATAAATAAATACATAGCATTAATGAGTACTAATTCCCTATAACTTCAAGAACAGAATTAAAGGTGAACCTCACCCAGCAAATGATTAGATTAACCAGCTCATATTAGACTGGACGAATTTAATCCACGGCTTGAAAACAAACACAACATTCAAGTATGCAGTACAAAAATCAATTTCAGATTGAGAAGACATTATTCAGGCAACTTCAATGAAAAGAAAAGCTGTCCTATGCTAGATTGAAGCAAATTCAAATTTTATCAAGATACTATTGGAATGAACCAAGTAAGCAATTGAGAGGCAATCTAAAAGACTATACATGCAACTTTTAAAATCACATATCCAGCCACAGTAGAACAGGTTCATTATTAAACTATACTAAGTGCCTACAGATAAATAAAAATGACCCAGCGGAACAACAGAGACAACATAGAACTAAGAACAACAGAATGCAAATTACCCTTTTATCTCACCATATTCTTCCCAATATCTGATTCAGTTTGATCTACTGGCCCTTTCTTATAGCAACTTCCTTTCAAGACTTGCGTGATCTAAAAAGCACATAGAGACACGTCAATACCTCTTTCGAAAAAGAAAGAAAAAACGAGAAAACACCCTCAGATACAAAGCACCTCTAAACTAAAATAACAATAACAAGATTTCAGATTTAAAGTGATATAACCACCAAACTGCAATCAAACAAGAACCGTCACTGAAGACACATATAAAATTTTTAACTGATTAAAAATCAAATTTAGACGGTGAATCAAACACATCCTAAACTCCCAAGTGAAGAACAAACTTAAAAATATGAAACCCTAATGACATGCCTTTGTTTCCACAATCACCTCCTGCGCATTGTACAGCTCCACCGCGCTGCTCACTTCGCTTCACCGCGGCCAGCCGCGCCGCCACCGACACAATCCACGGCAACCCAACACCATATCCTTCAGATAAATTTAATCCTCAACCAAAAAAAAAAAGAAACCCTAAATCCCCTCTTACTTACCCAAAGCTGATCACTCACAAATTCCCCAAATTTTGTGCTCTAATTAACAATCCCAACTTACACCGTCTGCTAATGAATTTATCGTACAAGAGGATCTGGTAACAAATTACACATACACATATGCCTATTCGAACATATATGTAAATATTTTCTTATCTCTCTCTCTCACTACACCCTCTATTTAATGATCTAAACAGAACTGGAAAATTGCCAGTTTAAAAGAAACCCAAAATCATATTTCTGCTCCAAAACACCTTTAAACTGCCTCTCTCCCTCTAAACATCTGTCTGTGTTTTTAGTGAAAGGGGTTTTCTCTCTCTAGACGTTTTCTTTTCTTGGGAAATCTCTCTCTCTCCAGAATTTTCTCTCGCGTAAAATAAATATTTCTTACCCTCTCTTAAATTTTCTTTCCATTTCTCTAACCCAAAACTTTCCCGAGAAAATAAGGGACCAAATCTGATTTTTTTTTCTTGGCAACTTTAATGGAGGTCAGGTGTTTGGATGGATTTTTAGAGGTTTCTGTTTGATTTTATCTGTAAATTTCTTTTACATTTCGAAAGCTGCGTGAGCAATCACAATTCACAAACGTGCCACTCGCACGTGTGCAGAAGCCTGTTGGTTGACGCGTGCGATTAATTGTAGTTACACGTGTCTGAACGAGACACGTGTGAGCAGTTAACTCTCGCCCGTAAGTTGTAACACGTGGTTGTAGTGGCTTACCCCTAATTCTCATTTTTGTTTTTTGTTTTATTCTGATGGAATTCTTTCGTAGGCTTTATGTACGGGCTGAACAAAGACAAGTCACTTTGCATTGCAGGCAATGTTATGAATATCGTACCGAGTTTGGTATCGGATTGGGCTCTAGAACGGAACGGTATCGATACCGATTGGTACCGGGTACCGTTTCAAGATATTTTTTAAATTTATAAAATAGTCCCTAAATTTTTTAAAAATTACAAAATAGTCCATATTGATATATTATACAGCTGTATTGTATACTTTACTAGTTTACTGTTTACATCAACCATGCTTTCAAAAATCTTAATAATAAATAATAATGACAATTAAT
>JAOSBM010000002.1:11195618-11206146 GCA_027568955.1 Erythroxylum tenue | reverse complement strand
ATTGAAGTCCTTCCCCATCCCACAGGTCTACTTCTCTCCCAGCGCAAGTACATTGTTGATCTTCTCACTCGAGTCCATATGCTTGACTCCAAACCGGCTCTTACTCCGATGGCAACTACCTCCCCACTTCAGCTCATGTCAGGTTCTCCAATGCCAGATCCGTCTGAATATCGTTCGGTCATAGGTGGGCTTCAGTATCTTACTCTTACTCGCCCTGACATTGCCTTCGCTGTGAATAAGTTGTCGCAATTCATGCATCGTCCAACATCACTTCATTGGCTTGCCACTAAACGACTCCTTCGCTATCTTCGTGGCACATTGGACTTATCTCTTCCTATTCGGAGAACTCCCTCTCTTGCTCTGCATGCCTTTTCTGATGCGGACTGGGCTGGCAATCGTGATGATTATACCTCCACTGGAGCCTACTTAGTGTTTCTTGGCAGCAGCCTCGTCTCCTGGAGCTCCAAGAAACAACGCACTGTCGCCAGATCATCCACCGAAGCTGAATATCGGTCTGTGGCCTCCACTGCTGCCGAATTGCGCTGGGTATGCTCTCTACTGACTGAACTTGGGATTACTACTCCCACTAGGCCTGTGATTTACTGTGATAATATCGGCACTACTCACCTTTGTTCGAATCCGGTGTTTCATTCTCGCATGAAACACATTGCCATCGATTTTCACTTTATTCGAGAGCAAGTCCAGTCAGGTTCCCTACGAGTTACGCCTGTCTCCTCCAAAGATCAACTCGCGGATGCCCTTACCAAACCACTATCACGACCACCGTTTCTTCTGTTCCGCGACAAGATTGGACTCTCCTCTCGGAGCTCCATCTTGAGGGGGGCTATGAACTGTAGATAACGTGTGTATATTCTCCACGATTCTCTCTACATCAGTTGTAATACGTAATCGTATATCTTTATCTTCTTATCATGTATCTTAACCGTGTATATCATGAGAACTCCTACTTGTGTATAAATTTACGATATCAGTGATGAATAAAGTAACTCAATTTCTATACATACTGACCTAAATAGGGTTATTATTTTGTAACATGGATTGAAATTTAACTATATATATTTAGAATTTTATTATATAATTTAAAAAATTATTTAAAATGGTATTTATAACTTTTATTTTCCCCCTTCACGAATGAAATGTAGCAGACTGCCATTGAAGTAACAAAATAATAAGAAAACAAAGAAAAAATTTAAAGGATGAATGACCTCTATATTAACATTATTTGTGCTTGTCAACATGAATTGAGGCTTAATAATAATACAACTATTGAACAAATAAATGGCAGGTAGATAAGTTTTTTAATATTTATATATCCTTCGAACCCATTTTTTCATTAAGCGAAGGGTAAAAAAAATCAGATTGATTTTTTGAACAAAAAATAAATATCCTTTCTTTTTCGTTTGAAAAAAAAAAAGAAGAAGAAACGAGCCATTTTTAGCTGTACAAAGTAGTGCGTGGACTAATGAAGTCAATGGTAGTTAGAGAAGGTCTTCAATAATTATATATCCATCTACAATTGAAAGTATGCCTGTCACCTTCCATAATAATACTATGTTTGATTTGAACTTCATCCCATAACAACTTATCAAAATTTCATAACTAAGAAATCTCAAATTGAAACCACCTTAATTCCCTTATTTATGATTAATTTTTAACATTTGTTTACTGACATATAACTTAAGTATTGAATTTGAAACCATTTTTTATTTCCATTTCTTGTGAGCAAGCGTGGTATTATAATATCTTTATATATTTTTATTTTGTCAAGCATGGTATTATTTATAAATTTAAAAATTAATTATACATGATTAATTTTTAAATTTATTAAAATATTTTTTGAAATTTTGAAAAATTATAAAATAATTTAAAAATATATACTGTATAATTTATAAGCGATCGGTTCATTTTTTAAGCCATCCATTCGCTCAATTATTGTCCTTCCTTTTCTGCTGAGTGCCAACGTTTGCTGATCAATGGTGGAAATCCTAACATCCTGATAACGCGGACGTCCTTGGGCTTGCAGGAATTAAATGTGCATAATACGGACAAGTCGATGGTTGTTAGAAATTAATTCCCACACATTATGTCAATGGTTGTTGAATCAGGCTTTTTGATTATTAGATACTTATCGTCAACATCATTGAAATTTTTAATACGTAAAAAATTATGATTTTTGTAAACGTATGAATTAGAAGTTAAATCCCACACATTATATATTCAAGATTTTGAGTCCAAATAATTTTTAAATTTCAAAATAATAAACTGCATCTTTTATTATAATTTCCATCAAAGCTATGAATACCTTATCAATATCGGCTTCGAATTTGAATCTAATACTGTACTATACGAATATTTATCAATACCGAGTATCGTTTTAAATAATTTTTTAAAATTGTAAAATAATTCATCAATTTATTATACTATATAATTTTAAGTTTATATAAACTAGTTTGAGGTTAAACTTGTAACAAAATATTTTCAATTATATTTACATTGTATATATCAAATTTAACATATAAATCAAATAAATGCAAAATAACAACTTAACAGTGACATTTTGTACCCAAAACAAACGCGCTACCAAGCTACGCTAGATCCCCTTCAATTGATTTACAATGTCATTGTAGAGAATTCCTGTCTTGTTTTTCCACAAACTTATTTCATTTTCTCTATTGATAAATGCAACTTATCTTGCCATTTCTTTTTTTTAATCTCATATCCATATCCATATCCATATAAATAATAATAATAATTTTTATATAAACATAATTATATATTAACTAAAAAGAAACTTATCTATCAAATAATTATACGTTTCAATTTGAATTAGGGATTTCACGTACAAAACAAATATGAGTGGTCGTTAACTACATATATAACTAATCATATATGTATTGAAGTATGTAATACAATAAACGTATTACAATAAACATTATTTATTACAATAAGGAAATCAAATTACCGAACTGAACTAAGAGCGCCTTTTTATCACAAAAAAAGAAGACAGTAAGGAAAAATATTCTTTTTTTACTATATCTTAAATGCTTCTACTATCATACAGAGTATGATAAAAATTCAAGATTAGGTATGTCCCGTTTTAATTGATCTAAGCTAATCCCTTCTTATTGCTTATAGGCAAAGTCAGTAATAGGTAGGGATGATAGGATTTGAACCCGTGACATTTTGTACCCAAAACAAATGCACTACCAAACTGCACTACATCCTTTTCAATTGATTTACAATGTCATTGTAGAGAATTCCTGTCTTGTTTTTTCACATACTTATTTCATTTTCTCTATTGATATACGCAGCTTGTCTTGCCATTTTTTTTTTGATCTCATATCTATATCCATATAAACAATAATAATAATTCTTATAATTATATATTAACTAAACATAATTATGTATTAACTAAAAAGAAACATATCTATTAAATCATTATACGTTTCAATTTGAATTAGGGATTTCGCATACAAAACAAATATGATTGGTCGTTAACTACATATATATCTAATCATATATGTATTGAAGTATGTAATACAATAAACGTATTACAATAAACATTATTTATTACAATAAGGAAATCAAATTACAATAAGCAAATAAAGAAGGAGGATTCAAAATGTGAGATCTAAAAACATATCTATCCGTGGCGACAGTAATAAGTACTCTATGATTCGGGTCTTTAGCGAGTCTATTGATAGAAATCAATTTTTTTTCTAGATGCGCTGACATTCCCTTTTTTTTTAATTAGAAAAACTTAGAAAAGAGAAACAATAGAAAATGGATTCAAACTCAGCGAAACTGGGAACTCGTCCTCATTCTTTAAATAAATTTGCTCCTAAGAGAAAAATTAAATTATATAAATTATAAATCAAGAGAACGGAAGGGGAAATAAGGCTAGGGCAACAATGTCATACAAGATGTTTAAATAAAATATTGTCCTATGATTTGAATCTATACTTCTAATCGAAATACAGTTGAATATAATCTAAATCCAGTTTAATACTCATTTTATTCGTTTATTACTATATTGGCTGCAATTATCATCATCATCATCATCATCATCATCATACCCCGAAAAATTCCGCATAGAAACAGGGTCTGGGGGGGCCGGATAGTACGCAGCCTTATCCCTACAATATAAAGATGCTGTTTACACAGCCTTACCCCTACAATGTAGAGAGGTTGTTTCCAGATTGACCCACATGCATACGAGACATGTTAACAAAGATGTAGGAACTAGAGAGAAATCAATAAAGATGGGAATACATTGAAATACATTGAAATATCTATACCTGATGTGGCCAGAATCCGCTATTACCTTTCACCTTGCCAAGCCCAGCTTCTCTCGTTGCCACCTACGCGATGCGTCCTCCCTGGTCAATGCCCTGCAACAAAGACAGTCCTGCAGCTTCCTCCCCGACTTTGGGGTGGACAAGCATGTGGCTCAAAAACCATTCCGATTTTGGGCATAGGGAGGACAGATTGAGAAGAGAATCTCTTCGAGGTAACCATAATTTATCAAAATAACCCAGCAATTAGTTGCAACGAAATCTTTCATAATTTGCTTTCGAGTTAGCAACTTTGATTTTATTTCCTTCCTTTTTTCCTTGGATTCGACTCGGAAAATAAAATAGTTGAGTAAATAAAAAATCCAAAGGAGGTTCATGGCTGGGGGTAAAGAGAACCGAGTAAGAGTAATTTTGGAATGTACCAGTTGTGTTCGAACGAATGTTAATAAGAAATCAACATGTATTTTTAGATATATTACTCAAAAAAATCGACACAATACGCCTAGTCGATTGGAATTAAGAAAATTTTGTCCCTATTGTTACAAACATACGATCAATGGGGAAATAAAAAAATAAATGCAACCGATTCCCTAAGGGCCGACTTTACGAGGAAGATAAAAATTGGTATACTAACAATATTATAATATATTAGTATATATATATTATATTTAAATGTTAAATGAAAATAAAAATTAAATATATATAAAAATTAAATATATATATTAAATAAATATTGTATATTGTTTCGGTTAATTTTTAAATTTATTAAAATATTTTTTGAAATTTTGAAAAATTATAAAATAATTTAACAATATATACTGTATAATTTATAAGCGAACGGTTCATTTTTTAAGCCATCCATTCGCTCAATTATTGTCCTTCCTTTTCTGCTTAGATGCCTACGTTTACCGATCAATGGTGGAAATCCTGACATCCTCATAAAGCGGATATCCTTGGGCTTTCAGGAATTAAATGTGCATAATACGGACAAGTCAATGGTTGTTGAATCAGACTTTTGATTGTTAGATACTCATCGTCAACATCATTGAATTAGAAATTAATTCCCACACATTACATATTAAAGAATTTAGGTCCAAATAATTTTTAAAATTTTTAAATAATGAACTGCATCTTTTATTATAATTTGTATCAAAGTTATAAATATTTTATTAATACCAGTGTCGGATTTAATTTTGATACTATATTGTATAAGTATTGATCAAATATTGTTTTAAGTAATTTTTTTAAATTTTTTAAAACAGACTCTGAGTACTAAGTATATATCGTTTTTTAAGTAGGTGTCTTTGGATTGACAGGCGTTTAACGAGCATAATTTGTAACAGTACCGATATTAGATTTAGTCACGATAAGTTTGGGCCTATTCATATTGAATATTGTTTCTGATTAATTTTTAAATTTATTAAAATATTTTTTGAAAATTTGAAAAATTATAAATAATTTAAAAATATATACTGTATAATTTATAAGCGATCGGTTCATTTTTTAAGCCATCCATTCGCTCAATTATTGTTGCCAACATTTGCTGATCAACGGTGGAAAACTGGAAATCCTAACATCCTCATAAAGCGGTTGTCCTCGGGCTTGCAGGAATTAAATGTGCATAATACGGACAAGTCAATGGTTGTTAGAAATTAATTCCCACACATTACGTTAATGGTGGTTGAATCAGGCTTTTTGATTACTAGATAATTATCGTCAACATCATTGAAATTTTTAATACGTAAAAAATTATGATTTTTGTAAACGTATGAATTAGAAATTAAATCCCACACATTATATAAAAATTCAAGATTTTGAGTCCAAATAATTTTTAAATTTCAAAATAATAAACTTCATCTTTTATTATAATTTGCATCAAAGCTATGAATACCTTATCAATATTGGCTTCGAATTTGAATCCAATACTGTACTATACGAATATTGATCAATACCGAGTATCGTTTTAAATAATTTTTTAAAATTATAAAATAATTCATCAATTTATTGTACTATATAATTTTAAGTTTATATAAACTAGTTTGAGGTTAAACTTGTAACAAAATATTTTCAATTATATTTACATTGTATATATCAAATTTAACATATAAATCAAATAAAAATGAAATAAAAAGAAAAAAATGAAAACTTAAAACTTCATTCGATCGAATACACGATCTTGTAATTTGGTTTACATGAACATATGGACAAGTCAATGGCAGTTAGATAAGGTCTTTAATAATCATATATCTATTCTTTTTCGTTTGAAAAAAAGAAGAAGAAACGAGTCATTTTTAGCTGCACAAAGTATTGCGCGGACTAATGAAGTCAATGGGTCTTCAATAAATTATATATCCATCTACAATTGAATGTATGCCTGACACCTTCCGTAATAATACTATGTTTGATTTGAACTTCATCCCATAACAACATATCAAAATTTCATAACTAAGAAATCTCAAATTGAAACCACCTTAATTCCCTTGTTTATGATTAATTTTTAACAGTTCTTTATTGACATATAACTTTAGTATTGAAACCATTTTTTATTTCCATTTCTTGTGAGCAAGCGTGGTATTATAATATCTTTATATATTTTTATTTTGTCAGGGGCGGAATAGGAATAGTATTTCGATTATCTTCTGTTAGAATAATTGACAAGAGAATGATACTCTCAGCTTTGTAATACATGCATCTACTCGTTTAACGAGTATAAATAGTCTGGTGATGAGCCTTATTTACACACAAATGATTTGAAGTGAGCCAGACTGGAAAGAAACAAGCTCCACATAGGAAGATACGTCTTACGGTAAGTTACTCTTCTTTCTTTCTACTTTAGAATTTTCCAAGTTTCTCATTACACTCTTTTACATGTATTGATGATCAAGTTTTGGTGGCTACATATCTTTGAGTCAAACGACAGCCTCTTCTGCGTTAATTAGCTCTTCTGATATATCATTGATATGTTTTTGTCTGTTTTTCCAAAATTCTCCTGATCTTGGAAGGTGACAAAAGGTATGGGATTTCTTCCCTCACACCTAGTAGATGATCCAATCTTCTTGCCTTCTTTTTTTCCATACCTACACCTAAAACTGAGTAATCTAGACTGGTGCTAGGTCTCCAAGCTTATTAAATTCCGTTGGAACTGCATCTGCTGCCTTTTGAGTGTTACCATCTTAATCTTATTTTGGCGTTTATGACCCTGTAGAAGACAAAACTATGTCAGAGATTGTCATTCATATAGATAATGAGCTCAATCACCCACCTTCGACGTCATTAGACCGAGAAGACAAAGCCATGTCTAACATAAAGAAGTTCGTTGTCAGTCGTATAGAGGAAATGCACGATCACCTTCCTTCGACACCATCAGAGCGAATTTTACTAAGAGTGCCTAATCATCTGCGAAGAGTTAAGAGTGAAGCCTATGAACCTGACATAATTTCAATCGGTCCATACCACCGAGGGAAAGATCATTTAGCTGTCATGGAAGAGCACAAGTTTCGTTATCTCAAACTTCTTAAACAAAGAGACGAGAATAGCATTGCAAAGTGTGTTGATGCTCTCAGCGATTTAAACGAAAGAGCTAAGAATAGTTATGAGAAACAATTTCTAGATGAAAGACAGCCTGAAGACTTTTTGCAAACAATGCTGGTTGATGGGTGCTTTATTGTGGAGCTAATTCGTAAGGATGCAGCAAAATACACTGAAGATGACGACCCCATTTTCAGAAAAATGATTTTATATTCACTAAAACATGACCTACTTTTACTTGAGAATCAGCTTCCGTTCTTCATATTACAAAAGTTGTTTGATATGACTTTATTACCAGACGAAGAGAGCAGCAACCTTGTGGACATGATCTTCCAGTTCTTCGATATACTTCCGGGCCCGGGCTACTCACGAAGCGAACATAATTTGTCAAACATCTCAGTCCGTCATTTGTTGGGGTTAATACATGACAATTGGCTTCCTTCTCCGCAAGGAGTGGACGATTATAAACGTCCAATAACTACCATCCCATGTTCTGCAGAATACACTGGACAAATCCCATCGCTCTCCGCAGATTACACTGAAAAAAGCCCATTGCTCTCTACAGCATACCCTGAACAAATCCTGTCGCTCTCCGCAGAGTGCATTGAAATCAAAGGGCCCGATAGCGGCCTCATACGTGGAAAAGAAGCAAGCAAAGAAGATGATGCAGAAATACAATGTGCCACAGAGCTCCATGAAGCAGGAATCAAGTTCAAAAGGGCAGAGGCTGAGGGATGCAGAATATTCGATATAAAATTTACAAAGGGGGTCCTAAAGGGGGTGTTGGAAATTCCGAAGTTAACAATTGAGGATAGAACAGAGTCTTTGCTAAGAAACCTAATTGCTTATGAGCAATTCTGGAAAGACGATATATATCAAGTCACTGACTATGTCCAGTTCATGGATTGCCTCATAAATTCTAACAAGGATGTGGAATTGCTTCGCCGCAGTGGAATTATCGACAATTGGTTGGGAGATGATAAAGTGATAGCAAGCATGTTCAATAGACTTCTTGACAACGTCAGGATCCATGAAAGATCATTCTACTCAGAAATATATATAATGGTGAATAAGTACTGTGGTAGGAAATGGAATTCATGGATGGCAAAGCTGAGACATGACTACTTAAACAATCCATGGGCATTAATATCATTTTTAGCTGCTGCCTTCTTGCTGCTCCTTACTATTCTGCAAACCGTGATTTCAGTCCTTTCCTATCTTCATTCATAATGATCTAGTCCGAATTCTCTTTTCTCATTCGGTTATGGAATTTGTGTGCTATACTAGTGTGATCGAAGCTTGGTTTCTAGTTTTCAAGTAATCTTAGTCATTGTCTAAATTCACATGAATGCTGAATTTCTCCGGTTGCACGGGAGACAGCTCTAAATAGGTTTTTGCTTGTGATCCAAAATTTACTATTGGCAATACTCAGGTGGAATGACCGGGAATGAACTTTCTTAAAGCATATTATAAACCATAACATACCCTACAAGATTACTATTAAAGAAAGACTCAATAATATAGTAACAGTTACCATTATTTTGTTATTACTTTATTTTATAGATATCTATAGAATAGGTAGGAACAACAGAATAAGTGATCTGAACGTCTACAATAATATAGCTCTATTGATTCCTAGATAAAGATCACGATATATTTGGTCTTCCCTTCCTTGAAAAAATAAAGTTGGAACGAGTAAGTGTCATTCGTCTTTAGACACACCCATCAGAATATAACAGCACTACAAACCCTAGGAGGCTTAAATTAATAATTAGAAAAAGGGACTCTACAAAGTATCTGGTAAAGAGACACACACCAGGTTGTTAGAACGGAACATTTGCTTCTTATTTACTGCTCAGCCCATATGCGAAGGCTAGCGTTAGGCCAATTACTAGAAACGTTCATGTAGGAAGGCTTAGCAGTGGTCAGTTCGAGGTCAGCCTGAAGTGGCCCGCTTTTTATTTTAAATATATATTTTATTATTTTAAAATGTATGCATAAAATTTTGAAATAAACAAATTAAAACTAAACTTATTATAAAAGAAAGCGAAAGAAAATATTATATATGACAATGCAACGTTCATTTAATTAATACAATTATTTAATAAAATTAAGTTTTTAAAAGAATTTTATATATTAAATGTAAATAAAAGTTTGAAATGAATAAATTCAATCTAAATCTATTTTTAAAGAAAGTGGAAAAAAAGATTATATACGAGAAATACAACATTCATTTAATTAACACAATTATTTAATAAAAATGAGTTTCCTTTTAAAAATGTACATATTAAATATACATAAAATTTTTATATGAATAAGTTCAAACTAATGTTTTAAAAGAAAATGAAGCAAAGGGTTATATATGAGAAATGCAATATTCATTTAATTAATAAATAAAACATTAATACTATAAAATTATTTTATTTTCAAAACAAAAGATTATCATTGTATTAGTATTATCCAGATTTTTCCAATGATACATTATTTTTATATTTTATATATTAAAATTGAGCAAACATATTAATGTCAAAGAACAAATAAGATCAGATAGTATAGCAGAAAGAAATATACATGGTTTGGGCCGGGAGCCTCACCAGCCAGGTATTATCCCTGAGGTGCGCGTGAGCCCTTTAGTGAACCCTATCCCCTCATGGGGGCTTGCGGGAGTCGAACCCAGGACCTCA
>JAOSBM010000002.1:11178379-11195518 GCA_027568955.1 Erythroxylum tenue | reverse complement strand
GAATAACCCTTCAAGGCAAGATAATCAAGATTCAGGGTTACTGTTCACGAGTTGGGTTCCGGAAACGGGTTCCAACAAGTCCGATTTTTAAAACAGTGCCTAGGATTGATTTGTTTTGAATTGATTTGATTTGTTAAAATTCCAAAAAAATTACTGAACTGTTTGCGAATTATTTCTGAATTCCGGACTTGAAGTCCGAGGAGTTTATTAGTTAGGCATGTATTGGAAGTGTTTTGATTTGATATGAATTCCTAAATGACTTTGATTCTCAATGAAAGTTGAATACCGAACTTAGGTCCAATGAATGTGAAAACTTTGTCTGAGCATTTGTATAAGATTGTGAAATATGACATATTTAGTATTTGATGCATTTCATAAAATGCATGCTCTGATAAAGGTGTTGTGACTTGAGTAGCCAGTTTGAAGTGCTTCCACGTAGAGCTTTGCTTCGTGATTTCTGGTTCTGCACGTAGAGCTATGCTCCGTGATTCTGTTTGACTGAGCCCTATGAGCCAGTATTTGTATAAATATGTGATAGGCACTTAGACACAACAATAAGAACGAATGTGAGTCTCATTCATATAGCATTCACATAAAACTGAAATTCTTTGAATGATTTGCAAAGTTGAAATGAGTGACCATATGATATGCCATGTTATGTGAGTATCTGAATAATAAATGAATGTTTATAATGAATATTTGTGCATATGTGATGTGTGTATTGGATCCGGTGAAATCATCAATGATGGTTCACTCATTGAGCTCGCAAAACTCATCAAAAATTGCAATGTGGTTTTGAGGTGCGAGACAGGAGACCTAGTTCCTTAGTCAAGACTTAAGGAATCTTTTGGATAGAAAAATGGCTCAGAGGTTTGTCAGCTGTCACTAGAAGTGCTATAGTATTTATTTTGTAATTTTGTTAGAACCTATAAGAGGTTTTGTGAATATTTGTATGATGGAAACAGTGCAAGGATTGTGAAGCAATGCAATCAATGGTTTTAAAATTTAGTGACTTTTGAGTAAGTTAGATGATGCCATGTGTAAGTTGGATTTGCTTTTGCTCCAACATACCATTATCATAGGTTACGTTCCTGAAAGTTTGGGTATCTACCTTATGGTAGTGAGATGTTGCATTTTTGGTATCAGAGCATGGTTTGACATTTTTAGGGACAAATATAAGTTGAGATATGATAAATAGTGAGATATTCAGGCAGTGATCACCACTTTTGTTGCTATAAGTCACCTTCTATAGGAGACCTAATTAGTGAGTCAGCTGACATGGAGTCAGTAGGAGCCAATAGGGAGTCTCCTGTAAAAGCGAGAATCGAGCACATAAGTATTATATCCATGGAGAGATGATAGAGGAAGCAATATATGATATATGAACATTTGTTAGTCATAGTCCCCACGACTGCGGACAGGCGCAAAAGAAGACTATTGGAATTCTATTCCTAACGAAGACTCAAGCATGAGGTGTAGAATATGCTACTGAGAGTGTATGCATTTTGTTTGATGTAAAGTATCTGACTATGTGAATGAATTCTTGAATTTGAAGCGACGCTTTTACTAATGTGAGCAGAACTTAGGCCCACATTATATTATATGTAAATATGTTCAGGGGATACAAATTTGATTTGATGAAAGTGTTACCAACATAAGAAGTTAAGATTATGAATAAATTGAAATGAGTGGAGAAATTAGCAAGAATGGTTCGACATTAAAATAGGTCAATGTAAAATCAGAGGAAATCAAATGAAAACAGAAGATCATTCGAGAAAAGGAGTCAATTGGGATAATCGAAAAGAACAACATGGGATAGTATTACCTCATCGAGGTATAAATTACATAAGGAAATTTGGGATATATCTGTTATAGTTAATAATGCCTCGACAGTATTATGGTATTGAAGATTACTGTAATCTAAGTAAAATTGCATCAATTAATGACTATGATAATAGATGATAAATGTGATTGGGACTGTGAATGATTGATTGGATATGTGAGTGTGATAAGAAATAGTTCTATGATCTGACTAAGATGTATTGTTGGCACAGGAAATGAAAAATTGAGTAATCTGAAATGTATTGAGGACACAAGATTATGTGATATCTGAATAAGTAATTGGAAAACTTATTGATTCCATTGGTGAAAGTCCTTTAAAAGAAACGTTCGAGTGTGAAAGCCACTTGGGAAACGGAGGAACTACAAGAAATTAGTACCCTTACCTTTTTGATCAATTAGATAATAATTTTGATGACGAAATTTTTGTTAGGAGGGGAGAGTTGTAACATCCCGTTACCCATGTTAAGGCTAGAATAGAGAATTATGAGAAATCACTGAGAAATGAGGAAAATTTTCGTCATGCCTAAGTTAAGTGTGACATGCACATTTTTGCACATTCATATGACTGTACATGCATTCATTGACATTTTTCAGGTATAATTGGATTGAGTTGTGATTATTGGCAAAATTTTGAGATTTTGAATTTTATTTATATTGGAAATATTGTTGATTAGTAGAATTGCGATATTTTTGAATTTGGGTGATTTTCAAAAATTATGAATTTTTATGAAAATAAGGAAAAAGGAATCAAAAGAAGATTAGAGATAGTTGTATTGTAAAGATAGAATTAATGGAGTTAGTTTCAAAAGAAACTAAGTTAGATCTTAGACCTTAGGAAAGTGACAAGTGTCACTAATTTAGAAAGTTGCTTTTATAACCTTGTAGAAGTAAGTTATAGTTATCTGAGAGTTAAAAAGGGTTGAGCAAAATGTCTTAAGTGTTATTTTTAGCCATCTTCTTTGAACATCCTTTCAACACACAAAGTTTTCATCAAAATCCTTCTGAGGGATTTCTTTTCTTTTCCTTCTCCTATACCAATCCCACCTAGCTATTTGTCTCTTCTACCTTAAGAAAAACCAGAAGATGGTTAATGTTCACAGTGAATTCGTGATTTTTGCATGGAGCTTAGGGCTTGAGGATAATTGAAGATTGTGGAGTTTTCAACAAGTAGTGAATAAATCCTTTAGAGTTGGAGATTTATGAAATAAATTTGATGAATTACTGTCATCTGCATGGAAAATGGCATTTACGTGTATATATTCATGAACACAGCATTGATGGGATGAAAATATGGATATAGTGTTATTTTAGTTTTGATGATTATTAGTGATCAGATGTTGTAGAAATGAGTTTTGGAGTTTGAAATAGCAGCGAAATGGTGTATAGGATGAGTGTAGAAAATTAAAGAATGAAAAAGTGATATGCTCTGTTTTCTGTTTCTTTACTGTGCATGCATATATATATGTGTGTGTGTGTGTGTGTGTGTGTGTTTACTTTGGTAAGTGAAAGCTTTAAGGATGTTCAAGAAAATGGTTTTTGAGTTGAAGAGTAGTTGTAAAATGATTGTCTGAAATGAGAATGAGTGTATAAATGATAGTTAGAGGAAGAGAATTAAGGAAAATGCAGTGAAAGGTGAATGCAGAGCATGAAGAGTAGGATACTGATATTTGTTTTTTTTATGATCTTGATGGAACTTGGTTAAATTTGCATTTTTAGGAGTAGTATGAATAGTGGTGAATGAGTTTAGTGAAATGGAGTTGAAATGACTAGAATAAAAATTGAAGTGTTGGATTTTGAAAAAAATGCAAGTCTGGAAATTTTTTGAAAGTGAATAGTAAGAGAGAGTTGAATTTTCGATATGACCTTTGGTGAATTTACTGTACTGATCTAGGCTGATTTGGATAAATTGGTCTTCAGAAAGTTGTATATCTTTCTTTTAGCTTTCCATTGATATAAAGTTTGCAAATTTTGGAGTTCTAGATCAAAAGTTATGAAGGTTTGAATTAGATATGTCGGTGGAGAAGAAGAAGTGGAATTGCACAACGGTGACTTTTGAGGTTCAAAATGGATTTGCAACATCGTGCATAAGCATGACAATGAATTTTGAGTATAGTATGCATGATGGTGACTTTGGTGATAAATGGGAAAATGCACCGCCGTGCATAAGCACGATCGTGCATTTGAGATTTTCCCTTTTTTCTGAACACTCTTGCTTTTTCTGACCATAACTTCTTCTCTAGAACTCCAAATAACTTGATTCTTAAACCATTGGATTCGTAAGACATTTTATACCTCTCCAAAAAAATTGGTAGCGTTTTGAATTAATTTGAAAAAGATTAATTGAACGAAAGTGAGAGAATCTGTTGGAATGGTATGAACTGGTGTTGTTTTACTGAATATACTTCGGTGCTTTGATTTTATCAGGCGCTATAGGATTCCAAATGAGATTATTTTTTTTATTTTTATTAAACTAGAGAAATAGGGATACAAACCATATGAAAAAGTCAAATTATGTTTCAGTCTCTAAGATGTTCAATTTCTATATGGAAGTTGTACATAGTAAACTGTTTTTAAATAAGGACATTCTGAAAATGTTTGAGGTATATTTTCCAAATTACTAAACCAAATTGAGTGATTCTAGTGTCAATAGAAACTTAAGATATTTTAGAATAACTTTCTAGAAGGAAGTGTTTCCTAATTTTGCCATTTACCTTATCAGATTTACTATGCAAAGTTGACCCATATGTATATTGGAAGAAAAATCTGAAGTAGTCAATAAAGTTATGTAATTGGTTTCACATTGCTTTTTATTGATACCAACTATAAGTAACCACGGTATTAATGAGGGCTTTGATATCTAAATGAATTGTTGATAAGGATCACAATAAATTACCCTGGAATTGTCATTGAACATGCATTGTGCATATTTCATATAAGTAGATGTGCATTAATGAATACTTATATATTTGTGAAAACATGTGATATGTGTAAATGTGTTTTGTATGATATAAAGGAGCCAAGTGGACGCCAGAAAGACATTGCCAGATCATCTAGGCAATAACATATTGGAGCGTACTGTGAGTTAACCTAGATGATTTCCTAGGATTGATTTGTTTTGAAATTTAGTGACTTTTGAGTAAGTTAGACGATGCCATGTGTAAGTTGAATTTGCTTTTGCTCCAACATACCATTATCATAGGTTATGTTCCTAAAAGTTTGGGTATCTACCCTATGGTAGTGGGATGTTGCATTTTTTGTATCAGAGCATGGTTTGGCATTTTTAGGGACAAATATGAGTTGAGATATGATAAATAATGAGATATTCAAGCAGTGATCACCACTTTTGTTGTTATAAGTCACCTTCTATAGGAGATCCAATTGGTAAGTCAGCTGACATGGAGTCGATAGGAGCCAATAGGGAGTCTCCTGTAAATGAGAGAATCGAGCATATTAAGTATTATATGCATAGAGAGATGATCAAGGAAGCAATATATGATATATGAATATTTGTTAGTCATAGTTCCCACGACTGTGGACAGGCGCAAAAGAAGACTATTCGAATTCTATTCCTAACGAAGACTCAAGCATGAGGTGTAGAATATGCTACTGAGAGTGTATTCATTTTTGTTTGATGTAAAGTATCCAACTATGTGATTGAATTCTTGAATTTGAGGCGACACTTTTACTAATGTGAGCAGAACTTAGGCCCACATTATATTATATGCAAATATGTTCAAGGGATACAAATTTGATTTGATGAAAGAGTTACCAACACAAGAAATTAAGATTGTGAATAAATTGAAATGAGTGGAGAAATTAGCGAGAATGGTTCAACATTGAAATAGGTCAATGTGAAATCAGAGGAAATCAAATGAATGGAGAAGATCATTCGAGAAAAGGAGTCAATTGGGAAAATCGAAAAGAACAACATGGGATAGTATTACCTCACTGAGGTATAAATTACATAAGGGAATTTGGGATATGTCTGTTGGATTTAATAATGCCTTGACAGTATTATAGTATCAAAGATTACAATAATCCAAGTAAAATTGTATCAATTAGTGACTATGATAATAGATGATAAATGTGATTAGGACTGTGAATGATTAACTGGATATGTGAGTGTGATAAGAAATTAGTACCCCTACCAATTTGAATAATTAGATAATAATTTCGAGGACGAAATTTTTGTTAGGAGGGGAGAGTTGTAACATCTCGTTACCCATGTTAAGGGTAGAATAACGAATTATGAGAAATCACTGAGAAATTAGGAAAATTTTCGTCATGCCTAAGTTAAGTGTAACATGCACATTTTTGCACATTCATATGGCTGTTCATGCATTCATTGACATTTTCTAGGTATAATTGGATTGAGTTGTGATTATTGGAAATTTTGAGATTTTTAATTTTATTTATATTGGAAATATTATTGATTAGTGGAATTGTGATATTTTTTGAATTTGGGTGTTTTTCGAAAATTATGAATTTTTATGAAAAATAGGAAAAATGGCATTTACGTGTATATATTCATGAACACAGCGTTGATGGGATGAAAATATGGATATGTTGTTATTTTATTTTTGATGATTATTAGTGATCAGATGTTGTAGAAATGAGTTTTGTGGTTTGAAATAGTAGTGAAATGGTGTATAGGATGAGCGTAGAAAATTAAAGAATGAAAAAGTCGTATGCTCTGTTTTCTGTTTCTTCACTATGCATGTATATATATATGTGTGTGTTTACGTGGGTAAGTGAAAGCTTTAAGGATGATCAAGAAAATCATTTTTGAGTTGAAGAGGAGTTGTAAAATGATGGTCTGAGATGGGAATGAGTGTATAAATGATAGTTAGAGGCAGAGAATTAAGGAAAATGCAGTGAATGGTGAATGCAGAGCATGAAGAGTGGGATACTGATATTTTTTTTATTTATGATCTTGATGGAACTTGGTTAAATTTGCATTTTAGGAGTACTATAAATAGTGGTGAATGAGTTTAGTGAAATGGAGTTGAAATGACTAGAATAAAAATTGAAGTGTTGGATTTTGAAAAAAATAGAAGTTTGGAAATTTTCTGAAAGTGAATAGTAAGAGAGAGTTGAATTTTTGATCTGAACTTCGTTGAATTTACTATACTGATCTAGGCAGATTTTGATAAAATGGTCTTCATGAAAGTTGTAGATCATTCTTTTTTCTTTCCATTGATATAAAGTTTGTAAATTTCGGAGTTCTGGATCAAAGTTATGGAGGTTTGAAGTTGAGATGTCGGTGGAGAACAAGAAGTGGAATTGCACCGTCGTGCTTGACTTTTGAGGTTCAAAATGGATTTGCACCATCGTGCATAAGCATGATGGTGACTTTTGAGTATAGTGAAAATGCACCGTCGTACTGGTGATAAATGGGAAAATGCACCGTCGTGCATTTGAGGTTTTCCCTTTTTTCTAAATAGTCGTGCTTCTTTTGACCATAACTTCTTCTCTAGACTTCCAAATGATTGATTATTGAACCATTAGATTCGTAAGACATTTTTCTACCTCTGCACAAAAATTGGTAACATTCTGAACTGATTTTAAAAATATTTATTGAATGAAAGTGAGAGAATCTGTTGGAATGGTATGAACTGGTGTTGTTTTACTGAACGTACTTTGGTATTTTGATTTTATCTGGAGATATAGGATTCCAAATGAGATTATTTTTAATTTTGAGTAAACTAGAGAAATAGGGCTACAAACCATATGAAAAAGTTGAATTATGATTTAGTCTCTAAGATGTTCAATTTCTGGATGGAAGTTGTATATAGTAAACTGTTTTTGAATAAGGACTTGAGTAGCCAGTTTGAAGCGCTTCCACGTAGAGCTTTGCTTCATGATTTCTGATTTTGCACATAAAGCTATGCTTCGTGATTCTGTTTGACTGAGCCTTATAGGCTAGTATTTGTATAAGTATGTGATAGGCACTCAGTCACAACAATAAGAATGAATGTGAGTCTCATTCATATAACATTCATATAAGACTGAAATTCTTTGAATGATTTGCGAAGTTAAAATGAGTGACCATATGATATGCCATCTTATGTGAGTATCTGAATAATAAATGTATGTTTAGAATGAATAGTTGTGCATATGTGATGTGCGAATGTGATCCGGTGAAATCATCAATGATGGTTCACTCATTGAGTTCGCAAAACTCATCAAAAATTACAATGTGATTTTTCAGGTACGAGACAGGAGACCTAGTTCCTTAGTCAGGACTTAAGGAATATTTTGGATAGAAAAATGGCTCAGAGGTTTGTTAGCTGACACTAGAAGTGCTATAGTATTTATTTTGTAGTTTTGTTAGAACCTATAAGAGGTTTTGTGAATATTTGTATGATGGAAATATTGTAAGAATTGTGAAGGAATGCAAACAATGGTTTTAAAACTTAGTGATTTTTTAGTAAGTTAGATGATGCCATGTGTAAGTTGGATTTGCTTTTGCTCCAACATACCATTATCATAGGTTATGTTCCTGAAAGTTTGGGTATGTACCCTATGGTAGTGGGATGTTGCAATTAAATAGTGACATAAGCAAATATAAAGTACTTTGCATTATACTTATTACCCTATTTAGAGTTAATGAGTGAATGGAGTACTCTATTAGTCCACGAGCACAATTATGGCTTGGTGATATAAACTTTAATGAAAAAACATAAGGAAAGGGTAGTGTATAGAGGTTTTAGTTTCAACAGATTATCAAAGGAAATAATGGCACTAATTAGTCACACGCACTTTAACAATTTGTGTGAAGTTGTAATGGAATCAATTCCCCTTAGGATTCATCTATTTGTTTATTAGAATTTATAACCAATATTGTTGACAAGTTAAAGCGTCTATAAATTAGATAATGATATATAAAGTCCATCCTTTGAATTATATAAGCAATTACAATCCCTATATCTATAACATTGAATGAAATTGAAGGTTATGATACTTGAAATATACTCCACTTAACTTTAGTTTGTCAACCATTGATGCATTAGTCATTTTTGTTTAATACACATCCTTTTAGATAAAATAAACATATTACTCATGTACTCAATTATAATATTGTTTCAGATGTTAACATTTATTACTTATCTTTAACTTTTTGTTGTATTTTAATGCAGATATGCATTTTTCAAGTTCCCGATTCATAATAAGAGTCATTACCAAATTATATTCGAAGTAGCTTCATTAATAAAAGCTAAGGTCATGTTAAATTAAATATATTAATACTCATCTTCCAAGTGAAACTTTGTTTCTCAATAACATAATTAACAATAATACGTTATACAACAAAAAAATCCACACAACAAATTTTAGATGGTAGTCCATCATTTCAGCTGTGAGCTTTTATTCAAAGTTTGGTTATAAGATGTAGGCATTGACCATGCAAAAAATTTAAATCACATGACTTCACCCTATCACATTTGTTGTTTTGAGGTTGACTGATCATTGCTCTAAACAACTTCTTCTCAATAATATCCTCACCAATAATAGAGTCGAAGATCGTTATCCCCTTTGCTCATATTAAATACAACAACAATAATAATAGTCATTTAGTAGTAAGAGGACATAAAAGCATGAGTATTAAATTATTTAGCACTAATACATTATCTAAACCATTAATTCATGTATCAGTGCCATCACAAACCTATAATACACACTAACCAAGCTAGCCATTCATGCATCGATGTAATCTTCAAACCTTTAACAACATTCATTGCATACCTAGAAACAATAAGCAAGAAATCAATGGATGGAAAGGATTTATCAACATTCTCATCCAAAAATTGCTTTATATCTACTTAAAAAAATGAAGGAAGAAGATGGTACACTATAGTGGATAACAAGATTTTTTGTAAGCTTCTCAAGGAAGCTAGTATGGTACTTTTCTTATTTTATTATCCTAAATATTGTAAATTACTATAATCGATACATTTTGGTAAATGGGTATGTAGCAATATTTGTCCTTTAAACTAGTTCCTTCAATAATTCTAATAATAATATAATTAAATAAATCACCATGTAATTAATAGCTTCAAAATAAACATTAATTCCATACCATTAGATACATGATTTTGTAACAATTTGTATCCTTCGTTGTTCCCTATAAAAGGTAATAAGAACACATGTGAACACACAGGCATATAGTTAACTATATGCAACAAAACTTCAAAAAGTACAATTTTATACACAAACATATGCCAATCTTTATTCTTCATATTTTTCCTTTAAAATTTTTATTAAGAACACAGTTCACTGTACTATCGTATGTTGAACAAGTTCTTTAATAGACATAGAATGATGCACGATTTTATACTTATCTGTATACTTCACATTTTTGCTTTAAATTTTCAAATAATAACACAGTTGACCATATGGCTGTATAATTAATTGTGTTAAACATAAATTTTAGTGACACACCTTAATGCACAGATATGTACCAATATCTTTTATATTGAAGATTTGTATTTAATTGGGTCATGAAATGACCCATTTTTCATAGCTATTGATTATTCTTAATGCATCATGAAAATTTTTGTACATAAATATGGAACGAAACTTAATCAGACGTAGTATAGTTTGTTTTGAGGCTTGGTATTCTTTATACTTAGTTACTTTATTTTCATCTTAAAATGTAGGTGTTACTTATCTCTATTGAATGATGATATTTTTTTAAAAATATGAGTGGTATTGTATAAATATAAAAATGATATCGCTTGTATTAAGGCAGGTATGATTTGAACTAAGAGATGATATTTCCATTTTTCACTAATTTTGTTACATAGATTAAATATGTCATGGTAACTTCTATACCTAGTGGTGGTATTAGATGTATATTTGGTATTGAGGCATGGTGTCCCTTCCATTCACTCATTGTATTCACTTTAAAATGTGTAGGGCTTACTTTTTTATATTGAATGATGGTACTTTTACTTCATATGTGTGACATTGGATAAACTGATTAGTAGTATGACTTGTAATGGGTCAAGACATGGTTTGTATTTAGAGATGATATCCCATTTTTTTGTTGAAGCTATTGCTATTTTTAAACGCATCATGATAATTTTTGTACATAGGAATAATATTAAATATATTAACTCATGTTATAATTTCTATTAAGGTATTGTATTCGTTCTACTCACACTATGTATTGAGTCCCAGTTTAGTTTCTATTGTAATTTGATATTCTTTACACTTAATTTGTTTATTATCATTTTACATTGTATGTCTTACTTTTCTGTAAAGAATAGAATTTTTTTTCTACATAAAAGTGATATTGAATAAATAGAATACTATTGTAGTTTGTATTGATAACGGATATTAGTTGTTCTCATTCATGGTATCCTTATTTTAATTTTTATGTAGTGGTTCTTTTAAGTTGCTAATAGTATTTTATACATATGATTGGTATTATATATATATTTAGTCCTTGTAAATTTTTTATTTAGTCATGAAATTGTTTAACTTAGTCATATAAAATAAAAGTTGATACTTATATAAAATACGTGATGGCACTTTTTTGCTAATATGTGAATTGGTATGTAATAAAGCATGGAAATACTTCTGCTAACATTTGGTAAGATATCCATATAGTAAAGTTATGGAGTCACTATTATCACTTATGTTATTTTTCTATATTGCCTTTAGACAAATTTCTTTGTGTAATGAGTATTGGTATTTTTAATACACTAACTTGGTATTGAATGTATGAAATTTTGGTATTGGTTATATTAAGGTACAGTATTCTCGGTACTTAGTCATAGATTCTTATATATATTAAATCGAATGTGCTACTTATTTTGTAATGAGTGCTGGTATTTTCCATACACAAGAGTAGTATTAAATGTATGAAGGTTGTACAAGGTATTCTTTATACCAAGTGATAATATTGTCATATTAAAGTAAAGGTGTGACTTATCTATTACAGATGATGGTATTTTTTTTGTACATAGATGTAGTATTCTTTGTACTCGGTGATGGAATTCTTACATTAAAGTGAAGATGTGATTTATTTGTTATGGATGGTCGTATTCTATATACATAGGCATGATATTACACTACAAGAAAAGAGCCCCTTCTGCGATGTTTAAAAACGTCGCATATTTTACGACCTTTTAAAAAACGTCACAAATATTGGGCGACGTTTTATGAAAACGTTGCGAAAACGACCTAATCGGTGATGTTTAAAAACGTCGCAGAATAGGTACAATCTGCAACATTTGTTTTCTAAACGTTGTGGATTGTAAGAAATTTATTTGTTTTAATTTTGCCGAAAATAATTTTATTTTAATAATTTTTCAATTTTATATTATTTTTTTCATTTATCCAAAAATAATTAATATTTAATAATTATTCAATATTAATATTAATTTTTTATTTGTTTTCATTTATCCGAAAATAATAATAATTTAATAATTATTCAATTTTAATTTTTTCATTATTCCTAAAATAAATTTAATTTAATAATTTTCAATTGTAATAAATATTTTTTCTTTTATTTTTTTCGATTTTCCGAAAATAATTTTAATTTAATTATTTGCTAATTTAATAATTAAATTTTTTTAAAATCTTATTTATTTAATAACTATTCAATATTATTTATGAAATTTATTTATTTAATAATTCCTCAATTTTTTGAGTATATCATTAATTTTAATAATTATTCATGTATAACAAGAATTTAATATGTGCAGACAATTTATTATTTAATTGCAATTCCCAAACATGTCATAATATGGTAATTAATATAAACAATACGTCATAAGTGTTTAATATATCAATATAAGTACATATCTAATCTAAACGAACATTATGTGTAGCACATAAAAGTTCCAAGACCTTTTTTTTGTTGTTCGACTTCGGTAGTTAATCAATCCTGCATTTCATTAAATTGTTTAGTCAATTCATCGACTTGAGACTGTAACCCCTGATTAACCCTCTTTGACACCTCTAATTCGTCTCAAACTCTCTTTCTGACTGAAGTCTTCCCTTGTGCTCGAGGCCCAATTCCCATGCCAACAACGTAATTTGATCTAGTGCCCAAGACTTTGTCGCACACTTCATCCACTGTCATCGGATGACCTTGTTCTATTGAATGTGTCAATTCATGACACATTAATTCCTGAAAAGTAAGAATTAATTACATATGCATTCTCATTTAAGAAATATTTGTAAATGAACTATGTATTCACCCATTTTTCTTTCATTCGGCAGTTGTCCATTGATCTTTACGTTCATCATAATGAGTGTGATACCATAGCTTCATCCGGTCACACTCTTCTCCATCTCTTTTACTTTGTTGTATAGAAATATATTACTAATAATATTTATTATAAATTTTGAAATGTCAATCAAAGTAAAATATAATTAAAAAGATAATAACTCAAAATCTCATATCGTATCGCTACAAAGGCCTTGGAGTCGGAGTTTGGTCGACATTTGACCTGACTCCTAGCCAATTTGGCTTTTTGACTTTTTTCCTATTCGTACTCGTAACAAAATCTATAAATCACAATTCATAAATACTAAAATGTAATCAGTTGTCAAAGAAGTTGTGAAATTAAGCTTTTTTATCAAACAAACTAACCTTTGTAGCTAATTGCTCCCAATACTCGCATAAGTCCATCCACTCCGCCACTGTGACATTATGCGGTTTAACATCCTTTCCTTGCTTGGTAAAATACTTTTTTAAATTACATCTTTGATCTTTAAACCTTAAAGCAAGAAACTTCTTCACAGCAACATGTACTTCGTTGTCAGTCCTCATTCCCTTGACTTCCAACTTTTACTGCAAAAAAATATAAATTATTGGTCCAAGCTTTAGGCATATAGAAAACACGTATAAATTAGATACTTTTATAATACTTACGTCTAACTTATCAAATGCAATGTCCAACTCCTCATTAGTAAATTTTTTCCATTTTGTTCTTACAGGTAAGGAAGTTAGGGATACCACACCAATCTCACTCAATAATTTGGCAGACTGTACAGAATTAGTTAGTCGTTCTTCAGCAGGGGAGATTTCTATCTTCAATCTCTTACCTATCATCTTATTAATCTTTGTCAATCTGTGTCCTTTTGTGAAACCCCTTGTTTTTTTTGGATCAGTTGTGGATCCTAAAATAGCAAAGGAATAATTTATAATTAGCATATAACATACTCTTAATTAGTTAGATAAACAAAATAATTAAACTTAATAAATTTCACCAATGTGATATGAAAGATCATACCTGCAATGCTTGCAGAAGAAGAGCCCACAGTGGGAAGAATAGTCCGATTTACTGGTGTCTGATAATCAGAAGCTGGAGGCATCTCTTGAGAAGTTGATGGAGAACTAATATTGCGTCGCATATTCAAAATTTGTTCATACTTATCTCTAGGATGAGTAATAGGCATAGATGTGACCTCTCTTGGTGTTGGAGTAGGCTCACAAGGTGCAGGTGTGTTATCTTGTGGATGTGTACGAGCAGATGGCTCATTAGCTACACTTCCAAGAAGCTGACGATACCATGACTGCAGTTGTGTCGGTACTAAGCTGCTTGATGCAGCCTTATACTTCTTCTTGGGTAGACCAGGTCCCATGTGAATCACCTGTATTCAATTCAACAATAGATTTCAAAGTAATATGCATCAACCATATTTTTAAAAAATAGTAAAAACTGACATACTCTCAATTAATAAATGGTTCAAAATTCTTGTTTCTCCTCCCCAAAGAAGGAAGGTCAAGATCTCTTTCGGTGGGGGACAATCAATGTTCTATACAAATAAACATAAATCCAAATCTCATTATGTAAGCTCATCATGCTTTTCTAGTGAGACTTGGTTGAGAATTGAGTAAAGGAAAAAAGTTAACTTTTATCAAAATGAAAAAAACAATGGTTCAGTCAAACTATAGATTAAAGAATCAAATAGCTACAAAGCAAGTCGGGTGAATAATTTCATTATTTGCTTCCTTTTAATTAATTTCATATACCAACATAGTTATTTTGATTCAGACAGTAGCACGAGGGCAGCTATATATGTAAAAGCGTAGAGAATGGACACAATGGCATACTCAACGGAAGTTAGGACAGTTAACATATACAAATAATGTGTCTACTCTCCTCTATACTTTAATTTCTTTTTTCTTTTACTTTTTAATGAATCCTTGTTTGTAAGTGAACTAAGCTCCTTGTCTCTCCACATATTTTTGCAAAAGAGTTTCATTGTTTGTAGTCATTTATCAGCAATTCAACAATGAGAAGAAGTTATTCAAATCCAAATGCATTTGACTGTTCACTTGATTTATGTGTTTGTTTCAATTCCAAGATGTTTCATTTACTTTCATTGTACTTTTTATTGTCAGTCTCAAATCAAAGTTGCAGTAGCCCCTATTTTCAGTAATGTAATGAAGAACAGTCCAAAATGTCATGACATGATCTTAAATTACAGACAAATTGAGTTATTCATCATAATAATATAATATTATGTTAGACAAAGCAAAAACTAAGTTAGTCATTATTTTATGGAAATGAATTGATTGTAATTTACAAGCAACCCACAAATTAAACTTTAACTATTAATATATAATGTAAAACAATCCAAAATATCATAAAATTAAACATAAAAGCAGGAATTTATGTCACCTAGACTCTAAGACAATAACTCTGACAGTTGTTAAATTAGCCCAACAACACCATCTTTGGTGGATAGTTATACAAACACATTTTGAGACAAATTGTAAATCAAATTATTGTCGATATAAAGTAAATAGAAATCTAAATTAGCATACTGACAGTCTATTACCTTCTATATGGATTAATGAAGAGATAGATGATTGTCTCCTACTTTGTATTTTAGTACAATCTGCAAAAACAATAGTTAAAAACAAGAATTTGAAACCCTAATGAGTTTTTGAACATTTGTGAATAACAAAAAAGCTTAAACATTATGGTGTGTAGTGTTATTAACCATAAAATTATTGCTTATGGCTCTCAATTTGAGAAACATTTTCCTTTTCCATGAAATTTTGAGGTTTAGCCAATTTTTTTAAAAAAAGTTTGAGGTTTAGCCTTTATATATATAGGTTAAGTTTTTTCAACATTTCCCTTTGGTCATATTTTTCTAGTCATGCTTACTACACTACGTCATCCCTTTGTTCATATGTATTATAACATGGTATTGGCATAATGTTCTGCAGGTTTTGGGGTCCCATAGTATTGGCATTAAAGTTTCCTTGTGCTTTTGATTTACTTGCTTCTATGATTCAATGTCTACATTTTCCTATTCTTTTGCATGTATATAAAGCCTTTTTACTATATTTTTACCTCAAGCTAAAACAGTTTGGTTGTTTGCAATTGTGTTTTAGTCTTAATAATTTTTGGTTTAGTTGTTAAAATCATGTTACATCAATTTGGAATTTCAAAGTTATTGGATTATTGATGGCTTGTTACTTTTTTGTTGATTTTCATGATGTACAGCCTTGCCGAGTCTTTTGTATGTAATGATTACCACTGCTTAACATACTAGTTTAAATGGTTGTTGACTGGTGAGTACTGATTAGTTCTTAGTGTGTTGTAATGACATTCACTTGTGGTTGCATGTTAAATTCTAACCAGAATCCTTGAATGTTAAATTCTAAATAGGTAGCCTTTATTAAGTTCTTGACTCTTTTTGATATTCACTTGCAATTGAATAATGCGTTCTTCTAATTAACCATATACAAATGTTTCATACACACCAAAGAAAAGTTTTAACGACAACAAAGATGGTCCACTTTGAACTATTGACTAGATAATATTGTTCTTGTTAATGAAAAAAATAGTAATGGGATACTTAATAAATTGAAGTCTTCTTATAGTCGAGTGTACAGTTCCAACAATCCTATGCTATCCTTAACAACAGACTAAAAAAGCACAAGCAATACAAATAAAGATTCAGTAAGTGCTGGCAATTTTATCACCTTTCTAATTTTCCTAAATATATTTTCCTTTTACTTCCTAAGCATCACATGATAGTTAAATTATGTTTACGTACTTCTAGTACCTATTCAACTTGGTCTATATCCTATGTGTTGATAAAAGTAAATTAGGATGGTTGAATAACTTCTTATTATCTTGCGAAATAATATGTATAGCATGCTGGAGGTTTTCCCACAATAGTTCCATCAGCTACTCTTATCAAGTGTAATTTTTTTCGAATATTCATATCTTCCAAATCAAGTCGAGCCTTGATTGTATCTTTGGTTTTACCTTCAACATTCATCAAAGTACCAAGGATATTGTCACAAATATTCTTTTC
>JAOSBM010000002.1:11045158-11055547 GCA_027568955.1 Erythroxylum tenue | reverse complement strand
TAAATTTCCAAAATCGCAATTCAATTTAATTATACCCGGAATTATTCATGAATGCATGTACAATTATTTTCATGTGCAACAATTTTACTATTCACATGTATGTGTATGACATATTATGCATGAGCATGGAAATTCCTTTCTAAACTCTCATTGATCACTCATATTTACTATTCTAAACTTTCCGCAGGTAACGGGATGTTACATTCTTAATTCCATTTAGGCAGAGAAGAAGTATTCGGAAATTTTGGATTCTTTAAATAAATAGTACTAATGGCGCCAAAATCATACCAATCTTTAATTTCTTAAGGATGAGCTCCCTGCAAAAAATTCAATCTATGATATATTCCTAAAAAAATCAATACAACAAAATCATTATTTTCTAGGGAATATAGATCTCTCATGATGTCATAATGTGCTTGAATAGTAGGATGATTTTTGGGAGAACTTTCAGTCATAATATTTCTTGATATTTGGGGTTTTTGAGAAATATTTGGTCGTAAAGAGACAGTTATCAGGAGTAACAGCCTGTGGCTGAATCTGTTGAGACATAGGAGAAGATCCAACTAATTTAGATTCTTTAGTTATCTGAACTTTGTTAAGCAATCTATAAAGCTTTTGCTCAGGATAGTTAAAATGATTTATTTTGGCTTGCCATACATGGCAAAAAGAAAAAAGTAATTCAATTATTTCTTTTGATATCGAGGGAAACTGAGCAATATCTAACAGATTTTTATCTATGCTTGGCACGGATCTATATCTTCAGACGTTTGATCCAATAGATCAAATATTTCTTCTTTAGGGTTGACCATCCTTGGTTAGAAAATTTGCAAAAATATTATTGTTAAATTTAATTATCTCAATATCAAAAGAATATTCAGCTAATAGTGTTGCCATCTTATACATCTCTTATAAATGCTTTTACCTAAGTATTATCAGTTCTTAATAAAAATCTTTTTGGTAATAGGAAGTAATAAAAATTTTGACAGCTCTTTACTACTGCAAATAATTCTTTTTCATTAATATGATATAGTTGTTGGGTATCTGTAAAAGTTTCAGAAGTATACCTACATAGAGACTGATTAGTTTTTAACATGAACATCATTGTAATCTATCATTTTTAACACTCCAGTCTATACATGATGAAAAGCATCGGTTTTGAGGATTAAATCATCGTTATCATAAGGTAGAGAGAACTTAGGTAAAGTAGAGCACATAATTTTAAATTTCTTTACCTTTTCAATCAAGTAAGGTGAACATTCAAATATTTGATCTTTCTTTAACAATATTTGAAAAGGTTTTCTTATCTCAATTAAATTTTAAGTAAAATCAGATGCATAATTTAACACACATAAAAAGTTTTGAACTTACTTTTTATCTTATAATTTATCTAGGGAATTGAGAGATTTTCTCATGATTATTTTTAGTTAAATGTTCACCCTTTTATTTCCATGATACTTGTAATGATATTCTTCTCGGTAGTAAACCAGATTATAAAAAACAAAAATTATGGTTTTCATAATTTGTAAAAACTAAAAAAATAAAAATGAAAATGGAAACTATAAATTCAAAAAATATATTTTTTATAAAATTTTAAAATAACAACTAAAAACTTGAAAATGGAAACAAACTAGTTAAAATAAAGAAATAAATAATTATATGATGATAACAATTCTATAGGACAAATTGTCTCTTAAGTTGTTTTACGTTAAGATGTAATAAAGAGGTTACATAACATAAATTCTACCACCAAAGCTGACGTAGAGAAAATGGAAATTAGAGACGTAACAAATTATCTAAACAGAAGCAAAAATTGCTAACTCCAGAAGCAAAGTCTCGTGCACGTTATGGCATATAAAAGAAAAACAAAAAGAAAAAAGGGTAAAGTAAAGGCAAGAATAATACACAACACAAGCCGATCAAAAATAAAAACGATTGCTGTTGCTGCTGTTCCCGGGTCGTATACAAACAAATCCTTGGAGAAAACAAGAAGTCCCACTCCCACCCATCTGCAGCAATTAGCAAAGCCGAACACAATTTCAAAGAAATAATTTCTCTCTCTCCTTCTCCTATACCTGTCTGTCTACATCCGTTTATTAATCTTTTGCTGCTTTTTAACATATATTTCCGAGGTAGTATACGCACTTCTGGTACTTTTGCCTTGTCTTATTCACCCTTTTGAACATCTCCAAACCTTGCATGGTCTTTTCTTATTCATAAGAGCCTAGGAGAGTCTCTTCGAGCCGGTCAATTGAAGATCGAATCTTGATTCCTTCCGTGGATCAAGAGATGATTTTATGTGGTTTTGACTTTCTGGGGGTGAGCGAATGAATGACAAGGCGATATGGGATTGGAATCTGCTGGTGGGTTCTTGGAGTTGTCAACTGAAAATGGTAATCTAACAGGGCGCTACAATCGGTGATCAATCCCGAGTTGTTTAGGCTGTTTGTTGAAATACGCAATGAAGCAATTGGGCAAAAGAGCTTGATTGCTGGGTTTTTGTTTTTATTTTTTCTTCTGATTTGGTAATCGATGGATGAGGCAACTACTAATGAGGCGCAAGAATTGGAAGCTTCTTCAGTTAGGTGGCGTCCAAAGCAGATGGCATTTCGTACTTTTGTGTCAAAGAGTGAGGCTGCTGACAAGGCGCAAGCTTTGCGGGTTGTAGTCAAAAGACCTGTAAGTGTTTTAGGGTCTGTTTTATTTTATCACCTGTTGCATACTTTCAGTTATTAGATTTTTTAATCGGTTCTGAGATTGCAGTTTTAAATATAGCCATTTGGATATGATGTACTGTATTGAACTGAACAAGGTTTAGAATTTAATCGTGAACTGGAAAAGAGCAACTGATTTTGCTCTAGCTGGTTTAGAGGCCAAATATTTCTCCTTTTTATGGACTCGCAGGAAATTTATGCTTAGTGAAAGATTTCTTTGTACCAAACGCAAGACATTACTTTCCTCAGCATAAACTGTATGAAAAAAATTATTTAGTTTAGAAGGTGAATTGAGAAAAGAGTAGGATAATGATAACATCAATAGTGATGCAATTGATGGAATATTGTTAGCTGCCCAACACCAAAACTAATTCCTCTGCTCCATCATTCTCCCTAGTTTGATGAGGGTCGATCTTGATGATTAAACTTTGTGAACCAGGCTTCACTGGAATCTCCTGATAACTCCTCCACTTCAAGTTAACGTTCACATTCTTCACAATCTTTTGGTGTTCCTTCTTTGAGAAATGGATATTTTTACTATCTCTTCCATTGCATCTAAAACACTCTCCTTCAGTTTGCACTCTATCAGTCAAATAAGATTTACTTGTGTATGCCAAAACTTGACAGTTATTAAGCATCCTCTTAGGCAAATACGGAAGTCACTGTAACTCTCTTGCAGTTCTACATTTTTCTCTGGGTCCCTGCCATTACGGAATATGAAAACATGCCAAGCTAGATGTGTTTTTCTAGATGTTATTACTGTTGTACATTCTAGTACCGTACTTGTTGATGCATTACAATGCATTGGCACTTACTTTTCAGTAAGATCTCATATTTCCTTAAGGTGCAATTCTTCCAAGTCGCATTTGAATATGTGGTTGTTTTCTGCAACTGGTTGGATTGTTGTAGAATTGAGTTTATGATAAGTCGTGCTCTGACTGACAGCTCTTTATTCTGCAGCTGGTGTCAAAATTGACTAAAGGCCTAGTTGAAACATATCAAATATGCAACCCACAATTCAAATATTCAGAAGACTTGAATCCAAAAAGATATTTGACCACCCCTTCAACTGGGGTCCTCAATGATGGCTATGATAATGTCAACTCAGACCTTATTCTAACCGTAAATTATTCCTTGGTCAATCAAGAAACACAGAGAAGGTTTGTACAAGCTTGTCATTTAATAATGCATTTCATTACGTAGTCTCTGACATTCCTGTCTGTTCAATATAGAGTTTGTCAACCATAATAATAGAAATATCGGAGGCTATCTTTTGAAGGAAGGGTGTTTGGAGGTGGTTAATCAGTACCAGCGTCATTTTCTGGGATAAAAGTTGGGCTTGATGTAGGCAATGGTAGTACTTACAAGGGAAAATGGAGCAAAAGTACATGAAAGATGGATATGGACTATAAACTTATTGGATAAACTAAACAAAGGCATTTGAGGTCTCTGAAGTAGCTATTTGATTAATCTAAGATTTATTCAAGTGAAGAGGACCGTAAACAGGGATAAATGGAAGTATTGTCACAACTTTGATATTAATTGTTGTATGGAGCTACAACATGCATGTGCATTTTGAGTTGGACCTTTTGAATTTAGGAATTGCAAACTGGACTGTTATCTCTTTTTTCTTTGGGTTGTTTGGGATAACTCTTTTGCGTTAAGCTTGACCATTTGGTTTAACAAAATCAATTGTACATTGAGTCATAATATAGTCTCTGCACAATGATGACTTACTGATCATATCACATTGATAGATACATTGTTAAAGACGTTCTCGGGCACGGAACATTTGGACAGGTTGCTAAATGCTGGGTTCCAGACACCAGCTGTTTCGTTGCTGTGAAGATAATTAAAAACCAACCTGCTTACTATCAGCAAGCTCTGGTTGAAGTATCTATTTTGACAACGGTTTGAACTGTCCTTCAAGTGTTAATTAACCACTGTAATTCATATAATATCTGATTTTTTTCTTTTAATATTTTTCTTTCCTTTGCTGCCGTATTGCAGTTGAATAAGAAGTATGATCCAGAGGATAAGCATCATATTGTTCGCATATATGATTACTTTGTGCATCAAAGGCATTTATGCATCTGCTTTGAACTACTTGACACAAATCTGTAAGTTAGAACAACTGATGTTATGTTGCTTCCCAAGTACGTCTTTATGTAGTATCTTAGTGATGGTATAAAGTTTTTCAGGTATGAGCTTATCAAGATAAATCAATTCAGGGGTTTATCATTGAGTATTGTCCAAATGTTCTCTAAGCAGGTATGCCATATTTAGATCAGCAGCTAGACTACTGCTATGATGCATTATATTTGGAGTGACTCGTGTTCTCATTCATCTCTCAATGTTTTTCAAAAAGATTTTGCATGGATTAGCCTTGCTAAAAGATGCTGGAATTATTCACTGTGATCTGAAGCCTGAAAACATTCTTCTATGCACAAGGTGAATGACTTTTTGTCGTGAATTTTGGACTTAAACTCAGCTAACTGCTCTTGTTCTTCAATTTGAACTTCTTTTTATCTTGGAAAAATACAGTGTGAAGCCAGCTGAAGTTAAGATAATAGACTTTGGATCAGCATGCATGGAGGATCGTACTGTTTACTCTTACATTCAGGTTGCAATGTTTACACATTATTTCTTTCTTTTCCATTTCTTCCATATTAAGTTTAGTAATTGCTAATTCCTGTCATTCTGCAGAGCCGTTACTACAGGTCTCCTGAAGTTCTTCTTGGTTATCAGTATCCTATCAACTTAACCAGTGATCTACTCTTGGTTATTTATTCTTCTGTTTAAATTATCATTTGAAATTTATTTGCATCTCCTTGTAGCTAATTTCTATTGACTTCTTCAATGGATTTTTTTTTTTTGAAAAATTTCTTCAGTGGAAGTTGCTTTGATTGTTGCACCAAAATTATTTGGACATGTGTGAGTATATTTTCCTTTCCTCAGCACATTTTAAATGGGTGTGCTAAATAGAAAGTTTCATCAAATTCTGTTGTCTTCACTGAAAGTAATTGGATAAAATGATGCATAATTCTTTGGATGATTGTTTTGTTATGTTACACTGGTGGTTGGATCTTTTGTGTTCACTAGAAATTGATTCCTTTAAGATGGATGAATTTATGTTATAATCGTAATTTAATTGTGGCTCATGATTAAATGTTGCTTAACATGTATCTAATTTTGGTTTGTATATCTTTTGTGCCATTCTAATGACTAATCACATGAAAATCCCAAAGGGATGTGACTCGTGTACTAGAAGGAGAAGGCTTGACTATTTAGTTGGGGACTGAAATCCTTAATCTACCCAGATATACTACAGCCATTGACATGTGGTCCCTTGGATGCATAGTTGCAGAACTATTTCTAGGATTGCCGCTTTTCCCTGGAGCTTCAGAGTTTGATCTTTTGAGGAGAATGATTGAAATTCTTGGGTAAGTTACTTTTCATTGTAGAATGAAATTATGATTCAGTTTTTATTGTTTACATTGAATTTGCTTACTTATGATTTTCTGGTGATGTATGACACACTTTTTTGGAAATCTAAGTTCTGTTTTGTGGGATCTCTTGAGATAAAGTAAAGAATCACGAAAATGTCTTGAGATTTCAGTGTTTTTTTTTTCAATTTTTGTTCTCATCTTTTTCTATGAGGAACCTGTAGAGTTGATGACTATTATGATTAAAAAAATATATCAACAAAAGTTTTGGTGAACCATGGAAATCATTGGGTGCAGCGATTTTGTCTCTGTGCCACAGCTCCCTTGTGAATGCTATCTGCAAATTATTTTTTCTCAAGTTTATCTAATCTGTTCATCTCATGAACTGACAATTCTGTGGTAAGGTGATGTCATCTAAGATTTAGTTCCAGTGCTACTTTAGCCAAACAAGGACTGGACTTTGTACTTATTCCAAGTAGCTAGATGTATGTGTTTCCATTGCTTTGAACAAACTTTTACGTGTTGTTCAATTTTTGTAGGGGACAACCTCCGGATTATGTACTTAAGGAGGCAAAGAATACAACCAAGTTCTTTAAGTGCGTTCGTAGTGTCCATAACATAGACAATGGAGAAATTTGCTCTGGTGGTAGAAATGCTTACCAGGCATTATCAGTGGAAGAATATGAAGCTGTAAGTATAATAGATTGGGAAGTAAGAGAGGAATTTATAACTAAAGAAGTAAGAGTTCTCTATGAATGTGCTTCCATATTTATCTTTCCCATACTACCGAAGTTTGATGTCTAGGTTATTTACATCCTTTTCTGTTTCTTATGATGAATTTACTACTTGTTGGTGGTAATGGTTTTTTTTAATATGTTCAGAGAGAGATGAAAAAACCATCCATTGGGAAGGAATATTTCCATCATATGAACCTTGAGGCAATTGTTACAAATTATCCTTACAGGAAGAATTTGCCGCCGGAAGATGTTATAAAAGGTTGTTTCGAATGTGCTGCATCTTTGTCTGAACAATATGATTCGAAACCTTTTTAAAAAAATTACTATCTGTTGCATTTCTTTTGTATGGCAGAAAGTCGAATACGATTAGCTTTGATAGATTTCTTGAGAGGACTTGTAGAGTTTGACCCGGCTAAGCGATGGTCCCCTTTTCAGGTAGTGAAATTTCCCCTGTTTCCATCATTTTATCACAACTTTTACTTGATTCCTTAATCAGTATGCGTAATTGTGTATAAGAATAGTAATGGATCTTTCTCCTGCAGGCTTCAAAACACCCTTTTGTTACAGGTGAGCCTTTCACATGCCCTTACAAGCCGCCTCCAGAAACACCTCGCATGGTAAGTGGGTCACTATGCATACTTGTTGAACTTACTTTAGAAGCTTCAGTTTTGGTGTGATGGTCCAGCTTTTTCATCTAAATGTTGGTGATTATGTATCCTCAATGCTTTTACCAAAACCGTCCAAAATAACAATCAATGATTAGTCTTAAATTTTAAAAGTGTTTGGAATTGTCATTCTTTAGTGTTAGTGGTTGCTAACAGATTCAACAGCTTTGTCTGCAATACAGGAATTTCAGTAAATCTCACCTATTTTTATGTGTTTGTATTTTTTTCTACATTTTCCTCTCCAACTGTACTTGTCACCACCTTTACACAGTTGACTTGCTAGCCTAAATAATTGACGGCTTAAAAGAATCAATTGGAGGGTTTCTGAAAATAGGTTCCTTTCTACATTACTTTTCCAGTTTTATGTTGATTTTTAATTGTTAATAGATAAGAAGATGTAATCAGTTGTGAAGAATGTTGGTCCTGGCATTCTTTTCCTTTCTCATCCCTAAATGAACGGGTCGTGGAGTAGCAGATGTATTTATTCTAGGATTCCACATTAAGAGGGTAAAAGAGGACACATCATGATTTTAAAAATAATTTTATAAATATTTTGATCTAAGCTTCATTCTAAGGTTCTAAAAACTAGTAATCTTTGTCTTCTTTTAGTTTTCCTAGTATGTAGACCTTTTATCTTCTTTAGAGGCATGTACAAATTTTCTGCAATTTGAGGATCATGTATCAAACTATGGTATTCTTTTTTAAAATGATGCTGATGTCTCTGTTATTATACATGTTTTTATAGCCTGTTGCTCAAAATGCTAAGGTGGACCATCATCCAGGTGGAGGGCATTGGTTTGCTGCTGGTCTCTCTCCTAATGTGAGCTCACGGTTCTTCTGTTCTTATCATATTTTGGTTTTGGAGTTTGTGTCACCTACCAACCTCCCCCTTACCCCCTTTGTACGTACATCTGTTCATAAACTATTATGTAGGTTGTAAACATGTAATTGCTGTGGTTTTGTCTCTTTGATCATTGCATCTAATTGTATCCATTAGTATATGCTATTTTGCTAATATGTAATCTCTGGGACATATTAGCTGCCATGTCTGTGAAAGGCCTCATGTCAAAAAGGAAGAGGAAGACAAGAAAAAAACACTGACCATTTTCACATTATTCAGGTTCCAGGTAGGACTAGACCACACAACAGTCCGCACTTTCAGGTCTTTTCTTATGCACATGGAAATAGTTATGGGAGTGTAGGAAGCCATGGTAGCTATAATGATGGTATTGGTCATGGGAGCAGCTATGGAAGTTATGGTGATAGCAATCATATGTTTGCTTATTATTCACCTGTTGCTCCATCTGGAATGAACATGCATCCCCAAGCCAGTATGTCTATGCTTGGAACTAGTCCTGATGCAAGACGGAGATTTATGCATTATTCACATGGAAATGGGCTCGGTATCAGTCCATCAGCAGGAAATTTTGCAGCACTACCCCTTGGAACTAGTCCATCGCAATTCACTCCACCAAGTTCGTATTCTCAAGTTTCGGCTGGTTCTCCTGGACATTATGGCCCAACTTCCCCAGCAAGAAATAGTTGTCATGGATCACCATTAGGAAAATTGGCAGCTGCTACCCAATTTAATAGGAGGAAAAGTTTGGGGTACCCTGGAAGTTGCCAAGTTCAAGAGGGTTCATCTTTGCATTGGCAAGGACAAATTAATGATGGCATGAGCTCTAGCCAAGGTGAGGGAAATCCTTCCGTAATTGGAACATCGACCTCTCATCAACATTCAAACTTTAGTTCTGGAAGCTGGATGCAGCAGCAAGGAGGTGATGGATCTATTCATAATATATCTGGGTCCTTTAAACCTTGTACTAGCATCCAATCAGGGCGAGGTTGTGACAAGTTTGAGGCTAGCCTATCAGTGCCAGACCCTGGAGACTGGGATCCCAATTACAGGTGAAGAGAAGAACTTTCATACTGACAAAAGCTTACTCGACATTATGTTTCTGTTGATTAAGGGATGCATTTATTTGATTTGATCAAACCACTAATCCTTTGAAATTGAAATGGCTTTTTCTTTATCTTTGCTTAAATAGGAACTAGCTATGATTGTGCTGTTTGATCACAGTTCAGATAGCCTTTACAGTAATGTGAGAGAGGATAACTAGTTCATCGAATAGATTGGAAATTGATTAAAAGTTTATGGGCATGATCTTGAAAAATTAGGAAGATGGATAAACGAAAGAAATTGTAAGTCCACTTTTAATCTGAAGTGGACTTACAATAGTTAATTGAAATTGGTGGACAACTAATGCAGTATTGAGATATATTTGCAATTAGATGTAGCAAAATCATAGAGTGTATTTACATTAATTTAACTTCTTTTTCCAGGGGTTGGTATTCGTTTATTGATAGATTGAACTAAAATGTCAATTAATTTTCCATTTGAAGATACCGTGGACAACAATCCCTGTTTGTTTCAATGGTGCCTAGCATTGATGAAAAGAAATAGTGGTTGCCTCTTCTTGTTCTACTTGATTTCAGTTAGATTTTGCCATATGGTTTTGCTATACCCAAACTTGCAATTTGGAATTTTTGGGAGTTAATGTGATTGTCTGAAGCAGCTTTGACTTGAGTAGGGAAGTTGCCTGCCTTATGAATCCTATAGTCTAGGGTATTGGGCTTCCTTGCATATGTGGTAGAAAACTACTAATTGGTTGACAGATTACGACTTTCATACGCTAAATCATATATTCTTGCTCTTATACGGACTAGAATTTATGTGCCTATTAAGGACCTGCCATAGTAGTTAATAGCGGATAGCGGCGCGGAGCGGCCGACCCCGAAAACGCTATAGCGGAATAGCGGATAGCGGAGC
>JAOSBM010000002.1:11020368-11030476 GCA_027568955.1 Erythroxylum tenue | reverse complement strand
AAAATAGGCTGCTTTTATTCTATATTGAGGATCACTTGGCTTATATTAATAAAAAAAGCAAGAAGATTTTGGGTTATCATCTTGGATTTGATTGGGAATTCAAGTTAGTATTAGTTTTTCTAAGCCGTTTTTAGATTCAACAACATAAGTATAGCAAGGAGCAGTCCCATCTTGTTTATTGCTTGCCTAGTTATACTTGTTTGTTTCCTTATTAAAATCAGCTATGAAGCCATTTGTATCTCGTCTGATCTTTGCTCATTGAAGAATTAACATTAAGGAGAGAGGTTATTTTCTTCCATTTTGTGTTCTACAGCTCTTAGAACTTTGTTGACACAGAAAAGTTATCTTCCATTTTTTTCTTTTAAAAAATGCTCCATCGTACCTAAAATCCACAATAGCCATTGATGCAAAAGAGCTTAACTAAATGAGTTTTATGGAATGAGCAAAGAATGAGTACATGTACTCTTTATAACGGTCAAAAGAGTCACCACTTCAACCCTGTGTCTTATCAGCTACTATAATAGAGAATGATATTAAACACAAAACAACTTTGCTTATCAGAACCCCAATTCCCCAATCCTCACCATCTCTTCTCTTCGCAGCCTCCTCACTATTGATCCCACTGTCCCCATACGTCCCTCCACCCCGACCTTCCTTACTGTCTGTGCACTTTCGTCTCTCACTGCCCTAAGCAATGTCACTGCCAGCATCACCGTTTGCGGAAGCGGGGAAGTGAGAGGGGAGCACTGAGTAAACTTGTCTACAGCAATGATGGCCTTGGGGTTGTCCACTTGAGGAGGCGGCGGCGACTTCTCCGACGAGTTGATGGGAGAGGGGAATGGAAACGGAGAGGTGAGTGAGGTAAGTCGAGATGAGTCTGAGACTCGGAGTTGGACGACAAGAAGCTTAAAACTAACAAGAAATAATAAATGAATTTACCACTATTTAGATCGGTAGAGAATCAGCCAGATTTATGTGGAAAATCTCAATATGATATTAGCAGGGACCTATCATTCAATTTATTGAACACTAACCGATTAAACTTGTTGCTACTGATACAGTGTGGCAAAAGAAAGAACTAGATTTTCTTGCTTTTATTTCTTCTATATACTTTAAGCTCTTTTGAATCAATGGTCATTGTGGATTTTAGGAACGACGGAGCATTTTTGAAAAGCAAACAATGGAAGATAGCTTTTCTGTGAGCAGTCCTAGGGGGGTCCTGAGTTTTTCAAAGAAGGGAAGAGCAACAGTATCATTCGTTGATCCTAATGACAAAGCTTCTGGATTTGGAATTTCTGGACAGCAAGGTCCTAAACCTCTCGAAGTTTATGGATTCGTTGGATCCATTACAACTGTTGTTGCTACAGGTCTGTTGCCATATTGTGTTTTGTTCTCATTCCTGCACTTCTTTGATTCAATTAAAGTTGAATTATTATCTGTATTTGTTGACAGTACCTTAATTTGTGCAAATATTTTTAAACTTTGTGGATATATTGCAGAGACTCATATGAAGTGTTTAGCTATTTGGCTTGTGCTATTTGCCTATTTCTATATAACTTTTGTATGGTTCATGCAATCATGATGTAGTTTTTAAGTCTATCTCACTTGATGGCACTCTCTGAATAATCTTGCATCATAACTGTAAAAAAAATTGTTATCTCTGGCAAGGAAATCTTTTTATTATTTTTGAAGGCCCTTGAAAACATGAGATGTAACTTTAGCCCATTATTGTCAAGTATTTAGTACAACTATGGTTCTGGTAGGGTTGTCATTGCTTTGATGACCAGAGCAGATTTGATTAAGTTTGTGCACCTAATTAACCATAACGCTTTTGACTTCTGTTCTTTTGTCTTAGCAGTAATCTTCTTCGTTTGGGCTTATGTTCCTGAAGCGTGGTTACATTCAATGGGGATTTATTACTATCCTAACAGGTCAGTGGTCCTAGTTTTCTGAGGTCATTTAGTAGCTATTTTCTACCGGATTAGTTGTGTTATCAAAAGACTGGAATAGATGTAAAAGGCATTTAGCTACTAGTCATGTAATAATACAAAGAGGTTGTAGAGTTGAGGATTGTCTTTGGACTAAAGATGGAGGATTATCAAACCCGAGTTGTAGCAGGCATTTTTCTGTTTCAGGTACTGGGCATTGGTGTTGCCAACCTATGTTATGGTGGCAATAGCGTTAGGACTGATTTTCTATCTTGGCCTTAATTTCATGTCAACTCCTGCACAAACCTCCTATTATACGATATTTGGTAAGTCATATTTGCCTGTTTTGGAGATCTTTGTTTGTAGGCGTCTTGATTTCTTTCGAATTTCCTTGTTTGTAGACGAATTTAGCAGGGAGCCTTCATACTTTGTTCCTGAGGGAGACGAGAAGCCAATTGAGCCCATATCAGACATTGACCTTTATGAAATCAATGATCTCATGTTCGGAGATTAAATGTGAATGAACCCATTAATTTTAGTATATTTTCTATTTTGGCTTTTGATTCTATATGGTTGCCTTGGAGTGTTGTTTATGATTTTTTTTAATATACGAAAAATAAAAATGTTTTTTTCACTGAACCAAACAATAAAATTGCAATTCTAACCCATACCATGCCACACCAAGCACTTTGATTTATATAAATAAGTTGGATGCACATCCACGTGCACGTGCACGTGCACAGTTCGATGGAGAAGAAACAGCGGCAACAGCAGCAGCAACAAGATCCGATGATTCGCCACTTCTCAAGTTCAGTTCCTACTTTTCTACGTTCACTTTTAAAATATCTTCAAGCTCGAACTGAATCCACCAACAAAGCCTCCACATCCCTCTCCCTCTTCCTCCCATTTTATCACACTCTCACTCTTTTAGATGTTAGAACTGAACTGCAATTAAAGCATAATTATGTCTTCGATAGTCACAGTGCCCGTGCTCGCTGCCACTACGACGCCGCCTCGCCGACGGCGTTCCTCCTTCTCATCCCCTGAAAAATGCCCCTTTTATTTTACTCCATCCTCCGCTTCCTTCTCCCCTTCTCCTACCCAAGTTGCTCGCAACTCCTCCCTCTTTCCAGTGATTCGCCGCCCCCGCCTTTCTCCGCTTCCTGCTCTCGGCTCCGACGTTCCGCACCCTCATCCTCTTCATCAGGTATCTATATATATACAAGTTGTTTTGGGTATTCTTAATTTTCTTGGTTAATCTCAATTCTTCTTCTTTTGTTTGATTTTGTGGGATTTCCAACGGAAGTTGAAGAATAGCAAGAGCTTTGAGGAATGGGATTCTTTGACAGCCGGATTCGCGGGAGCTGCCAATATCCCGTTTTTGGTCATTCAAATGCCTCAGATCATCCTCAATGCACGCAACCTTATGGCTTCAAATAAAACTGCCCTTTTGGCTGTACCATGGCTGGTATGTCATAGCATTAAACTGATAATGTCACACCTCTTTATTTAAATAATAATGCAGGAACTGAAAATAATTGGGTGAAAATTGATGTTACAAAATGCAGGGGATGCTTACGGGCTTATTAGGAAATCTTTCCTTACTATCATACTTTGCCAAGAAGAGGGAAAAGGAGGCAGCTGTGGTGCAAGCACTGGGAGTCGTATCCATATACATTGTGTTATCCCAGCTTGCAATGGGGGATGCAATGCCTCTTCCTCAGTTTGTGGTCACATCAGTCGTTGTAGCCACCGGTCTGGTGTTGAATTTCTTGAATTACTTTGGGATGCTCAATGCTAAGATCTGGCACTTTTGGGAAGATTTCGTAACTGTCGGCGGAGTATCAGTCCTTCCCCAGGTTCTCTCTTGATTTTAGAATGCGCTTGCAGTTCACCCTTTCTGATCAAAGATCCCTGTCTATAGATGCATCTTAACATTTAGGCTATGACGTAATGGATGTACTTTCAGTAGCTTCTTACTGATTCTTGGTTTTTTTTCAATATTCATGGGCAGGTTATGTGGTCAAATTTTGTCCCGTATGTACCAAACAGTATTTTGCCAGGGTCAATAGCATTCCTTATTGCTTTGGCCACTGTTATCATGGTAAGATTTTGGGGTTCGTTAAATTTTTATCATATGAAGTAATATCATAAGCAATATTTTATGATAGCGAAAAAAGTTGAAGCATCAATAATGTGGTTGTTTTCATATTGACATGGTGTGAGCACACTAGTTTCCCTCTTGGGTGAACATGAGGAAGCAGGCACTGCTAATCAATTAACAATATGGCATCCTCCCCATGATTAGATGTCCTGCGCTTGGATTATGGCCTACAAGATCTCTTCCTTTAATTGCTCTTCCCTTGTCTGGTGACTTTTAGGAGATAAACTGTATTCAGATATTTATCTGACCTATTTTCTCAGGCTTCATTTAAGTTTGCTGGTTGTTTTCCAAAAGATTTAGGTATCTTAACTTTTGTATCCTATAGACTAACTGCTTTTATGGTTTGCAGGCAAGAACAGGTAAGCTTCCAAAAAAAGGTGTCAAATTTGTCGAGTCAGTATCTGGATGGACAGCAACTCTTCTCTTCATGTGGATGCCTGTCTCACAAATGGTGATATTTTCTTCCTTCTTCAAACGTTTATCATTCAGACTATATAATTAATTTACAAGCACTACATTAACCTTAACCTCTCCTCTTTAGTGGACAAATTTGTTGAATCCTGATAACATTAAAGGCTTGTCGGCTTTCTCGATGCTCCTTGGTATGATTGGAAATGGACTCATGATCCCCCGAGCTCTGTTTATTCGTGATTTGATGTGGTAATGTTCTATTTTGCAATGAATTCCTTGGAGTCTTGCTACCTATCTATTATAATCCTTGGGCGCTTGAATCCTAATCTGGTTGCAGTCACTTTCTAGATGAACTTTTCACTCCTAGGGCAGCTATTGCAATGAAATGGGCAATATCCGTTGATATTATCTTGATGCTCTCACTTATTTGCTTTGACATTACATTTAGCCCCCAATTGTTTCCTTTTATCGCTAAACTGATCCAGTTGTTTCCTTTTATCGCTAAACTGACTTCCTGATATTAACCAGACTTTCTCTTTCTTTTCTGGGCTGAACTGAGAACTGTTCCATGGTACATGCTTTTTAAGAACTAGAATCATCAGAATATGCATTCCCCACTTCCAATGCAGTCCAAAGTACTTTGGCAACAGTACAGAGTATAAAAAAGTATTATGCATCATATTCTGATATAGTAGATATCACCAAGAGGACATTAGGAGCATCTTGGGTTTTATTTTGCATTCCAATTCCCAAAAGCAACTCCTTACTTGATCATGTCTAACTCGATGAATTATTCCCCAGATGGTATGATATTTTAGTGTTACACAAGAATTATGAGCACAAAATATTTTTATATTTGTTTAGTATGCATTGATGCTAATGACTCATCAAAAATAGTTCTGTAGAAATAACTTGGATTTTAGTTTCATTTAATTTTTGAAAAAAAACTTGGATTTTTGTTGATATTCAAGCAATGCGGTCTATAACACAGTAAAGGTGGAATACAGCATGTGAGACTATTTTTTATCTTTTACCGAAAGGCTACATTAGATTCAGAGGCATCATGTGGAGTGTTGGAGATGAATTGCAACATTTACAGACATAAATTACTTACTAAGAACGTTTTAAGCTCTGCCCTAAACTGATGTTCCGCAAGTGAGAGTTTCCAAACAGCAATCATTGGGAATATATCACAGAGATCCTAGAGGTTATTCATAAATTTTATCCCAATTGGGAATGATGACAACTGCACTCATTACAAACCATCTTCTGGATCTAAGAATGGCTTTGAACTGAATCTTTTGATGCACTTTGATTATGCACTGGTTGAGCATAACTTGATAAAGATGGGCAAACATGGATTTTATCAAGATGTTGAAATTTGAATTAACAAGGATTGGGGGATCATTTTTCTGCATGACTTGGATAACATTTTGGTTGAACTGTGTCACAGGTTCACTGGCTCTACTTGGGGTACTCTTTTCTATGGATACGGGAATATATTATGCATGTTCTGGTAAGTTCCCTTTTCTTTGGTAATCTTCACCCTCTGTTATCTCGTGTGATTGTTCTTTGCACTTCTAAGACACCTAAGACGAACTGACAAACTTGGTTGTCATCTCAGCTTTAATTCTGTCAGCAGGGAATTCTTTGTGGCATCAACTATTGGTTTGATTTCATGGATAGGTTACTCTCTATCCTTCCTATAGCTCTTTCTCTTTCCCCTCTTCAGTTTCACTAAAATGCTTACAGCCTAGGCATTCAATTGATGTTGAACTGAAAGTGTCTCTGTGATGTGTTTTGGTTTGACAGGGATGACTCTTTGGAAGGACACAGCAGTGCATGGTTATCACACGCCTCTGAGGTCCTTAAAAGATTTGGCTTTTGGTTCATGACTTTTGAAATCCGAATTTTTACTGCTGAAGTTGGAACTTGGTTGACGCAAAAGTAACCCGACTGCTAGATGTTTGAAAATTTGAGTACCTCCTGGATTGAGATGCCTATGGTCGTTCATGTCTACGATCTGAAATCATTGTCAACCTCAAACCCGCGAAGTTACGTAGGCCGTCAGAGTTATAATTTTATATTGTCCTAAAAAAATATATGAAATACCAAATAAGCCTCTACATGAGTTCATGTTCTTTTCGAGCAAGAATAAGAAGCTGATCATTGAACATAATTGTTATTTGATTTAATAATAATAATAAAGATAATTGATATGAGTTATGGAAGTGAATTTTTTATACCTTCAGTCAACTTTAATAGCCTAAAATTTAGAATGATTTTCTTAACATAAATTTGAACAATTTTGTACCGATTTCTGGTTCTTTTGCGCTGACTATTGGCAATGTTCATTTGATCTTTTCTTTCTTTGCACCCTAAACATTTCGCAATTCAAATTAAATTTCAATGTGTCAAAAATGTTTAATTTAAATCTTAAAATGATGTATTTTTTAAAAAGGAATACCATATATTTATTGTTTTTAATGTTTATATTGGTCTTTTAGTAATAAAACTCATGCGTTTTAATTAAACTCATGAAATTTATAAGGCCAAAAACCATGTTTTTGGAAGTGAATTAGAGTTTTTTAATGTAATTATTATTGGTGTTAATAGCTAGTCACAAACAACGTTTCATGATAAGGAGTCAGTTGATTGAGGAACGTAGTAGACGGATGAAGAGAGGAAGAATATAAGAAGAAGAGAGACAAAAGATTGTATAAAATATTTGGTTGTTTTATGTCTCCTGAATTATGACAACGGCATACTTATATTATGAAAACAATGGTTATTAAATGTTAACAATAACAATACAAAAGGGTTAAATTGAATCTTAAAGTTAAAACGTTAAAAAATTAAATCTTAACGTTGATCAAACATTTAAAATAACTACTACTTTAATATACAGTAACCAAATACAATTTTGTTAATTTTTTTCTGGCCTAATTTTTCTTTCAATGAACCCACATGTCACGTGTACATTAGTCCTGACATATGGAACCCACTAATAAATATATTTGGAAAAATTAGTAGGGATGATAATGGGTCAAACCTGCATAAGCCTAACTCCTACTGTTGAGGCCCAATCAGTCTAGAGGTAGCGGGTCCCAACGACCTAATTTTTTAAAAAAATTAATGAGATGTTCGACTGAAACTTATTAGTGTATTTCTGTTGTAATAGCTGGTTTTCAAAACTTACTAAAGGTTTAAAATATTAGACTTTTGAGTCATATCATTTTAGAATTAATGAGGTGCATTTCATTCACAAGCATACTGTAAGCATACACACATGAATCATGGTTTAGAAAACATTGTAAAGATTGTATGTGCACTCAATTGGCATATTCCAGGGTATGAAATGTTTAAAATGATTATGATTTGATTGTGTACTGCTCATGTCTTGAATTTTGTTTTGATGGATAATTAGTAATATGGAATTAATTGTTACAATTGGGAAATTTATGAATTAATATGTATATGTAGCCTAAGAAAAATGTCTAAGTAGCAAGACAAGTTAACATGTGAAAATTTAGGATGACTGGGCTTATGAATAAGTGACACATGGCAGTAGAATTGAGTGACCAAATGACCTAGAGAATTGGGTGACAAATGGCTTAGGGAGTTAAGTGACAAATAGACTAGGTATTTAAGTGACATTTGACAGCTTAAGAAGAAGACATATAGCTTGTTTCTCTAATTGACAATTGTTTTGACAAGTGTCCTAACACTTACCATACACCTACACCCCACACACATACACATGGCATAGCCATCTCCTCCAATGTTCTTGCTACACACTTTCTTCTTCTCTTTCTCACTGCCGACATACACACACAACCCTCACAATTATGAGTTTTGCCTAAATTTTGCACTTTGCCACTCCAATATTCTATTGTCTTCTTCTTGTTGCTGAAACACATTTTTCTTTCCACCTTGTTTTTGGAATTGTGCTTGCATGCTTGGAGGGCTAGGTTAGCTTGGTAATTGAGGAAGCAATTAAGCTAATCAAGTAAGTGAATTACTGACATATCATGACATATGTTAGCATGACATTTATGATGATTGTTTATGGATTGATTGATTTTGGTAATGGTGTTTAATGAATGCTAGGATATTGATGAATAAATGGATACTATCATGTTCTGTTTTTGTATGCATGAAAAATAACAGTTTATGAGCTGTTAAATGGATGATTTTGAGTTAGGAATTGAGATAAAATTGATGTGGAATTGAGGTAAAATTGATGGACTATTATGAAGGTGTTTATGTATATGAAAAATTGGAGATGTATGTGTATGTGTAAGAAGTGATTGTTAATAACAAAAAATGAGCAAAATTTAATAAACCTTAGTGTAATCAAGATGGAAGCTAGGTGAACATGTAATGAAGTAGGTTTAAAGGGCTTGTAATATGGAAAATTTAAGTGTTTAGTATGTTTCCAAGTTTGGTAAATTCGTTCGGAATTGAGGAAAACAATGTAGTGCACGATTGTGGCCTGGTTATTTGGGTTCTGTCACGATTGTGACATGTTCCCCACGATCGTGGCCTGATGCGCAAGCTTCTGTCTTGAGCATGGCATGGTTCCTCACGATCGTGACCCTAGTTCTAGGATGTTAACTTCAGTTTTGAATACGTTTTGAACCAACTGAGGATAAGTCACTCTAATTTGGTATATTTGGGGTTGATCAAGGCTAGGAATGAACCTAAATTGTTGCTTGATTAGTTAGTAAAGAGTTTGATAAGTTATGGATATATAATTGTTGGACCCCGAACTTTTCTTAGAAGTTAGAACTATTAAATGAGAAAATTTTGGCGATTAGTCATGAGTAAAGAAAAAATGAAAATTCTTGAATTAGAAATGATAGACAAGATTAAAGAAGTGAATGAGAAATGTGGATAGATTCATGTTTTGTTTTGGTATTTTTGGTGGATAAGAGATTATGAAGTGGGAAGAATTAAGGTGATAGTAGAAGTAAAGTGAGATGTTATGAAAAAGAAAAATAGGAATTATGAATGATGGGATGTAGTTGAATGTGACGAGTCAAATAAGTTGAGACTTGAGAGTTTTAATGAAATCAATTCGGTAGTTGAATGGTTAAGAAGTGATGTTGCATTAGAAGAGACGAATTTGAAAGATTATGAGTGAAAGTGATGTTAGAATGGATGTAGGAATCATTGGAGATGCTTTAGAGAGTGTAGTTAGTGACTTATAATTTTTGGTGATGTGAGGAAGACCCCATAGAAATAACTTCGTCTGAGACAAATTCCTTCGTCTGAGACTGAGTTCCTTCGTCTAAGACGAATTCCTTCGTCTGATTCAGCTTTGACTAAGTCCCTTTGTCTGATTTAGCTTTGACTAAATCCCTTCGTCTGATCCATATACACTTTTCAAAATTCAAGATTTTGACCCTTTAGATGGCAGAATTGTTAAGTCAAAATGACTTTACGAATTAAATAGATTTTGATGATAAAATAGATAAATAAAGATAAAAGATGAAAAGCAGACGAAGTAGAGAAAAGCAGACGAAGCAGATGAAAATCAGACGCAGATAAAAATCAGACGCAGATGAAAAGCAGACGCAGATGAAAATCAGACGCAGATGAA
>JAOSBM010000002.1:10897761-10908995 GCA_027568955.1 Erythroxylum tenue | reverse complement strand
AACCTCAAAATATCATTTCAAATTCAAGAATTTTCCTTTTTCTTTGCACATGAATAACTCACCACCATTTCAATCTTTCAAGAAAAGTTCGGGGTTCAACAGGCATTACCAGATGAGATGCTGGACCTAAGCTCAAACGAGGAAGAGGAGCAGGCTCGTGGGAGCGTCTCTCCAGTTCGTTCAGCAGATCCTGATCCTGTCTCGGTCGCTCTAGCAACCTCCTCTCCTGCAGATCCTCCTGCTGAAGGCCCCTAGCAACTTTGTCGTGTAATTTTTAAGGCTCATCTGGTCGGGCTTGTGACCAGAATTGAAATATGAAGAAATAAAAACTTCTTTGTCCTCCATTGCCTTCTTAATTTTGCGAATTAAGCTTAGTTTATCATTGGTTTCGTAGGAGGAGTTGTCATTTCAAATAATAGGTAGCGAACGAGTGCGGTTCGATACGAGTGGGTCGATGCGAGAGGAAAATAGCCGAGCGATGTCGAGGCTTAGCGATCCAAGATCCTGTCTTGGGATCGCCTGGTTCCAAGATCCCGTCTTGGCAACCTGGCCGAGCGATCAAAGATCCTGTCTTGGCATCGTCTAGTTCCAAGAACCTAGTCGAGCGGAGAGATGTCGAGGCCGAACAATCCAAAATCCTGTCTTGGCATCGCCTAGTTCCAAGAACCTGGCCGAGAGATGTCGAGGCCGAGCGATCCAAGATTTTGGGTCTTGGCATTCTAGTCGAGTGATGTCGGGGCCGAGCGATCCAAGATCCTGTCTTGGCATCGCCTAGTTCCAAGAACCTGGCCGAGCAGAGAGATGTCGGGGTTGAGCGATCCAAGATCCTGTCTTGGCATCGCCTAGTTCCAAGAACCTGGCCGAGAGTTGTCGAGGCCGAGCGATCCAAGATTTTAGGTCTTGGCATCCTGGCTGAGTGATATCGGGGCCGAGCGATCCAAGATTTTGGGTCTTGACATCCTGGACGAGTGATGTCGGGGTCGAGCGATCCAAGATTTTGGGTCTTGGCATCGCCTAGTTCCAAGATCCCGTCTTGGCAACCTAGCCGAGAGATGTCGAGGCCGAGCGATCCAAGATTTTGGGTCTTGGCATCCTGGCCGAGTGATGTCGGTGCCGAGCGATCCAAGATTTTGGGTCTTGGAATCCTGGCCGAGTGACGTCGGGGTCGAGCGATCCAAGATTTTGGGTCTTGGCATCGCCTAGTTCCAAGATCCCGTCTTGGCAACCTGGCCGAACGCGGTCGATGGCGATCAGTCAGTAGAACTTTCTCCTTGTAGCCTATCTCGACGAAACTTTTTGTGCCAATAAATTTGAAACCCTTTATTAATGTTGATATTGGCGTGGGCCATTAAAAAACCTGACTGGCAAGGACATGAAAAAGGTACCCACTACAAATGCGTAAGCAGTGATAAAGTACAAGATAAAATAAATAAATAAAACAGAGCTTATCCATTGATAAAACGTCTTCAGGTTTTGAGAGTTCCAGGGCCTCAGTAGAATCTTGTTCTAGGGCTTCAGAAGAGTGCCGATCGGTCATTACATCGATCTGTCGAGTGGGGGTTTACTACTGTTCTGGTTGAGACCGTAAGATTTGACGAATCGATAAATCGGCCGCTTCCTCTATTTGTCTTTGGGTGAGGGAGATTTATTGTGGTGCAGGGGGATTTGCCTTTAGAGGGTGCTGAAAGTGAGGATGCGGATTGGTTCTGACGTTGTCCTCCAGGGCTACGCTATGTTCTTCTTGATCTCGATTTTGTGGTTGTAGTTAATTATCCGGGTGTGAAGATTGTGTGTGGTTGTTCGGCAGTAGCTCGTCTGAGCTAGGGTTTTGGGTGATTGGTGGAGGACGGATTTGGGGATCATGATGCGGCGGTGGGAAGACGACAGGTAATTGCAAACCCATGCGTTGCATCGCAAGTGCCGCGACGGCGACTACATCAGGATTGGCTACTTCCGCCTGACTTATCTGAGTGGTTCTAGACGTGGTGCCCGGACGCTCGGCCCCTCGGTGGGCGCCATCTGGTTCAGTCTGATTCTGATGAGGTAGGACGCCATTGTTCGGATCCATGAGCTTGAGAGGCTTTAGCTAGAATACCTGCAAAACAACAAAAGGCACGCCGGGGGTTGATTCCCGGTAAGCCCCTCTGACGTTCAAGTTAGTCTTTTTGTGAGAGTTTTGGTAGCTGTGAATAGAGAAAAGTAGGGTTCTAATGTCGTACCTGTATCATGGCAGAACAGTACCTTATATAAGGACTAGTTGCTAGGTTTAGGTTTTTACCTAGATCTTCACGTATCCATGGGAGATTTTCTCCTACGAATGGCCCGTAGATGATTGAGCCTGGGCCTAGCATGGCCGACCTAACCAGATACGATACAATATTAATAGCGGTCAATATTGGATACTATTTAAATATTTTTTAAATTATAAAATAATTTTTAAACTTTATAAAATTGTAAAATAATTTATCAATATATTATATTATACATTTTTTTACTTTACTTAAATCATATCTTAAGAAATTATAATAATATAAATTTAATATAACAAATAGTTTTTTATTTTTATTAATATTATTTTACATTTTTAAATTAAAATAAATTTAATTTCAAATATTATCTTTAAATATAGATATATTAAAAATATATATAAATTATAAAAATATTTAATAAGATTATATCAAACTAATATATTTAGTTATGTAATCTATAATCACTTTGTACAAGTCTTATGACACTAAAATTTTATCTAATACAATATAATTTTTATTTTTATTATTTATTAAATAAATTATAGACAAATTTATATTCTTTTTATTTATAAGTAATTATTATTTTATTATTAAAAATTTAAAAATTTTTAATTTAGTTCTAAATTTATAATTCTAACCGACTTTTGATGGATATCGACCGGTAGTAATCAAAATAGCTGATAATAACTGTCCGATACAAAATATTCTTATTTGGTACAGGTTTATCACCGAGTATGGATCGAAATTCTAAACAACGATCCAACATGATACACGTTAATAATATAAATTCGGATAATTTTAAAACTAGCCAGAACGGGTTAAAAAAATTAAAAATGAAGAAATTGAAAAGAGAAGGAATGATGTAAGGACGAAATTTGTATGTACGGTATGAAGGTGAAAACGACCAATACACCAAAATACGTCAATTTTTGGCCAGTTTGGATGAACCGACATAGAAAAATGTAACAAAAACAGGACGCGAGAAAGAATGAACAAGGTATCACAAAAGTTCAAAGCACTACTCCAAAATAACGATAAGATGTGAGGTTACGTAGCAAATATCAACACAAAGATATATTCCGAGGCAAGATTACTGTTATATTGATTTCAAAGAAAGGAAATACAAAGGTTCAAAAGCATAAATTCTTAGGAAGCAAAGGAAGATGAGAAGAGAAAAGTGTGAGCAGAGATGAGAGAGAGAAATGCTAAAAGCATGACAGTATATTCGTAACCAATTCCATACTCCCATATTCCCTTAAAATGACACATGCATATCGTTTTGTGCACACCGTTACACGCCATTGGTCCCCCCTTTTGCTGATGTGGAGCCAATCACAAATCCTTGCAGCCTCTTAGGAATCGATTTAGGCCTCAGGCCTCTCCTCAATGTTTGCTCAGCAAATCCATCGTTATTGGGCTCAATGGCATCGGGATGAATCATAACATTTCCCACCCCATCAGAACATACCTTGTCCTCAAGGTTCAAATCTGGGAAAGACTTGATCAGATGAGCTTTATCTTCCCATGTTGCATCAACATCGGGTAATCCTTCCCATTTCACCAAGCATTGCTCAACCTTAAAATGTGCTAGCTGAACTCTGAGTGTATCGAGTATAGCTGAAGGCTGCAGCCTTAATGAGGACTCTGAATCGACCAAATTAAGTGGCGTTATCTGCTGATGAGGTTATCTAATGCATTTTTTTAGCATTGAAACATGAAAAACTGGGTGAAGCTTAGCGGATTCGGGCAGCTCGAGCTTATAAGACACTTCACCAACATGACTTACAATCAGATAGGGACCGAAGTAACGCCTCCCAAGCTTGTTGTGCCTCTGCAAATGAAGGGAATTCTGCCGATAGGGCTGTAATTTCACGTAAACCCAGTCTCCAACTTCTAAAATCACTTCTCTACGATGCTGATCAGCAAAGTTCTTCATCCAAGATTGAGCCTTGCGCAAATTGGTTTTAAGCAATGATAAAATCAGATCTCTGTCAAGCATTTGGGCCTCAACTAAGGCATTTCCAGTGGTGCCCTTAACATATCGTGGGATAGTGGGAGGTGGTCGTCCGTAGAGTACTTCGAAAGGAGTCATTTGGGCAGCGGATTGAAAGGCGGTGTTATACCAGAATTCGGCCCATGGCAACATAGTCATCCAAGTACTGGGATTATCCGTAACGTAACACCGAAGTTACATCTCTAAGCACTTATTTAGTGCCTCGGTCTGTCCATCGGATTGCGGGTGATATGCAGTGCTCATGCATAGTGAGGTGCTTTGCAACCGGTGAATCTCCTTCCAAAATTCACTCATAAACTGAGCATCCCGGTCAGAAACTATTTCAGTTGGAATTCCATGAAGTCTAAGAATCTCTTGGACAAATGTTGCAGCCACCGAGATACTAGAGAAGTTCGAAGGCAACCCAACAAAATGGCCATACATTGATAGGCGGTCAATCACAACTAAAATAACAGTTTTACCTTTTGAGCTTGGTAGACTTGTTATAAAGTCCATTGAGATGGCATCAAATACCAGATTGGGGATAGGAAGAGACTGCAAAAGACCAGCAGGGCTCAAAGATGTTGTTTTCATTTACTGGCACACTTGACAGTCATTCACAAAACGCTTAACATCCTTGCGCATTGACGTCCAAAAGAAATTCGCGGATAATCTATGAAAAGTTCGAGTAATACCAGTGTGTCCACCTATCGGAGATGAGTAAAACTCAATCAGCAACTGAGTTCGTAGCGGAGAATCGGAGGAGATGACGAGCCTGCTGCAATATAGCAGTAACCCATCTTTGAATACAAAATCCGGCAAACTGTCAGGGTCTAATTCTAAACATTTTTGCAACTCAATAAGCTCCTAGTTTGTTGCATTAGCAGCTCTAATTTTAGCAACAATATCAAACTCAGGTTGTGAAATCGCAAAGAATTGGGAAGAAGGGGCTCGATATAGAGCATCAGCCACACTATTTAGCTTACCGGTCGATATATGATGTCGAAGTCATACCCAATCAGCTTCCCAAACCACTTTTGCTGGTCCAGGGTTTGAATAACCTGGTCGGTGAGGTTTCGCAGTGGCTGTTGATCGGTGACAATCGTGAATTTGCGCCCCAAAAGATATTGTCGCCACTTTGCAATAGCTTGGGTGATAGCAAACATTTCACCTGATAGGTCGATGACTGCTGCATTCTCTCACTCAACTGTTGGATAAAGTAGGCAATGGGATGACCCCTCTACGACAACATAGCCCCTATACCCTTTCCAGATGCATCAGTCTCAACCGTAAATGGTTGCAAAAATTCTGGCAACTCTAACACTGGTGCAATACTCAGTAATTGCTTCAATTGCTCGAAGACTGCAGTATAAATTTCGGTCCAAACGAAGCTGTCTTTGCGGAGAAGGTCAGTCAAGGGTCCTGCAACCGATGCAAAATGTCGAATGAATTGCCGATAATACCCAGCTAACCCCAAGAACCCTCGAACCTCTTTTACTGACTTAGGTGTTGGCCAATTCTTAATCGCAGTGATCTTCTCTGGATCGATAAGAACTCCTTGTTGGGAAATAATGTGTCCCAAATAAGCCACTGAAGTATGAGCAGAGATACACTTCGAACGCTTGGCCACCAGGCTGTTATCACGAAGCAAAGTGAGTACAATTCGAAGATGCTCAAGATGCGATTGCCAAGGACTATAAATCAAAATATCATCGAAAAACACAAGTACGAACCATAGCAAAACGGGTCAGAAGACGTCGTTCATGAGACTTTGGAAGGTCAAAGGAGAGTTCGTAAGACCAAATGGCATTACGAGGAATTCGTAATGGTCATCGTGAGTTCGAAAAGTTGTCTTGGCTTCATCCCCCACTTTAATTCGGACTTGGTGAAATCCTGCTAACAAATCAAGTTTCAAGAAATACTTGGCACCATGGAGCTCATCGAATAATTCATCAATCGATGAAATTGGGAATCGATCACGGACTGTTATTGCATTGAGGGCTCGATAATCAACACAAAAATGCCACGTTCCATCTTTCTTTCGGACCAACAATACCGGTGATGAGAAAGGGCTAGTACTCGGTCTTATAATTCCATCTTGTAACATTTCAGCCACTAACCGTTCCTTCTCCTGTTTCTAAAAGTGAGGATACCTATATGGCTTCACATTCACCGGCCCGGAATTAGGCAGCAAGTGTATAGCATGATCACACTGTCGGGAAGGAGGTAAACCATGGGGCTTTGAGAATACATCCACAAACTCTTCCAGCAACATATCAATCACAGCACATGATACTGAAGAAATTAAATCGTGATCAGGTACCAAGTCTAACCTGAACAAGGCAATAATAGCATCAGTTCGGTTTAATCAACGCAGCCCATTAAACTGTACTAGTTGAACTAACTGAGATGAATCTCCCTTCCACTGAATGTTTCGACCCTGATGACTAATCTCAAAAATCGATGAAGCATAATTCGTGACTACGGGACCGAGCGTTGCTAACCAAGCGACACCGAGGACCATATCCCACCCTTGCAATGGAAGAACAAAGAAATCAACCAAAACTTCTTGGTCCTGAATTAATAGGGGTACTTGCTTCACCATTCCCTCACAAACCAAACGTTCACCATTACCCACAAGTACTGAAAAACTCGGAATAGACATCACGGGTAAACCCAAGAACTTTGCAACTCTCGTCTGAACAAAATTGTGAGTACTACCTCCATCAAGCAAGACTTGAACCAACTTGCCATGAACGGACCCATGGAATCGAAGAGTCGAAACAAAACACCCGACAGCTAGGGCATTGTAAGATATGGCAGGCTGTAACTGAAAATCGGTTTCCGACGAGAGTATACCAGAATTCGGTGAGAGCGGCGATGATGTAATAATCGGGTCGGGTGACTCAAGTGGGTCGGAGTCGTCTTCCAAGAGAAGTAAATGGGTTTGGCTTTACATTTGTGGTCCCATGTGTACTTTTCATCGCATTGGTAGCACAGACCTTTAAAACGGCGCTGTGCGGCTTCATCTGGGGTTAGGCGACGGAACGACAATCTGGTTCCTCCAGGAAGGGTGGCTGTTGTGTTTGTGGCGGTAGGGTTAGGAGTAGTTGCTGCGTTAGGGAATTTTGGGGTTAGAACTAAGGGCCTGGTATTGCCCAAAGTGGGCCGAACCAGGCCTCGTTCTAATGCAATCCGGTTCTCATGAAGCTGGGCCAAAGACATGGCCTCTTCCAACGATGCTGGGCGATGGACCAAGACGGAGTGTTTGATATCGGCTCGGAGGCTCGATATGAAACAGTGAAGCAAGAAATGGGCTGGTAAGTAAATGGTTCTGTTGGTTATGGCCTCAAAACTTGAACGATACTCAGTCACCGTACCCAGTTGTTAGAGCTATGCTAACAGCCCTTCTGGTTCTTTAAGATCCCGTGACCGGAAACGTTACAGTACGGCGGCTGTAAACGCTATCCATCCGAAGAGCTGGCGATTACGTTGCATCCAATCATACCAGTCGGCTGCCGAATCATCGAGATAAAAGGACAAGATTGTGATCTGTTCTTCCTCTGTGATTTTATAAAAATCAAAGTAACGTTCAGCTTGTAGCACCCACCATTCCGGGTTAACACCAGAGAAATGAGCCATATGGACCGGTGCAAGCTTGTGGTGGCCAAAAGGATTCGGCGAAGAACTTTTCGGTGAGAAGGAGCCTTTTGTAGCAGAACCCATGGTATTGTTCTGGTGCAAGTCAACAGAGAGATGGGCTAAAACTTCCTGTAAAATCAGCTTGCTTTCATCTACCGAAGCAGAAAGCAGTCCAAAATCACGGCGAAGGGACTCCTGAGAGTCGGCTATGGCTTGGACGTTTTCGTGAAGCACTTTGAATCTGGTCTGGTAATGAAGATCTGTCATCTATACAGATTGGAATGAAAACACCAATGTGAGGTTACGCAGCAAATATAAACACAAAGATATATTCCAAGGCAAGATTACTGTTATATTGATTTCAAAGAAAGGAAATACAAAGGTTCAAAAGCATAAATTCTCAGGAAGCAAAGGAAGATGAGAAGAGAAAAGTGTGAGCAGAGATGAGAGAGAGAAATGCTAAAAGCATGACAGTATACTCGTAACCAATTCCATACTCCCATATTCCCTTAAAAGGACACCTGCATATCGTTTTGTGCACACCATTACACACCCTTGGTCCCCCCTTTTGCTGATGTGGAGCCAATCACAAATCCTTACAGCCTCTTAGGAATCGATTTAGGCCTCAGGCCTCTCCTCAATGTTTGCTCAGCAAATCCATCAGGATGAATCATAACAAAAGAGATCAACAAAGCTAGGCTACCAATCTTGAAAACAGATATAGTACAACTAAGCAAGAACAACGTAAATTTTCATACTCCTCGATCGCTCCGCAATAAAAAAGATCCAACTTGTAAAAAAAAAATCGAACTTGATATTCTTTAGGTAAGATAATAGAACGCATACACATATAATTAAACATGTTATACCATCATTAATCATTCCGGGATTGTTATACTAACCTACAATCAATCAAGAACAATAAACCAAAAAGTCTTGAAAAGATGCATGGATTACCCAGCAAGCAATCGGTCAACAAAAATGAGCAACATTTTAAGCTTGGGCCTCCAATCCAGCGTGCATCTCCACAGTCATAGCATTGACAACATGCCTCAACCCCCCTACAATGGAGGAGTCCTCTATCATTCAATATCCCCACTGGTTAGGTCGGCAGGCCCGGGCCCAGGCCCAGGTCCAATCGTCAAAGGCCCAGTCGTAAGAGATAACTTCCCATGCATACACGAAGACTTACGTAAAAACCTAAACCTAGCAGTTATCTCATATATAAGGTACTATTTCGCCATAATTCAGGTACGAGACTCATACACTGATTTTCTCTGCTTTTAGCTGCCCAATACCTTCACCAAAAACCTAACTTGAGCATCGGAGGGGCCTGCCGACAACTAACCCCCGGCGTGCCTTTGTTGTTTTGCAGGTATTCCCGAGCCTGAACCTCCCGAGATGATGGATCCAAGCAACAGTATCCAGCCTCAACAGAATCATACTGAACCATTTGGCGCCCACCGTGGGCCCCGACGTCAGGGCACCACGTCCAGAAACACACAGATCAGTGAAGAGGCAGCAGCCAATCCTGATATCGCCGCTGTCACGGCACTGGTGCTGCAACGGATGGGTTCGCAATTACCTGCCTCCCTCCCGCTAGCACATCACGAGTTCCATGCGCAATCTTCACACCTGAACGATCAGCCACAGCCTCAAAACTAAGATCAAGAAGAGCAAAGCGTAGGCCTGGAGGATAACGCCGAGACTAACTCGCATCCAAACCTCCAACACCCTCTAGATGCAAATCCTCCTACACCGCAACAAACCTCCCTCACCCGGAGGCAGATAGAGGAAGCGACCGATCTATTAATTTGCCAAATCCTACAGTCTCAGTCGAAACAACAGCAGACGCCCGCTCGACAGATGGGTGCGATGGCCGATCGCCATTCTGCTGAAGCCCTAGAAAAAATTGTGGACGATCGCATCAATATGGCCATAAATTCCCGTTCGACTCATCCATCAACACAATACAACAACTCTCCTTTCATCCCGACGATCTTGGATAGCCTCCCAGCGGTCGGTACCAAAATTCTGACGCCTGAGAAATACACTGGAAAGATCGATCCCCTAGACTATTTGTAGCACTTCCAATTAATGATGAACCTACATTGCATCTCGGATGCCATTCAATGTAAGGCATTCTGCACCGCTTTTCAAGAAGGAGCTCGGTAATGGTTCAATAGCCTACCCCCGCCTAGCATCACTTGTTTCGAGGATTTTAAGCTGCTATTCCTCAATCAATTTGCCACAAGTAAACGGCCACAGAAGACTACCTTGGAAGTGATGCAGTTGACCCAAGGAAGGAACGAAAGTTTGCGGGAGTTCATCACTAGGTTTAACAATGAAGCTGTTGAAGTACCTGACCTCACCTGCTCGTCAATGTTGGCCGCACTTATGAGCAACACAAGGGATGAAGAGTTTAAGAAGTCGTTGGCTCTCGATCAGCCCAAGTCCATTCAAGAAATAAGAAGTAGGGCGGACAAGTATATACAGCTCGAAGAAGTGTTGAAAAACACAAAACGTAGAGCAGACGACCGTGGGCTGAGTGACAAAGCAGATGACTCACAAAAGCAGCAGAAGGATCAATCGAGCTGGAGAAAGCCGACCGATCGACAGGGAAAAAGACGTGAATCCTTCACCCCGCTCAACAGGCGATATGCGAAAGTATTGGCAGCATGAGAGCAGATGGGGAACCCCTCGGAGAACCTACTCAGTTGAGAACTCCCATCAGTAAAAGGGACCTCAATTTATATTGCCGTTTCCATAGAGATGTCGGTCATGAAACGGAGGATTGCAAGGACTTTAAGAGAGAAATTCAACTCCTTATCCAAAGGGGAAGGTTGAACAGGTTTTTGAAGTACGGAAGAAATATCGATCGAAATAACGAGGGCAGAACCGATTGGTCTAATAAGTAGCGACAACCTTGGAGGCTAAATGACAGGAATGATGTTGGAAGGCCAAACAAAAATACGGACGATCAATGCGACAGGAGAGGGCGGTCCAGGGCAAGAGGTGATAGAAACACCAGACAACAGGACGACCGACCGGTTAGGGTCATCAACATGATTTTTAGGGGTAGTGCAGCAGGAGGGTCCACCGTCAAAGGAAGGAAGAGGTATGCCCGATAGATCGCTGAGGGCCAATCAGCAACGAAAAAGCCACAGATCGATGAGGTGATCTCGTTCGACGAATTCGATCTGGCTGGTGTAAGCTGTCCTCATGATGACGCGCTAGTAGTCAATCTGAACATGCATGGCAGTGAGGTAAAATGGGTGATGATCGATACAGGTAGCTCGGCCGACCTATTGTATTATGATGCATTCAAGCAAATGGAGATACCAGAGGAT
>JAOSBM010000002.1:10855219-10870486 GCA_027568955.1 Erythroxylum tenue | reverse complement strand
CAAATCAAACTCACCCACTTCCCGCCACTCACCCTGCACACCTGTGTCCCCATTTTCAGTCTCCTCATCATTCAAGAAATCTTCAGACGGTTCTTTCTCATCCCTTTGTCCATTGTTTCCCCATCCATTCATCATCTCGTCTGGGTTAACCGAATGGTCCTGGTCTCCCATGTCATGTCCAATTGGGACATTGTTACCTTGTGACCCAAGAGCGCTCGCCCTTATTGGGGTTCGGGCCATCATTTCAGCATGTGCATGGGACTCTGCCCGAGCTTGCTCTGCCTGAACCATGGCAGCCATTCTTAATTGAGCCTCTCGACTAGCTTTCTCTCGAGCATCCATTTCTGTTTTCAAATCCAAGAGCATCCGTTTCTCTTCCTGAAGTAGAGCTTGCTCAATCATCAATCTTTCCTCTGAACGGAATTCACCCATCGCTCTTTTGCGTGTTATTATGTTGAAGGCTAAGGCCTGTTTCTCAAATGTTCCTGTGAACTCTGCCACTTTGGCTGCAATGTTACAGTCCCACTGCTGGGAACGTGATGGCATCTGACCAGTTGTATCAGAATCAAGAATTCTATCATCTTCCTCTGCTTCATAGTCTGCTACCACATGATAGGGGAGTAACCTGCATCCATTGAAAGGAAAGTGCAGATAAAGAAGGCAGGAAATTGCAACAAATTCCAGAACTGCAAATATAAACTTCTGCAAGGAAATCAAGGATAATCAAGTAGCCATGACAAAATGACTTATTGAATCAGTAGCTACAACAAAGGAAAAGTGCAAATAAAGAAGGCAGGAAATTGCAACAAATTCCTGAACTGCAAATATAAACTTCTGCAGGGAAATCAAGGATAATCTAGTAGACATGACAAAATGGCTTATTCAATTAGTAGCTACAACAAGAAGAAGTCATCCAAACTCAATAAACGAGAGCCATCTACCTATTTCTTATTGAGGATAGGCAACATTCTCAAACTGGCCAAAATCAACATTTTAAAGCCAGCAAGTGAAAGCTGAAGAAGGTTCAGACAAACAGCTTCAAAGTTCATACAACAACAACAAGATAAACAAGACATTTGTATTATATTGCTTTATTCAGATACATGTAAATCAATTATATTCTGTTTACTTTCTTCTATCCAAATAACAATGAGTTGCATGCAGATAAAATCTAGTTAAGCAGTGCCAGAATATACAAATGAATGTCATCAACATCTTGCCACCAGAAACACACCCCACCCACCACCTCGAAAGGAAGATTGAATTAAAAAGAAAAGGAGATTAAAGGAATACTAAGCTAATATTACAAAACTAGCATGCATAGAATTAGCAAGCAGAGCAGCAGAAATATATAAGAATCCAAATGCAAAATATGACAAAGTGACGCTTGAAGGTTAATTCCAAATGATTGTAGAATTGTAAATCTGTTCCAAGTTTCAGAAGCGCATGCAGCAGAGTTTTTCCAGTTGTTTCAGACACTAAAAGTACACTAACCCACCTCGAAACTTTGACAGGACATCCTTCAAAGGGCACACTTTAGGGTGGTTACTTCTTATTAGTAATAAGTTTCAACAACATATTGCAATTCTATTGTTTACCCAGGGAGATGCTACGCTTCTTGTTAATATAACCTTTTTGGATAAAATATTCTGCTGACACAAAGACTAGTAGAGCATCTCAACATCTAGACAGACACTCAGACAACATAAACTGTAAATCAACATTGTTAATCAAAATGTCAGTGAAGGATGATCCTATATGTCCAATAAAGTTTCATGAATGCTAAGATAAATGTGAACACATACAACTTAAACATGCACACAATTGCCCAATGAACAAATCATGCATAGGAGTTCTTTTTCATTTGTAACATTTGGACAGTGGCTAGAGATGTTGACATGTCACACTACTGAATTCTTGGAAATGAGGAGTGGGAAGGATGCTCGTGTATGTTTTGGTCCACATATCCGAACAAAAACTCAATTTCTTTGAGATGATGAAATGAACATTCCAGAAATGTTGGCGCCTAAAAAAATTTCTTTTTCACTCTGGAAAGCATCCACTGCTACTTCCAAGCTAGTCTGATTATATGTCTTTTTCCAAATTAAAATGATGTTAGTTAAGTTTGTAATCTACAGTTAACTTGTATCACTGAGAGGCGTTCATGAGCAACAATGAACTGGCTCATCATACTGGGGACGAGTATGGCAAGTATGAAACTTTTCCCAGCAAAGTCTGGAGGTTTCCTGCCCAGAAAGAACAATTTCTACATTTTGTATCAACTCCAGAGGGCAAGGAGAGTTCCAAGGTTTTCATCCAACTGGCTGATAATAACCCTTTCATTTTCTTTTCACTGCAAATCAATTGGTTTGTGGATTCGAGTAATAAAGCCTCTGGGTACTGGATAAGGCATAATCATTGAAATTGAGTAAAATGATGCAAACAACTGCTTTCCTTATTTTGAATAACTCGTAACATCGCAATGGTAGTCATCTTTAGATATCAATGATTTACATGAAGTAAAAGAGAAAAAGGAAATAAAGCAGAGCAGAAACTTGCTAATGGGATCAGGTACTTGTTTCACACAATCAACGTGGACCATTTACCAACCTTTGGTTTTAAGTATGCATCAATAACAATTTATTCATAACAAAATCAGTATTTAAACATAAAAGCAAAAATAGAGAAGGGAACATCATAAAGAAATCGATTCATCTTGATCAACATCCACTTGCCCTACAATTATGAACCATGTGTTTTACTCAAAAGAACTTCACAATTAGCTTACACATAACTTTGAAGAAGTACAAACCTATGCAGGATAAACTGGTAATTTCTCAAAGATTACTGCAACAACACTTAACCAACTGCATGATCTTGAAAAATGTCATGTTTTAGTTAGTGAAAACCACTATAAGCAAGTTTTCACCTCTGCTCATGGCATCCTTGTACATCAACAAACTGAAAGATGTTTTCCTACCCATTTCATGGGCAGTAACATGATGCACCTTCTGATTTTTAGAATTAGATCATTGAAATGCATATTCTAGCGAAATATTTTCCAGAACATTATAAATAGATAACAGCATGTGAGACTATAACTCTCCAAATTGGCAGTAAAAGAAACAAAATCTATCACCAATGATGGTCATAACACAACACAACAAATACATCACAATAAATAATTGCAGATTGTTGACAAATCTATAAAAATTCATCAGAACTGATAGAAGATAAGCTAGCTAACAGGAAATATAATGAGCCAAAACCAACAAATTGAGAGTCAACTATTCAAAACCAGTACCCTATGTAGTTTTTTGTTTTCCATTCTATCTTTCATTGGTTAGGAACATTACAGGAGAAAATCAGGAGAACCATTTGAAAGGCCTTTTTTCACTCCTTGCTCTTCTACATTACTCTGCCACATGTACTAATGTGAAAAATGGAAAACTGAAAACATCTTCATCTTCTCCAATGCCAAGTGGCAAACTTAATTCCGTCCTCATGCATATGAATTCTAGCGATAAGATGCTCATGGGAAGGAAAAAGAAATTGTATCTCAGTTCAATGATGTTTTCTTCTTTGAAGAATTCAACTGGAATGAAATCACACTTCAACAAGTAACATCTGACAAAATAATAGTTGCAATGATAACATCTGACAAAATATGATTGAAGTAGTAACCTCTGACAAATTCAAGTATCCAACTCAGCAATTCTTTACTACACTCGCATCAAATAAAGTAAAGGTATTAGAAAGCACAACTTTACACAATCAATAAAAAGGCCTCTTAACAATCAAGATTTCATTTTTTATAGTTCAGAATCCCACTTCACACTTATGCCTAAATTTCCTGGAAGACTGTTTAACCCTCAAAATTAAGCATCGTATGCGTATAAAGAGGTTGCATTTGAGTACGAACACCCCTATGTATGAAGCCACAATATTGCACCCTAATAAAACAACAATCTACACACGAACAAGGAAATCCCATTCGGCCAAAATTAAGGAGAACAGTGGGAAGAAGCCAAAGAGACGGACTTGCAAGAACTTATTGGCAGAGAAATAGATGGCATGAGAAAAGCCAAACCTTTCGCAGGCATCCTCAAGAGAAGAGAAAGGACGTTTGAAATCAGGATGGCAGACCCGCCAAGCATCCTGGTACGCCATCTGCAGCTCTACCTGGTTAACCGGAGGGCGAATCGCCTTCTGCTGCTGTTGTTGCTGCAAACTGGGGCTGGGATTGGCATTAGGGTTAGGGTTAGGACTGGGGCTGGGGTTGGGGTTGGGGTTGGGGATGGGTGTGGGGTTGTTGGGGATGGGGGTGGGTGTCTGAGACTGGAGACTGGGAGGGCGGGGAATGCCAGGAGTGCGCAAGTGGGCGTCTATGTTGGAGGGGAAGCGGGAAATCGCCGCCGCTTTTTGCTGCTGTTGGTGGGCTTGTTTCTGCAATTGTTGTAACAACAGCAGTTGCTGTTGCTGTTGTTGTTGTTGGTGCTGCTGCTGCTGTTGCTGTTGTTGTAAGAGTATGTGTTGCTGCTGTTGTTGTTGTTGCTGCTGATCCATTGTCTCTTTCTTTTGTCTATAACCTCTCAAGGCCTCGCTCTTCCTCTCTGTAATAAGATTTACAGTTATGTCTTTTATTCTTCTTCTGATTCGGGCCTGATCTGTCCCAAAGTGTCCTCTAAATGTTCCCTCGTTCTGCGCTTAGGTTTTCCATGTGTTCGTCTGGCAGCAGACATGAGAACCAACGGTTACGGATTTCTGCCTTAATTCTTCTTCTTTTTTGGATGCTTCGCCTTAATTCTTCTTATTAGAAAATATATAAAATGGAAGAAGAAATGTTTTACGTTGAACCCGATTCAATCTAAACCTCCCTTGGACCGGACTTGAAATTTTACTATTTGATGGAGAAGTGGACGATCCCGAGTCCTGACATCGACGCGAAGATTCACATTCACACGCATGCGTCGAATGGAATCACTTGAAAGGATGGCTCAATAAGGCAACGCTGGATGCGGAAGTGGAACCCATTGAATGAAATTATTTTGGGTTGGTTTGGTTTGTCCCAATCCTAACCCTATCAAAATTATAAGGCCCTCATGCTGTACAGACGAATCGCAACATCCCAACAATGACATGAAAAGAAATAACTGAGCCCACAATTTGAGGCTCTTCTGAGATTCGGAAGCACCAGCTAGAGACTGGACTTAAAAATATAAGACATCTAGAGTGACCACCTAGGCAGCCTGAGCCTAGTTAAAGGTGGAGGTGAGAACTAACGACATTTTGTGCCGCCCACAACCCCTGCTGCTGTTGGTGATGCATACTTATGCGTGGGCCATTCTCTCACACTCACTTACTCGTACACATGGGATAGGTTACAAAAGATAGGTGGGCTTAAACGATCCTTTTATACTGTTTCTTTTCTTTTTCACTACGGTAATTATTATGAATCCCGTATTAAAAGATCACCAAAATAACGGTCTTTTTTCCGTTTCCTTAGGAAATGGATGGAGGACCAAATTAATAGGGAATAAAGAAAACAAAAACTGCACAAAAAAGGAAAAAAGATAGTTTCACCCAACATTGCGTGGAAACTCAGTTTAAGATTCTATATGAAAATACCCACAAACTTGAGAACCAAGCAAGACTTGGTTCCAAAGCTTTGTTTTTTGCTTCTTTTCCTTTCCTCTCATTCTCACCATGCACACTCTGAACAACTAAATAAAACGCATCAAGCATGTCAAACTACATTACCAATCTCTGAGAAAGAAGCAATGAGAAAACTTCCCCAATTTTTGCAACTAAAATCTAAGAAAGAAAAGAAGGAAAAAAAAAAAAAGAAGATGAAAGAAACCAAGCAAGAATGCACATAGCCTAATACTGCCTACAAAATATTAGGAAGCTGGGAATCTAATCTCTGTTGCAACTCCTTAAGCTTCAATGAAAGCTCAGTCTTTTGTTCTTTGTAGCTCTGCAACAAGTATTCTTTTCCTTCCAACAATTCCTTCAATTCTCCCACCTCTCTCTTCAACATATCAATCTTATCCCCATCTCCCCTACCCTTTTCTTCTGGCTCAAAACTGTCGTCCTCATCAGCATAACCATTTGCGTGGCCATTTCTCAGCTCAGATTGCCATTTTATTATTGTTGAGGACTTCTCGTTGCTGCCTGCATGTTTCACACAGTGATCAGCAATTGCCTTCCTCAACCTCTGAATTTCTCTCTCAGAATCGAATAAATTCCTGTTTGCCACATCAAGCTGTGATTGTAAATTAGCAGACAGCACCAGCTGACCACTCAGCGAATTCTGCAAGTCCGAAATTTGATCTTGCATCTCCATTATCATGTCATCTCTTCTTTTCAATTGCTGCCTTAACTTCTGTATCACTTCACGCTTGCTGAATATGTCAGAGCCAGATTCTGATACACACGGTGAATCAGAGCAATTTGAATGGTGAAATGGCTTTGGTGGCAACTCAAGGCGATCGAGAGAAGATACCCATGGGACACCATTCTCCTTGGAAAATTCCGGGGCAGGAACAGTCACTAGAGGGAGGGAAACTTCAGACTCAGATAATATGTGGGGATTTGGAGGGAAATTAATCTCGGCAATCCCTTCATTCCCTGCTCAAGTAAAAATTGAATATGAAATTACCTTCAAGGGAAATCTTGGATTAACAACAATATCTTCATTTCATGTTCCAGTTTGAATAACATAAAATTGCAGGATACAAGGAATTTTAAAAACAAATATAATACTCGGTAGGTTGATCCACCAATTTCAGTATTCAGCTTAAAAAAGGTTATTTATATAATATTAAAGCCTTAATAACCAAGTCATGAGGTGTTTTAACCATGCTACCATCGTCTGATTTTACAAGAATTTCAATCACGTGACATAATGTTTCACATGCAGAACACGCTGAAAGTTAGAGTGTGAACTAATGAGGTTCTTTTCAATATTAAATTTTTCGGTTTGGAGAAGGTATTATAGATGAACAAATAATTAGGCACTGAACAGGGCCTTCAAATCACTGGGAACAACAAGTACTGTAACCATTGGAAAATAATGCAGGGAAGTAGGCCTAAGAGCTAGGTGGCTTCGGATATTGGAAGTTGAAACTTAAGCATATAATTAAGGTCCTTTAAGAAATAATAGGACTTCATAATTCCTAGAAAGGCAGCTACGCAAATGATCTTCCTTCACCATGTCCACAGAGCAACCAAAACATAAATGCAAGTACTTATTTTAATTCGGCAGTGATCTACTATTGAGGAGCTAGTGAGGGGGTTTGTTTTGTTTGTGTTCATCCTTCAAAATACTGTAAAACTGTCAAGATAAAATGTAAAACCCTACAAACAAGCATCTGTGACTTTCACTACGTTAAAAAACATAAATAAAAGAAGAAGAGAAGATGCTAAAAGCATTGAATGTGAGTACAAAGCAGTAATCCTACCAGTGCCCACTAATCAGACCAAGCAGTATGATCCCCTACCATTAACTTAAACAGGTGATGCTCGAAAATGAAATTTTTCAGAATACTTCTCTAACATCATACCCAAAATGCAGTTGAAGCAAGCATTATCATCTTGTGTGAAGGAATGCATGTTTGAATGGATATGGCAACCAGGTGATCTTATGTCAGACGATAAACCATTTCCTGAAATGAAAAGTGCACTACTTCAAGAGATGTTATACCAAAGCCAGTTTGCAATTGATATTACCAAACCTTTTATAGTGTTTCTAGAATTTGGCTGATGCTTTGAATCCAGTGTCTGCTTCAGCTTGTAACCAAAGCGAATTGACAAGGTACTTAACAAGGCCCCACCCGCAATAAGAATCCAATTTGGTCCCTCACTCTGGAAACCTTTAGCCAGCTGACCTCTGGGAGCCCCATTTGTTCTTCGTTTCATTTTAAGAGCAACTATAGAGCAGGAAGAAACTCACTGGTCCACCCAAATACCACCGCATTGGCTAACTAAGTCTCCATTGCTACCTAGATGCCAATATTATTCTAAAAAAAAACAAGAATTGACAACTTTTACAACAGATTGTCATATATACATAGCATAAATGCATAAGAATGTCAGCAATGCAGAAATGATTTTCTTTACATGTTATTCCCATATGTGAATTGCATCTGACATACACCTTACAAGTATGTCACTTAAATTATTACGAATTTGAACATGCAAGCAAGCCCGAGTGACCTTCAAGTACTCGTTTTCTAAACCAATAGTACACCAAATATATCAACTTTGGCCTATAGATCTGCTACATGACCACGTCTAGAACACTAAATTCAAACATAGTTTTATAGAATCATAATCATATAACAAGATGCGAATAGGAAAATAACCAAGACTCTAATGGAAACAGAGCCCTGTAAATGATTCACGAAGAGCTTGATAGGTGACCAAGAAAACTACCATAACTTTTCTTATTGAGCAGTCACCATGTTTTAATATTACCAAAAGTCTTAACAAAATTTGGCAATAACAGTTCATTTACAATGATGAATCACATAGTCATATGAATAATGAGAAAAGAGAATCCAAGAATAATGGATAACTAATACATAAAATAATTCTGCATGGTCGGTTAAAAGCCTGAGCTAACATCAAAACTTTTCAATCTAGCAGTTCAATTGGAATCACCAACACAAACACAGACTGGTAACAACAAAAAATAAATAAACAGAAAAATATCACAGGAAAAATGTTTCCTACACTCCGTCTTGATACCAACCCTCACCAGACTTAAAGTAAATAACCCATGTTGAGCCATCTTCAGCGCTTTAACCCTCTGTTGGACAATGTTTACATTACATCCCACTAACTTGAGTGTATGTTTGCATACGATGGCAGAATTTAAGGTAAGAGTAAGACCACTGGTTTGACTATACTCGTACCTTACCACAGGTCTTTCGTTCATGCCCATGTTAAACAAATTCCAAAACCCCCGCACAACCCCCGTACCTACGGAACCAGCAACCTAAAAGGGGGCAAAGAAGAACGAAAAAGCATGTAACTCTCAAAATAATTCTCCATCTGGAACCCAAACATTAGTAATAAAAATCAGCACCAATTCGTCAACGATAATCAAAAGGTAGCATTCAACAATACTAACAAAAAGAAACACAAAAGTAACAATTGAAATGAATAAAATACAGAACAGAAGCGACCAAGGAAACAGTCCATCATGGATTAACGCTCAAAAGCAGCATTAAACACACCAGATTGCAGAAATGGATCAGAAAAGTATGAACTAAGCATTTATTAAAGGAACAAACCTCATTCTTACCAACAAAAAAAAAAAAAAGAAGGAACAAACCTCATTCAATGGACTAGGGTTATAATACAAACTGCAACTGTCGTTTCTTCTCTTTAACTCTCCCTCCCCCTCTCTATCTCTCTAAAGCTTCCTCGAGACCGCCGCTTTAAACCTTTTTTATATAACGTTCTCTCTCTATAGTCCTCCTTTCTCTGTAGGAAAGTACCAGACACCAAATATGAAGGAATACAGAGTCAGGGCAGGTTTATTTGATGTTTACCTTCTCTCTCAAAAAAAAAAAAAGGAATGACATTTTTTCCCACGTCATCACGGAAGGTGAAATAATGAAAATATGCACTTGCCGAGCACGGTGTTATGATTGGGCTTTCTTTTGTAAAAGGGCAGGTGATAGCACCTATGACCCAACCAAGAAGTATTGTGGCTTACTACTCTAATTGGCCTTTGACCTTTTGGAATTTTTCAAGGCACGTCCGATGCGTGAAGTCTTTTGGCAGTTGTGTGGTATTATTCAGTAAATTTCAGCTATTTATTTATACAAATTTTACGTTAATTTATATGAGATCTATATAAAATTCATATAAATTAATAGTTGAAATTCATGGTACATAATAAATATTATAAAATTAAAAATAGAATCTTATTCCTGTCTGGAGAGCTATGATGATTAAGCAATTGCCCTTAGCCCACCACTCATTTTAGATTAACTTGGCTTTCCCTATTAAAATTGGAGACAAGAGAATCGGGGTAGATCTAATTAAGTTAATTTAAGGGCTTATTATATCCAAGTATAGTTGTGACGATCGTGAATAAAAATAATATTGTTTTGTCAAATTATTAGTTATTACTTACTTATTGGAAATCACAATTGAGCTTCAATTTGATGCAAGAAGTTTTTTAATTAGTAATACTACTTTGCATTTTTTAATTATATTCCATTTCTTTATAATTTAAATTTTTTTTACTATCATTTGCTTCTATATGATATTATCTAGTTATTATATAATTTTATGACATATTTTGTTTATTTAATTTAAAATTTTTCATGTTAAATTATTTTAAGTAAAAAAATCTATAATGTAATAGCTAAATAATATTATAAAATAATAGGTCATAATTTTTAACATATGGAAATTAAAGTGAATTTTTTAAAATAATAATAAATACTGTAAGTGTTTTAAACCACAAAAATTATCGACCATATTTTTGTATTTTCAACCACGTGTATATTATATATATTATTAATATTACACATTAAATTATTTTTTAAAAATTAAAAAACCAGACAAAGTAGTTTGAATAAAAATTACATGGTCACATGCTCGTATAAGTGACTGTAAGTTCGCAAAAACACCTCGTTGATGGCAACAATTTCAAAATTTTCAGCAGTTCACAATTACAGCGTGTATTTTACAATGGTGGTGGGTGAAATGTGAATGGTGAAGATAAGTCAAAAAAATACGTTTGTGGGGTGACAGAGAAGCTGGACAATGAGCAGCAATGCGAAAGGGTGGCAAGGAGAGGGGGGCAGGGGTGGCTGCGCTGGAGGGGGAAGGGGTGAATCGGGTGGAGACTGGCAACTGACACGGCGAAGGGGTGGCGACTGCTAAGGGCTGACGACATTAGCGGCGGTGCTGGTATGAGAGGGAGAGTGTGTGAATAAAGAGAGAACTAGATGTGAGAGAGACGAAGGGGAATAAATAAACCTAAAGCAAAACCACATGAGAGAGAGTGAATAAAGAGCGAACTAGGAGTGACAGAGGTAAAGAGGAAGAAATAAACCTAAAACGCAGAGAAATAGAATTATAAAACGGCATCATTTTGTTCATTAAGTTAGTCGAATCTCGGGCAAGGCTCAAGTTTGGGGGCTCGACTATTCTCCAACCTTTGGGCCCAGGGCTCTGTCAATTCAGGTCTTGCTACTTAATCACTGACCCAGATGACCCCTCTTGTCATCCCCAACAGGAGGGAGCTGTAAGGTATAAAGAAGTTGTTAGGTGTTGGACAGAATTGCAAGGGAGCCGTAAAAAAATTTTAAAAGTTAGTTCACTTGTGACATAAATAATATATATGACATATACATTAAAAAAAAATTATCGGATTAGTTATATCAGTACTTTTTCATCACCATTAATAACACCCAATTGAAGTCTCACTTAAATGCAAAATTTGAAGAGGTTCAATATTACGCAACCTTATTTCTATCTAGTAGAGAGACTGTTTTTAATAGACCCACATGTAATGTGTCATAAAGATCTTACAAAATTATAAATAAATATGCATACATATCTAATAAATAAAGTAAATTAAATCAATCAATCAAATAAACACAAACGATAAGAAAAACAACTAAATACAAAAATACAACACGATAAAAATAAATAGTAAAGAAAAACACTAATCGTAATATTAAAAAAATACGAGCAAGAGTAATAATTATAACATAAAATAACGTACAAGTAGAGCATGTATAAGATTATCAATAAATAGTAATAATTATATCAATACTATTAATGGATAATCTAACGACAAATTATTTTATGAAAAATTAAATCTTGAATATTTTAGAGTTTTTTAAGTATTATAAAATTATGAAAATTTTAATTTTTTAATAATTAAACATTACATCAAATATATTTGAAAATAAAAATTGTTAATAAAAATTAAAAGAAAATATTTGTATTTTAGTAAAGATTTTGAGATAAAGAACTTAAAATTAATGTTTTAAAAACTAGAGCAGAAGTTAAACCGATAAAATAAAATGTTTAATGTTTAAAGTTTTAATGACTGTCATAAATCAGTTAAAGATTAAATAATATTGAAGATGTTGAAAAACAATTAAAAAATATCATCCTTACTAATTAAAAATTTTAAAGTTCAATTAAAAATGAAGATTGTTAAATAAAAATTAAACGGTTTATTTTAGTTTATAACAATTAATTAGTTTATAAAAACTCACCAATTAATTAATAAACTGATCATTCTAACAATAAAAACTATTAAATTAAATCAAACCGAAAAATTAAAAATTAAACTGAAAATTGTCCAATTTAAAAGTTTTACTGTTAAATCGGTTTGATTTTTAAAACATCGCTTAAAACAACTCGTTTGTAAATTGTAAATTACATATTTCACGACACTATTTCTTCTTTCTGAGTGAGAATAACTTTACATCTTATATGTTGGTAGTTTATTTAGTTATAATAACATTGAATGTTATAGGAGCAGAAAATATTAGTAATAAAAGATATGAAAGATGCTACTTGCACTTGGCATATAACTTATCGGAGGTATAAGTAAAAAGGTACGTGCGTTATTGCAAAGGCATAAAGATAGACCAAAAAGAGGATTAATAATTAACATTTCACTAATTTTGGGAAGAAAAGCTCCTTTCAAAACCTCTCGTGCTCACTTAAACATATAAATTTCCCATTTTGTATGTTGCATAATCAAATGAGAAAGAAGACGTTAACGCGGGAAGCAACAAAAGTCCGTTTTGAATTTTATTTGAAGCAGCATTTAAATAATGACCTCATGGTTGTAAATGTATACTAGCGCATACACGGATATACGATTATGCCAAAAATAGAATGAAGTTGTCTCCCTCTTTCCAAATCTCTATGATTCTATGTAGTTGTCTCTATGTTTTCTCTTCTGTTGAATTAACAAACATCACGACCTAACTTTTGTGTGTTGTTTTTCTATTATTTTAAAAACTTTATTAACAATAGGTATCAGAGCGGCGAATCTGGGAATAATCATGGCTGAAGGCACAAGAGGCGCGAAGCTACAATGGTTGGAAGAAAACTTGAAAAGCCTGATGGAGGCGCAAATTTGAAATGAGAAAATGTTGCTAGAATCTCAAGATAAGAGTGAGTGCATGCTGTCGGAAATTTAAAACAGAGTGAACAAGGTAGAAAAAGAGATGACGGAACTGAGAACCATACTTTTGCAAGAAGGTCGAGACAGCAAGGTGAACTAGGATTGACGAAACCAACATCCCAGAGTAGCCAGTCGCGACAAGAGGCAGAGGAAAATGCCACATAGACGAGATTGAGTATAATCGAATTTCCCTCGTTTGACAGTGGAACTACTAAGCTATGGCTATACCGTTACGAACAATTTTTCTAGTTGGATCATACTTATGAGAAGATGAAGGTGAATGTCGCTATTCTACATACAGACGAACGAGCACAGGAATGGTATCGCCTATACATAAGGAATCATAATAAAACAGAAGTGGTCAATTGGGAAGAGTTCACGAAGGCTATTAAACAGAGGTCTGATGCGGAGATTTTTGACAATCCGGTGGGGGATTTCAAGGATTTAAAGTAGACGGGAACGATATTAGATTATTTTGCCCAGTTCGATCATCATTCTAACAGACTCTTGTTACCAGTGGAGTATTTGATTGGATTTTTCATTAAAGGGTTGAAAACTGAGATTGGGGTCACAGTGAAATTGCATGAACCTCGCTCTCTGTATCAGGCTCACACATTAACTCTGAAGCAAGAGGCGATACTATTGTCAATGGGAAATACGATGCTTTATCGAACCCATGCAACAAGGAACACGAGTAATGGGGGCAATTTTAACTCAACCCCAATACCTTTGCAACTAGACACCATTAACTGAAGTCCCAACACAGAAGGAATCTTACCAACACCTTCTCCAATGTTCCGCTCTCCGTCAGTAAGATCCTTTAAGCCCTCAAAATCTATTAGCAGTAAGGATTTTGACGAGAAAAGAGCGCAGGGTCTTTGTTTCTGGTGCTACGAAAAATATAGCTTGGGCCATAAATGCAAGAAGTGACATCTACAATTTTATGTAATCTCAAGAGAGGATGACAGTGGGAAAACCTCACCAGAACAAAAGGAGGAAGATAGTGAAGAAGGTTTCGGTGAAAGAATGTCCGATGGTGTCTGTGCAAGCTAAGTTAGGATTATCTGGAGGGATGGAGTTTAAACAAACGAGGTTAGTGGGATGCATCAGCGGCGGCGAATTCCCATTTTGGTTGACAATGGAAGCATGCATAATTTTGTGGACTTTGCTGTAGTGAGGAAAGGGGGTTGTGATCACTGAGAAATAGAACCACTTTTATCACGGTAGGTGGTGGACTACAGTTGGAATGCAGGCAATATTGTAAGAATTGCGTCTAAACGATACAGGGGACGCAATTCACCATAGACGGGTTGGTGTTGTCATTAGGGGTGTGACGTCGTCTTGGGAGGTCAATGGCTAGTTGGGTTTAATAATGTATTATGTAATTTCAAGGATAGAACAATGACGTTTAACTGGGAAGGATGCATAATAACGATGTAAGGTAACCCAGAAGGAAGATCTCAGGTCATTTCGAATAAGGAGTTTTAGAAAACTTTGCAATGCTCAATAAACGGCCAACTACTAATGATGCAACTGACGATCCCGTTAAGTATCAATTGCAGCAGATGAGAATGATGGACGAGCAGTGGAGTGCCTTCGATGTTGTCTGAGTATGTAGAGGTATCGCTGGAAGCGAATCAGCTTGCCCCGAATCGCAAGCATAATCATCAGATTATAATGAAGGAGGGAGTCAGCACCATCAACGTTGTTGGCCCTTGAAATTTTTTTTTATTATAAGCATGATGAGACAACTTTTGGAGTTTTGCTAGATTTTTTTTAAAATGTTAGAATTGATTAGCATGTTAATTTGGGTTAGGTAATGTGACATAGGCTAAGGGTTTTTGAACTATTAGAGTAGTGGGATAGTGTAAGGCTAATTTTGGCAAGTTACTTGAGTTTAAAAACCATAAGGCATTAAAAGAAGGGCAAGGTGGACTTTTCTCAATCATTAAGGGTAAAATGGGGAAAAGAAGTGCTGTCTTCTTCCTAAAGAGGGGGGAAATGAAATTAGGAAAGGAAGGAGTGAAATAACAAAAATCAAGAGAGAAAGAAGAGAGGTTTCGGTGGTTGAGAGGAAAGAAGAGAGT
>JAOSBM010000002.1:10832087-10845506 GCA_027568955.1 Erythroxylum tenue | reverse complement strand
ACAAACAGCTAATGCAATCCGCTGGTCAAAACAGCTGATATAATCAGCTATCAGCTATCAGCTGATTGCCAAACAGGGCTATAGCATGATTCTCCCTAGCTTTGCTTAAATGACGCATGAAATCTAATCCCTTCCCACAAACGACTAACGGTCAAAACCCCTGGTAAACTTGAAAAGGGAAGAAAAGAAAAGCAGTAATACCGTAACATCTCACACTCTGTATTAGTTATTACTTGTAAGAGTGTTTTTTTTCAAGTTTTGTTTGAAATAGGCGGACTAACTCCTAAGTTAATACAACTCTTTGCTCAGTTTAATACCGTTTAACCCTATCTCTATTTTTAGCTGATGTTTTCCTCCGATTGTCTGGTAAAACAAAGGAAAATGCAGGTTTGTGAATTGGGAACATGACGAGGCCTACTTTAATTTAGTTCAATGGACATAGCAATCAGGAAAAAAAGTGTATCAGTGTTACTATTACCAAAAGATGAGGAATCTGTTATTTCCCTCTCATCTATATATTCATGATGATGATGCTAAATTCAAGACATATGTGGTCCATGTCAGTGGATTTATGAATAGGTTGTTTTGTATTGAGCCCAATAATGCCACAATAGTATGATACAAAACCCCAAAAGTAGGAAAAGCTAGTGGACCATATGAATATGATTCCGGGGAGCCCCCACCGTCCGAATTGTCACTTGAAATTCCAGCAACCAATCTGTGGCCTTAGAAAGATAAAAAAAATATTAAAAACTGTTATTAATCAAATCTTAATTATTATTAGTAGTTGAACAAACAACCCCTCAAAGGCCAATCCCCATTGAAAAAAGTTGGGTAAATGCATCCTGGAAGGGCTGCAGCTGGAGGATGAGGGGACAGAGACAGACAGACAAGTGATATAAAAAGGGATTTTGGTATTTTCTTTTCTCATTCTTCACTCTTCCATGATCCTACTTTTTCATATTCTTCCATGGAAAAGCTTTTAGATAGATATACTTTTTCTCTTAATGGAATATATCCTTTATTATTATTATTTGAAAAGAAATAGAGAGGAAATGAATTTGAAGTGGAAGATGCAATAAGTAGATACAGGTCCTGCCAACCACTTGAACGTGGAGTGGGACCAAAGCCATAAAAAACCCACATTCTACAAGGCACTTAGCAGCCCAAGAATCCATCACCCCATACATGCACTTGTCCCAGTGCAGTACAGTACTATCATTTTTCTTTTCTTTTTTAAAAAAATTATTTCCCATTCTCCAACAGCAGTAACACTTCTGAGGTAAAAGTTGAAACACATGTAACTTGCACTGTTTTCTTTTGCTGTCTTGGTCCTATCAACTAAAACACTCATCTTGTGCTTATGCTATACTTAAACACACAACTCAACACAAAGCTTGATGTTAGTACTAAGCTCACCAAAAACACAGACTTTTAACTTGATTAATGCATTCTCTCTCTCGTTAAAACCAGACCATTCTTTGCCTTGAGGATCCCCCCTCACAGACACTGCCCCCTTTTCTCAACACAACATAATCCACACAGGCACTGAGACGGTGACACACACTCATACATATATAATACGCATACTTATGGTTGAGGTACAAACCTGATCTGTGTCCCATGTGCCTTTTCTCTGCCCAGGCTCACGTTTAAGCTTCTGTGTCTGAAGAAGAAGCAGTACTGCTCAGCGGTTTTAAGTCCTAGTTCAAAGTTGGGGTGGGTGACGGCGGAGGAGATGAAAAGCGGTGATACTGGGGGACTTGTGGCAAGGAACTGAAATGGCTGATGGCATAGGGGTAATGGCAATGAGGTCTCCATTTACAGTATCACAGTGGCAAGAACTGGAACACCAAGCTTTGATCTTTAAGTACATGATTGCGGGTCTCCCTGTGCCACCTGAACTTCTTCTCCCCGTTCAGAAGAGTTTTGAGTCCATTTCTAATAGATTCTTCAACCATCCCACGGGTATAGTGTATATATATAGTGTGTACATTTCATTTTCTTGGGCATGTGCTCTGTGGTGTTGGTTGAGTTATTTTTTTTCTTCCTTTTTTCCTCATTTTCCCTGTTTAGATTTGTGAATCTTGTTAAACTCCACCGTAGCTCCGTATTTTCCAACAAATCTGCGTTTATGTTCTATGATTACTTTTCCTTTCTTTAGCTTGATGGCCATCTTGTGTGATTTCATTATTTTCTCCTCCCTTGGCTTTTGTTTTTCATTAGGTTTTGCATACTTTTTGAACTTTTCATCCAAAAGTTTTCAATTTAAGGGATACAGTTTTAAGTTTTTAATGCCTTTTCAATCTGAAAGAAATAGTCTGGAAATAGTCTTTTATGTCACAAATTTGGTCGGCTTCGAATACAAGATTCCGTTTTTGTTGGTGGGTTAGGCCTTACTGCATCAATTAAACGAGGTCTCATGTTAGTTTTTAACAATTCTGGAAAAATCTTTGAAATTGAACGTTTTCGCCTACTTTTGTATTTTGATACAAGCACTTCACCGTTGTTTTTTTCAATCTTTTTTTCAATCTTTTCCTTTTTGGATTTTATGATTGTTTATATGAGAAGATTTGTTTGTTCAGGGGATTTGATTTCTTTTTATTTAGTATTTCTTTGGTGACCCACATGATCTTGTTTAAAAACTTGGTGATGAAGTGCCTTTGTGACTTCTGCTATACTTTGTTTATGCCACACTGACATTGTGGATTCTAAACGTTAATAGAACTACTGATGGTTAAGGTTAGGATCTTTCATAGAATAGTGAACTCTCATGTTCTCACTGTCCCTGATCTGTATATTAAATAACATCTATTCTATGCGTGCCATGCTCTTGATAATCAATAGAGATCTTTTATGTTTGTGTGTCTCATTTTGAGCCTAATGTTTCAGTGGGTTATTACTCCTTGTATGGGAAGAAAGTGGATCCAGAACCAGGGAGATGCAGGAGAACTGATGGCAAAAAATGGAGGTGTTCAAAAGATGCCTATCCAGACTCAAAGTATTGTGAGCGCCACATGCACCGTGGCCGCAACCGTTCAAGAAAGCCTGTGGAATCACACACTGTGACGCAATCGTCATCACTGACTATCACTGATAGCAGCAGTGGAACCAGAAACTTTCAGAACCTTCCATTACACGACTTTGGTAATCCTCAGGGTACTGTTGCTGGAACTAACCAATCCCATTATCAGATGGACTCCATCCCTTATGCAATACCAAGCAGGTAACGCTTATTTTGCTGTATTGCGGGCAAATACTGTCCTGCAACTTCATTTCGTACTACTAGTATAAAAACCTGATATATTTGCTATTTGAAATATCTTTTTATTGTATTAATAAGAACATATTTGGTGTCTTCCTATGGTGGGTAAATTTCTCTTCCACGAAGTAAAATTTGATTGTGAAATATTGTAAAAAGTTCTCAAATTTCTGTTAAGCTCTGTTCCTGGGCCCTTCTGTCTCCAGGAGTTGAGAGATATACAAAACCTGACAAAAGCCATGTTTATTTGTTTGTCAGTCGATGTTTTTTAGTCTGGTACTATGCATAAGCTTTTCTCCTTACAAACAATCGTCTGACTGCCATTAGAATTTAACTCCAGCTTGTCAATGGGTGCAATGTCATCAAAAAGTTTAGGGTGGAGGTTGCAGATATTTTAGTTCCTTGACTGTCGGGACTGTTGATAGAAAGTAAACTGTCAGTTTCTAGTAAATACACTACTATAAAAATGGATTCCTTTGTACAGAAACTTAAGATATGGACGCATGTGTAACCATACTCTTAACTTAATGCATTCCATTTCTATCCTATCCTTTTTGCCTGAAGTTGGTTGGTGAAATAACATTGTAGAGGCCTCATTTCACCTTTTTGATTGTTTCCAAATCTGTTTGTTGATTGGTCCATCGGTTATCTGCAATACAGGTAAGGGGATGTTGCTTTTAGTTTTCTCCTTGGTTCAGGTTTCTGGGCCCTGATGTCTATGTTAGTTGTCATCAGAATGCATTGTGTTCACATAGTCTTTTACAGTCTTTTCCGGGCCCTGCTTGTTTACTTTGCTTTTGCTAATAAAATTCCTTTACTGACAAGCTTTCTAAAGTGTTTATTATATGTCAACTAGTGGCAGTATTTTTGGTGCTTTGAACTCTCTTCAAAAGGTTATAATATCCTCTGTGCTTCCTTTTGATCACATGTCTCTTAGATTTTTATGCGGTAGACAAGCCCCAGGAAAGAAAAACTAGGTCCAACAATGTTGTTATGTGTATGGCTTCTACGCTTTACTGTGTGTTCACTACATACCATAACACTAGCTCCTTGGCTAAGTCTCTGGTAATCCAACTCTTAAATGGTTGAGGAAAATAGACTTCCAATTGCCTATATGTTTCTTTCACAATCCTGTGCCTTATAAATAATAAATTGCAAAGTTATCATCCTATTAGGCATCAAAATGCCTAGTTATATATGGCACAAGGTTGACTCTGAAAAGTTAATGGCTATTATCCTTTTACCAGTTTAGCTGATAAAAACATATGTTTCCATGTTTTATCTGGAGAAATATAACCTTTCTTTGATTTGAAGAGAGAGTTGCAGCATCTGGAGATTGTTTAGGGATTATTTATTTCTCTGGAGGCCCAATTCTGAGGTGTAGTGAATGTATTCTGACAATAATAACTCCTCTGCGTATTACTCTGAATGTGGATTGAAAAGGTTGGAAGTCTGATGTCGATACATCAGACAGTCATTGGAAGATGTGTGGGAGTATAAAAGTGTTGCAGTTTCATAATGTCAAATATGAAGAAAACAAAAGTGATTCAATTTATCAAATTTTATCATAATTGCTGACACCTTATTTGGTGGCAGTTCCCATCTTCTCCTTGATTTTGTTGAGAAATCTGTTTAGAATTTTACTTCTGTAGCTTCCACTCTACTCCTCTGTTATGTGATTGAGGCTTGGTATTGAAACAATATGGTCGCAATTACTGGAGAACAGGTATGTTCAAGGTCTTAAGCATGGGGTTGGTGAACATAGCTTCTTCTCGGGAGGTTCAGGAAGCAACAAAGGTCTCCATATAGAGTCGCAGCTAGAAAAAGCATGGCCTCTGATGCAGTCCAGGGTTTCATCTTTGCCAGTGTCGAAATCAACTGACAACTCAACACCGGAAGTGCAAGGTGGTTATAGCCAGCGTTCATTTTTGGGCGCTGAATTTGCAACTGGGGAGCCCGTGACTGTGAGGCAAGATGGTCAGCCTCTTCGACCCTTCTTTGATGAGTGGCCAAAAACTCGGGACTCGTGGTCGAGTCTTGAAGATGATAGGTCCAATCAGACCTCATTCTCAACAACCCAGCTCTCCATATCCATTCCCATGACTTCATCCGACTTCTCCACACCAAGTTCAAGATCTCTACAGGGTGAGTATTCAAAATCCTGATCATCATTTTTGAGTGTAGATCTTTTATCTAATTCTTGTTTCTACAATAACACTGCAGATAACTGAGAAAGAGCAGAGAGCCGGGGCCTCTGATGTTGTTGAAGTTTCTGTAAGGCTCAGTGTCGTGTGACATGTTTTATATTCCTTCAATGGCTATGTTGTTGTCTGTGTTATGTGTTTTAGTCTGGAATAAAACAAACTCAGGAAGGTAGTTGGAGGATGTGGATTTTGCAGGACCAAAGGGCAATATGACTTGTGATTGATTACACCTATGTATGCTAAATAAGATTAGCTCCTGGCTGTTGGGAGCATGTATGATATGTCTACTTCCTTTTTCAAGAATACTAGTTGCTTGGATATGAATGCCGCCTTTTTACTGTCTTGTTATTTCTTTGTAAGAATTATAAACCACCACAACTTATGTGCACAGGCCATTATTAAGCACAAACGTACATCTAATTAAGAGCATTATTGTTGTTCACTCCTCAATTACTTTATGCATTGCATATGATTTGTAAATACTACGTTTCGGGTGTACTTTAAAAGAAATATACAACTGTAAATAAATGGCTGTTTTGTAATTTATTGAACTCATGATTTTGTTTTTACTTTCTAAAAGTTACTCCCTCTGATTCATAATAAGTGTCGTTTTAAAGGAATTTTAATTATTCAAAATAAGTGTCGTTTGTGACTTTTTATGCATATTTATAATTTGACTTTCAAAATTACCTTTTAATTTCTCTCACATTTTAATTACACAGATTATATTTTCAAGGTACTTTAACATGTAATTAATAAGGGTATATTAGATATTTCATTAAGTTTCTTAATAAGTGTGTATTTTTCTAAAACGATATTTATTATGAATCGGAGGGAGTACAAGACAAGAATAGATCAGATCAGGGAATACAATTTGTTGGATATATTGATTATTCTAGAGTTGAAATATGAGATACTAAAACCAAAAAGAAACAGAGGCACGATTCACGTGGCGTGGTGTTTGGAGCTTTTGCTTTTGTCCCGTACATGCACTTGTTCCAAGCCAGCCACCACTCTCATCTAGGCATTCAAATAAAATTGAGTTTGAGAAGGATGGCATTTGTGGGTGGCGGTAAAAAGTAAAACTGAAGGAAGCTAGTAAGTGCTTGATTCTTAACCACGTCCTGGTAAGTGCGTTCTTGATTTCTACCATGACGCCAGTAAAACTGTGCTTGGCCTAGGCACTGTAATCACGTCAAAGAAGATTCAATTCCAGCTAGCAACTCTCTCTCTCTCTCTCTCTCTCTCTCTATATATATATATATATATAAGCATATACTATTATTATCACATTCAATCTAAAGTTTCGCACTGAAGCAAAATTTAGGAAGGTTTGATAATACATAGCTTTATCCCTACATAATAAAGCGGCTGTTTCCGATAAACTCACGTGTAGATGTGATAAGAAAATATGATGCAAAATAACAAAAGAAATAATTAAAGAACTGGTACGCAGAATATTTAAGTAAATAAAATTACAATATAAGACAATAAGGATATACTTTATGGTTGACCAAATCTGCTATTACCTTACTCCTTGTAAAGATTGGCTACAAGGATTGGCTCTTTTTGTCGCTAGTCGCTCTAGGAGTCTTCACTTGGCAACCCTGAGGATACAACAATCCTACGTTTTTAGGCGTCAATTGCAGGAATCTGCCCCTAACTATGCTTGACTTGAAGCCTTTACCAAAAACTTACTACTCGCAAAGATATAAAGGATATTGGGTTGTACTTCCTATGCGGTAAGTATGAGGCGTGAAGACTCTAAAGGGTGTCGTTTATCCTTATCCTATCACGTCAAACTTTCCTAATTCTAGTAATTGTCTCAGTGAGAGTTAACTCTGACATATCTTTCTTGATCACTTCCCTCCAGGTCTTGTAAGACCTTCCTTTCCCCCTCTTGTAGCCACCAAAGTTTATTATCTCACAGTGTCGTATTGGAGCATCAGAGGACATCCTGCACACATGCCCAAATCATCAATGCCTTTTCTCTCTCACCTAGTTTGCAATACTAGCCACTGACCTCACTACCTGATTATTTAGTTTTCTAAAAATTTATAAACTGATTTAAAAATTTATAAACTGATTATGTAATTTGTATGTGATTGAAATTTAATTCTTTATTATGATTGAAAATATTTTAAAATTTATTTTCAATTTACAACGTTAGTCTAATATTTTAACTTTTATTTTTCCGATATAACTAAATACCAATAATTAATATGTTAATATTATTTTTTGTTTGGTACGGACGCACTAGAATCTGTTACAAGTATTCTAATTTCAATACCGTTGTTCAGGGTTGGACGTTCAAACAAATGCTCCCGAGCTGCACCACCTAAATGTTTTGCTTGTGGCCGGTGAGGAGGGAAAGCACAAATGAAAGCTTTTAAATTCACACACAGATAAGGCTTTCAAGTGCTTGACTCCTCCAATTACAACCTTTTAAAACTCTACTTTAGAAACTTTTATTCCTTGCTAGATGCATATATATATGGACAATGCGGAATATGTGCATCTTTCAATGACCAAACTTCACATTTTTATTTTCTCCGAAGTACAAGTGCAATGTCGATACCATGCCATACAGCTCAAATTGGCAACAATCAATACACGGATGTACAATCACCTGGAAAGTCATTACAAACTGCGGGACTGCTTTTCCCCTTAGTTTGCGGTTCTTAGACTACAACCGATACAATGATACTTGGTATATCACCATTGCATATGGGCGTATCACTTTGAACGCAAACAAAGGCACCTTCGTATGTAATGACCACACTGATATTACTTCCAACCTTACTCCCTTTCATCCCACCTACTCTCCGAATACAAAACCAACAAGAATATCGGTAAAAGAAATGGTCCTCTCGAAAAGGATAAGGAAAAGAGGACAGCGTAGCAATTTTGGTTGGTTTATGCATCATCAAACACTTAAAAACATGATACCAACAGGCACAGAGTACTTCACTTTTATTACAGAAGCACAATAATTGTAAAGATCCAACTTAAGTGAATTTAAGCTGTGACACAACATTGATATCTCACACAAATAACAATACTGAAAGCACACTGTTCCCATTTGCGAACGGAAAAATTCAATTCAAGACGCATAACTCCATCTCAGTTATAAAATCATCCATACTACAACTAGTAAGCAATCACTCATTCTTTCCATGATGACGCTTCTTGCTTCTGGTTTCAAAACGCTTTGTTCCTCTCCCAACCCTTGAATCATCAGATTCATTGGCATCAGAACCAGATGCTGAACCCGCTTTCCTGCTCTTCCGTTTCTGCTGTCTGTCAGAGTCTTCAGTCGAACTTGAATCTGATTCATCGGAATAGTGATTACTTCTTCTCCTTCTCTTCTCCCTCCTACTCTTCCTCTTATGACTTTGATGCTTCTCCTGTTCATCTGGGGAATCGTCCCTCTCCCTCCTACTCTTCCTTTTATGACGTCGACGATCCTCATCTTCATCCGAGGACTCATCCCTCTCCCTCCTCTTCTCCCTCCTCCTCCTCCTCCTCGTCCTCCTACCTTCATCCTCCTCCTCTGATTCACTATTTTCCCTCTTCTTACTCCCCCTTTTCTTCGACCTTCCCCTCTTCTTTATCTCACCAGAATCTGAATCTGAATCATCATTGTCCAAATCCACCCTTTTCTTTTTAGATGACGCAGACTTACTACTGTTCTTCTTACCATACCTTTCAGCAATAATCCTCTCAATCTCAGAATCAACTTCAGAATCAGAAGTTTCACTCTCTTCCTCCTCCTCCTCACTCTCCTCTTTACTTCCCACTGCACTCTTCCCATTGTTCTTTATTTTATCTAACCCGGACAAAACTGCAGCCTGAACAGCTTCTGCATCTTTGCTCTTAATATCATCCTTAACACTCAGAAAGTTTCTACATTGGAAAGAAAGGTGGCCAACACGCCCACACTTCTTGCATGCACCACGAGCCTCATCAGTAGCAGAGCCAGTGATGCGGGCAAGGGCCAATAGTCCCTGGAAACTCTGGTAAGCATTCTCAGCATCAGGTTCAGCAGTGGATGAATTCTGTTGGGATGAACTTTTGGAATCATCCTTGGTGGGAGCATATGGATCATACCCAATTGCGCTTTGCCATATTCCGTGCGTCTGGAGAGCAGCGCTACTGTGAACCCTATTGTTCGCAGGCATGCGAACCCTTCCCGCTGTAGCCGGCATCTTGAACAACAATAATCAAACTGAAACCCAAAATCCAATGCCGATAAGAAATTATCCAAAACGAACTAAACGGTTAAAACTTCATTCACAACAAACAGAATTAAAATCTTTTGTCCAAACCCATTCTATATTCACACCAAACAAATCTGGTCAATAACCATGAACCGGGGTTTTATCAAGCTTCGAATAAATCCAAACAGATCCCCTTTAAAAGAATTCAATCCATCTCGATGATGATGCCAAATGAAAGAACAAAACAATAGACTTCAATTCAGGAACCCAAAATCTAGGGTTTCGGCGTCGTAGGTGAAAGAGAGAAAAATAACAGTACAATTCAAGCGGCAATAGATTGAAACAAAATCGAACGTAACAGGGGCAAAAGAGACCAGAAAGTAATTACCCAAAAACACGATATGCAAAATCAACAGCAAGATCAAAGACAAAACGGGGTTTCCAACAACGGGAAAAGCAAAGAAACAGTAGATATTGATGTTTTTAAAACAATGCCTCACCTGCTTGTATTAAGAATCGGCAATCGACGAGGGTTGATCACAAGCAGCGACAGGCAGCAAACGGCAGAGAGAATGAAGGGAATAGCCAAAAGTTAAAAAAAGTAATCGGCCTATCAACTATTTAATAGCTTTTAAGAGAGACTCTCTCTATGTCGGTGTTTATTGTAATACGACACAAAAAAGGTTTTCCGCAGAACAGATGGACTTGCTCGCCCTGTATTGTCACGTATTACATACTACTTATCACACGGTTTACGCATTATACTTCCATTTGGATTTAGGATTTCTCTCCAATTTTATCTCCGAAAACGACGTCTTTTTGTTGTATTGGCTGCAAATATTTTGTAATTATATTAAATTCTTATTAAAAAACTCACTGCTATATATATATATACAACCGATTCACTACATCTATTCGGAAGGAAACATAACCAAACTCCATATATTAGCCTAACAGCCGATCAAGGTTCTTTAAGAGACTAAAGAGTGATCAGAATCCACATTCTCCAACTATGTGAATTAGCAAACCAAGCCATGAGTATTGTGTTTGTGCAGCAAGAAGCTCTCTAGCTTCAGCTTCCACCTTTCTCCACCTCCCTGTTGAGGATATATATACAACCAGAGTCATGCCTGGCAGCTTTATTCATGAATTCTATTATTCGCCACACTCACAGCCACAGCCACTACCGCCTCCGCCCCCAATGACACTTTTAATAACGCCACCACCTTCCCACACCAGAGAGAAACAGAGGGAGATCGTAACTATCTGTGGACTCGTCACGGTGATAATAATATGCAGCATTTTCATGTTGTGGGGGGGTCGCAGAAGAGAGGGCGTAGCAGGAAATCGTGATGTTGAAAGTGGGACGGGGGTTGCAGGCCAAGAACAAGCAACGTCGGTGTCGGCTTCATGGGTACTACCGGCGATCTCGGTGCGGAGAATATCGGAGCCAGAGTGTGCAGTTTGCCTGGAGGCATTTGAGGAAGGAAATGAGTGCCTGGTAATTCCTGCTTGTAGTCACGTGTATCACAAATCATGCATCGATCAGTGGCTTGCCAATAACAGGCAATGCCCACTTTGTCGTGCCAGCGTTACTGGTGCCAAACAGGTAGATTAAATTTTCAACTATACAAAATTTATGAATTTCAGGAGTACTAAATGCAGTTATCTTTAATTGATTCCCTTATTCATCCGCTGATTAAATTCTCTGCATCTGACTTGTTTAAATGACGAATTCTGAAATGTGCATAGTGATTGAATGGTTTCCAAAAAGACTAAACAAAAAAAAAAACACCATAACTAAGAAATTGTCACGTTGCATGCCTAATCGATTCGGTCTTTCTTTTTGGTTGTTGTGTCTCATCGATAATCCTTAGGTGGGTTATATTTTAGCTAAAGATTCCTGGAGACGGCTTTTTCTGGATTGCGTGGTTTCCTATTGTACTGAGAACTTCCCAATTTTTGGTGCGGAAATGTGTCGTTTACTTAATTTTATATTCTTGGAAATTTGATTCACAATGCAAGTAAGCGCTCTTTCAATTATCTTATTTTTTTTACTAATAATATGTTTTATTAATAGTAAAATTAACTAACTATTAACAACTTAAATTACCGATTAAAATGAATATAGTTTCTTACTCCCAACACTACCGATTCTGAATACAGTGATCTTTCAAGCTGAGAATTGATGATCAAGCTGGTTGGTATAGGATTAGTCACCTAAATGTAACTAAACTGCAGCTGCTGCACCAAGTTTTAATACGTGGCGCAACTCTTAACTTAATTACATGTATCTAACTATAAATATATTATGTCATTTTTATAATAAATGTATAAAAATAAATTATTTTAAATTTAACAAATACTATATAAAAATTAATACAATTTTATTTAAGATTTTTACCCATTACTATCTATTACTTATAAGAGATTTATCCTTTAAAAAAAATAAGAGATTTATTAATATCTATATTTATTTACATAATTTAATAGATTAATGGAAATTAAACTAACTATAATCATTTAGTTATGATGATTAAGATTATGTTTAAAAATATTTAAGTATTTTTTATAGTATGTTGAAAATCTTTTTAAATTTTAATAATACTTATTTTGTTTATAAACTTTGATGATTTCTAAATATCATATTTACAAATTTGAACTCTGTCTCACATTCAATTATGTATTTTTATTTATTCGATAAATATTAATTTCCATTATTTTAAAAACACTTTTCTTAAGTGTCCTTAATTAATAAGTAAAAATGATAATTTTTAGATATAAATTATCATAAATAATAATTTAAATTATCCTTAAACGAATGTGAATCCTGTGATCATTATCAGAAAAGTAGACTTATAGGAGACGCATTTTTGCTTTCAAGAAAAGAAAATCTCATTTTCCGAACAATCTTGAAGATATTGCTCAAAAGAGTTTTGAATTCCAATTCTAAATAAAATTGGAATTCATATACTTAATTCCCCATCATAATAATAAATATTGCAATTATGTAATCCAGTTTCAAGAAAAAAGAAGCTATAATAGTATTTTTCTATTTCGTCCAATCTTGAATATCCAGTTGCTGCCATTACCACCTTCTAATTCTAGTACTAATACTATAGCAGTAATATTAATCACTTGACATCTTTCCTTGTTGATAAAAAGTGATATTCGATTTCATTAATTTCGTTGATATTACACCAAGTACTTGGTGCTAATTATATGCTGTTTTTTCATTTATTATTATCAAGACCAAAATGTGGGGATCCAATCGACATACAAAAATTAACACAAAACTTCACGTACGAGAGGGTTTATCACCCATTTCAGGTCTTGAACAAACTACAACGACAATGATCAGAGTGATCATGTTTAGAAATAAGATTGGTAGAATAAGTATGATGAAGGAAACGTATTATGCTTTTCTTGTATTCTTATATAAGGTACATGGCCTTTTAATATACACTTTGTAATGTAGAAGATAAGTGTAAATAATATACAAGATAAGTATGTATCACAAATGAAAAGATTTGGATGAGAAACAGAACTGGTTGGGTCGGCGATTCTAGGCCCAGGCTCAAGTCCAATAGTCAACGAGCTCAGTCAAAGGAAACAACTCTCATGCACGCATACAGACCTACGTAAAACCCTAAACTTAATAATCATCCCGTATATAAGGTATTGTTTCACCATAATAGAGGTACGAGACTCAACCCCTGCTTTTCTCAGCTTT
>JAOSBM010000002.1:10808382-10825415 GCA_027568955.1 Erythroxylum tenue | reverse complement strand
TTATTTTTACGATAATGCCCTAGATGTTTTACTTCCAAGGGGTATAAAATGGGCTTAATTCGATAACTAAATTTTAATAGTTAGAAGTTAGTACTAATTAAGAATTAATTAAGGTTAATAGAATGTCAGTACGAGGCTAATGTCCCAATCCCGTCGGGCTTCGGAAACGGGGTCCGACAGTATTCCCCGAGCCAACCACCAAAGGAATCACGCAACAACCCTCCACCACTAGTCAGCCCAGGATTAACAATAGAACTGCCATCACAATTCAACTTCACCCAACTAGATGGCGGCGCAGTCTAACCAATTCAACGCCGCACACCATGAAACTTCGGTCTTGAAACAGAAGTCAGGGACACATCCAGTGCAACTTTAAAAACACAACTATTCAAATTTTCTAAGGAAAGAAACTCCTTTTGAAAGATCAATAGATTCCGAGCTTTCCACAACCACCAGATACCTGCCAGAAACCAATGTGTCCAGGCAAACCCAAAAGGACCCACAGTATGAGCATGCAAATTCAAAGCTAGCCAATCAACCAAGTTCACCGCAGTAAAAAAATTAATAGGAACATCCCACTGCTGCCACCATGCAACCGCACGATGACAATCACGCAACAAATGCAAAGGAGACTCAGCATATAAAAACACACTCCACACAAATTAGAAGTAGCCAAATCTCGTGCGAACCTCAAAGAATTTGTCGGAAGACGTGAGTGCCCAAGTAACAACAAGAAATGTTTAAATTTCGGTAGATTAGCCACCTTCCACAACCAAGAAAAATAAGACGAAACAGGATCATTAGACACCTCTTCCAAAAGAAGTGCTTTAGAAGCTGCTCGAACCGAATATGCGCCATTCGAGGAAAAACTCCACGACATATTATCTTAGCTATTTTGATGTTGACTAAACTGGTGAACTAACAAATCGTTATTCCACCACTAATTATTATTTCATCTTAAGTAATTCTCTTATCTCTCTACGTAACAAAAAGTTAGATGCTATTGTTCAATCTAGTACCAAATTTGAATATTGTACTCTTGTTGATGTTATGATAGAATTACTTTAATTGTGATGGTTATTAACTAATATGGGTGTCACAAGTTCTTTTGCCACTATGCTTCATTGTGATAATATAAGTGTTAAATTTCTCATAATGCCGTTTTTTGTAAACATACAAAATATATTGGAATTGATTGCCACTTTATATTTCATCAAATTATATATTTATCAAACACATCTTCCAACTCGTTTTTAGGATTTACTCACAAACTTAACTTAGCATAATTTTGAGGGGGAGAATATGTTAAGAATAAGATTAGATGAAATCTTTACCAAAAAAAAGATTAGATGAAATCCTAACAAGATATTATTGTATATCCCATGTGTTAAGATTAAAATAACTTTAAACCCTAATAAGATCTTTTTCTATTTTTTATATGATGTACAGTTAATACTCTTATTTATAAATAGGTTATATCTCGAACAATTAAAATCAAACAAAATAAACCATATTTTCTAGTATTTTGTTTCAATCCATAACATTAAGTTACTCTTTTTGGCATTAAAACACATCATTGGTAGTTAATCTAGAAAAATATACTGATAAAACCAAAAGGAGAAGAAAAAAGCATTCAATAATATTTGATAGCCTAATAGTTGGTATACATTATTCATAAGGATTAGTAAATTTATGGTTACATGTAAACATCTCTAGCTAGCAACTAATCCATTTTGTTGAATAGGGTCCTTCGCATTTATTATATCTTCACATAAAAAGAAATTTAATACTTGATATTTGTAGTAACAACATTGTTCTAGGCTTCATTAACATCATCAAAATACTTAGTTCCATATGAAAATCTAGATATGAAAAGAAAAAGACTAACTTGAAAAATAGTAAGATACAGAATATACATTCAAGAAATTGAAGGATAATGTCTTTAGCAACTCTTGTAGAAGTATCCTCCTGTATTTTATGGCTTAGGCATTGAGAGTGGACTGGTTGTTCATTGATCGTGAAGACTAGAAATGAAAATTAAAAAGAAAAAGAAAAAGTGATTAGAAAGTGGTTAGGTCGGCAGTCCCAGGCCCAAGCCCAGATCCAATCGTCATCAGCCCAGTCTTAGGGGACAACCTCCCATGCATACGTAAAGATCTACGTAAAGACCTAAACCTAGCAGCTGCTCCTTATATAAGGTGCTACTTTGTCATGATTCAGGTACGAGACCAATATCTTGATTTTCTCTATTCTTAGCTGCCAAATACCTTCACCAAAAGCCTAACTTGAGCGTCGGAGGGGCCTGCCGGCAATCAACCCCCGGCGTGCCTTATTGTTTTGCAGGTACTCCCAAGCTTAAACCTACCGAAATAATGGATCCAAACAACAGTATCCAGCCTCAACATAATCAAGCTGAACCAGAAAGATTCTTATTCAACTGTATTGTGATTCTTTGCACCTTCAATCTGTTGTACACTTTTTTGTCAACAAGTCTCTAACTTTATAAAAAAAAATTTTAGGTAATTAACTTGATAAATATTTTTCTACTATTAGTTTCGCTATTATCAATAACCATAATGCTTCTGTTATGTCTCACCCCATGAATTTTCGGGTTGCAATTTAGCTGATAATGATATAGTTCTGTTGCCTTAATTGCATCTTTTTCTTTGTTTCTATCTAGTTAGAAACTGTTATGCGAGATAGAAAGAACAACAAGTTGGTGTAATAAATACGAGATGGGCATGAATTTAATTACGAATTTTAGTTTTATTTCACAATTAGGTTCAGTTTAAGGATTTTAAAGATTTTATTTAATAACTTAACTAAAAATTTAACATAATAAAAATTACATTAATTACAAATTGTTAATAATTGTAATTTTTATAAAAGTCAAATAGGCTTTATTATGCCACGGGTATACACAGGGACGTAGCTAGCTGGGGCTTCTCAAAATTTATAAAAATTAAATATTTTCATTTTTAATATATATATAAGGACAGAGTTATTTGGAGCTTATTGGTACACTGGGGCCCCCAAAATTTAAAAACTTAAATATTTGGGCCCTCCTATCTTTAATTCCTAGCTCCGTCACTGGGTATAGATGTAGCAATGGAACCTACTAACAATAGCAACAACAACAATAACAACAACAACATACTATTAGAAGTCTTATTGATACACGGGATTTGGAGATGTCTAGAAGTATACAGCCTTATTCCTAATTGATAGAGAGACTGCTTCAGATGCACCCATAAGAAGAAAAAGAATATACTAAATAAATAAATATACAAATATACAAATATAAAATAATAAATAATAAAGATACATATTAAAATAATAAATATAATAATAAAATAAAAATAGACATAAAAGATAATAACAACAATATAAATAAATACATATAAATAAAATATAAAAATAAGTAATACAATAAATAATACAATAAATATAGAAAAAGGTAGAGAATAAAAATAAAAGATAAAATAAGTAAATAAATACATAAACACAAAAGAAGACAAGTAAATAAACAAAACGAGAAAATGTTTAAGCTAAGCAAGAAATTTTTTAGGCTAAACAACTAAAAGAGAAGCACTACATATCAAATATTTAGGTTGAATACAAGACGTAATACTCAAAGTATTAAAAGAAATATGAGAAAGAGAAGGACCTTTCTACGTGGGATCCTTTACTCGTTTCATAGTATGCTAAAGTTTTCTATTCAGAGTCACGTCCTTAACAAGTTCCAACAGAGCCATATCATTCTTAATTACATCCCTCCAGTTCATCTTAAGCCTTCATTTTTTCCTCTTACGGTCCCTAAATACAATCTTCTCGCATCTTTTTAGTAGAGTGTTAGGATGTCTCCTCTTAACAAGTCGGAACCACCTGAGTCTTGTCTCTCTTAATTTTTCATTAATATTAGTTACCTTTAATTTGTCTCTTGCCATTATATTTATGACCTAATCTCTTCTAGTAAAAATACATATCCAGTGGAGCGTCAACTTTTGATTATACACCTGTTTGATGGGCCAATACTCTACCCTATGGAACATGGACAACCTAATTGTTAAACGATAGAATTTACCTTTGAGTTTAAGTGATATCTTCTTGACTCTTGATGTACTTCTCTATTTAGTTACCCTGATCTGATATGGTGAACTATGACTACATCAATTTCTTTATTACTTTAGATGATAAATCCTAGATTCTTAAAACACTTTTTCTATAGTGTAACTTCTGAACCATTCTTTACCTTTGCATTGAACATCACCCTATGGCCTGAAAAGCTATACTCTTAAGTACTCAATATTACTCCTGCTCAATCTAAATTCCTTAGACTATAACATATCCTTCCAAAGTCCTAGCTTGACATTAATGCCCTCTTTTATCTCATCCATTAAGACAATGTCATCATTAAACATAATAAACCAAGGCACATCCCCTTCGATATTCTTATTGAGCTCATCCATCACTACTGTAAAAAAAAGGGAGGATTAATAGGGAGCCTTAGTGTAGCCTAATATCGATAAAAAATACTTAGTACCTCCTCATATCATCCTTATTTTGGTTTTTACACCTTTATACATATCTTTAATAACCCGTATATAAATCATAGGAACTTCCTTAACTTCTAAATACCTCCATATGATTTCTATAGGTACCTTGTTATATGTATTCTTTAAGCCAATAAAAGTCGTATGTAGGTTATGTTGTCTTTCCTTGTAATATTCTATTAATCTTTTAAGGAGATATAAAAATTCTACCATGGACCTTCATGGCATGAAACCAAAAATGGTTTTCTGAGGTAAGTGCATCCTTTCTCACTCTTTTCTTAATCACTTTCTCCTATGACTTCATGATGTGACTAAGTAGTTTGATCCCACTATAGTTGTTACAGTTTTAGATGTCCCCTTTATTCTTGTATAAGGCAATTCACATACTATGTCTCCACTCATCCTACATTTTGGTGGACTTAAAGGATCATATTAAAAAACTTGGCTAGCCAAGTAAGACCCTTTTTACTTTAGGACACTTTCACATCTCTATTGGTATCTCATAAGGCCCTATTGCTCTTCCATTCTACATCTCCCCCAAAGCTCTTTTGATTTCTTCCCTTGTCTCTGTTAGTTAAAAGTAAAAGTTACAATACCTTTCAGACTTACTAAGATCACCTAAAGAGATATTATTCTTTATGCCTTCATTTAAAAGGCTATAGAAGTATCTAAGTCATATTCTCTTGATGTCATTTTCAGCCACGAGCATTAGCCCTTCATCATCTTTTATAAAACAAACTTGATCTAAATCTCTCATTTTCCATTCCCTAACTCTCAACAACTTAAATATATCCTAGGTCTTCATCTATCTATCTATTACTTTGGATGATAGATTTTAAATACTTAAAATACTCTTTCTGTGATATAAATTATGATCCAATATTTACCTCTACATCGAAAGTCACCCTAATGGCTTAAAAAGTCACACTTTAAGTACTCAGTCTTAATCCTGCTGAATTTAAAGTCTTTCGAATCTAACGTGTCCCTTAAAATTTTTAACTTAACATTGACACCTTTTTTGTTTCATCTATTAAAACCATGTCATCAATAAACAATATGCACCAAGGCAAATCCCCATAGATATTCTTGGTGAGCTCATCCATCACTGCTGCAAACAAAAAGGGGCTCAGTAATGAGCCTTGGTATAACCCAGAATTGATAGAAAAACGCTCTTTATCTCCTCTTATCATCCTTACTCTAGTCTTTATACTTTCATACATATCCTTAATAACCCATATCTTAGTTATCGGAATTCCCTTAAATTGTAAACACCTGTATATGATTTCCTTAGATACCCTATTATAATCCCTCTCTAAGTCAATAAAAATCATGTGTAGGTTATGTTGTCTTTCACTGTAATGTTCTATGAATCTTCTAAGGAGATATAAAGCTTATATCATTGACCTTCTTGGTATGAAACCAAACTAGTTCTCTAAGATAGGTGCATCCTTTATCACTCTTTTCTTAATCACCTTCTCTTATAACTTCACAAAATGACTAAGTAGCTTGATGTCCCTATAGTTGTTATAACTTTGGATGTCCGCTTTATTCTTGTATACAGGAATTAACATACTAAGTCTCTACTAATTTGAAATTTTGGCAAAACTGAGGATCAAATTAAAAAGCTTGGCTAACCAAGTACGACTCTCTTTCTAGGACTTTTCCACACATCTATGGTATCTCATCAAGCCATATTATCCTTCCATTCTTCATCTTCCTTAAAGCTATTTTAATTTCTTCCCTTATGATCTATCAGTAACAAGTAAAGTTATGATAACTCTCCAACATGCTAAAATCACCTAAAGAGATGTTGTCCTCTATGCCTTCACTAAAAAAGTTGTAGAAGTATGTTTATCATCTTCTCTTGATATCATTTTTAGCCAAAAACACCTACTTTCTTTTATCTCTTATGCAATGAACTTACTTTAATTCTTTCACTTTTTGTTCCCTAGCTTTAACTAACTTAAATATATCATTTTATCTAAGCATTGATATGGTACTTAATTGACAAAAATTTGATCCCGTTAAATTTTTCATCTAATTAAGATCTTTTTTGAACAATTTGAAAATGTTATGCTTAAAATTGAATGATTTAAAAGTTATGTTTAAGTTGTATTCTGCTGACAATGCTAGGATTCAACTTATGCCTATTTTATTTTTAACTTTTATGGTATTAGATTTATTGGTTAATTTTTTCCTTGCCTATGCTCTCTGTTTATTTTTATATTTCTCATCTGTTTTCCTTTGTCAACCATTAATTTTATTTTTCCACCACCAATTTGATTAGCCATCTTTAAAGTATGACCCAACCTCTAGCCAGCTTTAACCCATTTATAAACATCAATCCACCATAGTTTACTTTTCTTAATCATGCCTCTAGATGCCATTTGTCTAGTTATTGATTAAATTTTAGTGAGTTTTATTTGTTTGTTTAGACCTGCTTTCTATTCTTATTGCCAATATTGTCCATCAGTGACTTCCAAGTGGGAGTAGCAGTTACATACCATATACATTAAGGTTCTAGCTATTTATATTCTAAATTGCATCTCTCGTTGTAAAAATTGATCAATTCAAAGCACTTGTTGTGAGATCCCACATCGGTTAGAGAGGAGAGTGAAGTAGGTCTTATAAGGGTATGGATACCTCTCCCCTATAAACGCGTTTTTCCAGGTATGAGAAGAGCAAAACCGTGAGGGTCTTGGCCTGAGGGACAACCCACAACGGACAATATCTGTGGGTGGGTGTGACACGCACTGCGAAAGACTTGACGTCGAGGTGATGATTTGGAATTGAACAAACAAGAAAATAAAGGATACACAAGGTTTGATTTCTACGACACCTCTCGGAAACTTGTTCCAAGCAATCCCGATGATCAAAACAAAACCTAGAGATGAACAATCGACACGCCACAATTGAGAAAATAATTGGTAAGTGAAAGATGGTTCGGAAAGTAATAAGAACAAGAGAATAATGTTCTCTCTAAAGCCGAAGGCACTGAAACAATATGATCTGAAATAATGTAAAACCCTAAAACATAAGTATTTATACCTAGGTCAAATAATAAAAGGTTGGGCTAAAATAAATGGAAGCCCAAAAATAAAATGAAGTCCAAAAATTAATTAAATAGGTCTGATTCGTGGGTCTTCACGCTCCAAGTATATCCGGTCCAAGGATTTGAGTTAAATGAATTAGTTTAGGCTCAATTCCATTAAACTCTCCTCCAATAGGCTCGGAGTTCGCCATCTTCTCAAGATCCTCACTCATGCTCACATCAGTCCCTCCCTCCTTAAGAGGATTCGTCCTCAAATCTGGCAGGTCAATTTTGCAGGCGGTATCATTCATCTTCTCTAACATCTGGAACGGACCATCACCCCTAGAATCCAGAGTAAAAACACTAGGCAAAGCATTAAGAGGGTTAGTGTCAGAAACTAAACGCTCTCTGTATCTCACCACTTCTAGTGCTCTTTTCTCTTTCTTTTCACTCTTCTTTTCTCTCTCTGAACTTTTCTCTCCTGCACATCTCACTTTCTTTTCCTCACCTGTGCAGTCACTCCCCATTGGGCCAATCTCATTTTTCTTTTGGGCCTCTTTTCTCTCTTCACTTTTTTTATTCTCACTACCCGAACCCTCCTGACTTTTTCTTGATTTGATCTGGTCCAGGTACAATTCACTAGGTGATAAAGGTAGTAGAATGAAATTCCTACCCTAAAACTTAAAGGAGTATCTATTGGTATACCCATCATGTGCTACCCTCTTGTCAAACTGCTAAGGCCTCCCCAATAGCAAATGTCCTACCTCCATGGGTATCACATCACATAACACCTCATCCTCATACCTCCCTACAGAAAATGGCACCAATATCTGTCTAGTCACCTTCACATTCCCACTATCATTAAACCACTGTAAATTATATGGTTCCGGATGTTTCCTACATATCAAGCCCAATTTCTCCACCATAGTTCGACTAGCCCCATTAGTACAACTACTTCCATCTATGATCAAGTTACACACCTTTCCACCCACCAAAAACCTTGAATGGAATAGATTCTCCCTCTGATCCAAAATCTCATCTCTAACCCTAGCACTTAACACTCTCCTAACTACAAGTTCTTTTCCTATGACAGCTATTTCCTCATATTCAGCATCATCATCACAAACACTATCACATGGCATATCATCAACATCACTATCCTCAAAATCAATAACCCTATTATCCTTCATATACATCACTTTTCTATTAGGGCATTGAGAAGCAATATGGCCATTACCCAAACATTTAAAACATTTTATAGATGAATGTTTACTAGAAGTACCTTTTTGTTCAGATTCTCCCATTGATTTCTTAGGCGCTTCCTTGAAGTCCACCCCCTTATCCTTGTACTTCTCCTCCTTCCTGGGCCATTTTGAGTTCCCTGAATAAATAGAACTTGCTCCACTTTCTTGCAGCCACTCTAGCCTTAATCTGTCTCTCCACCTTCATGGCCATGTTCACCATGTCCTCAATCTCCAAATAATGTTGTAACTCCACCACATTCGCTATTGCCCTATTCAATCCACTCAAAAACCTTGCCATGGTGGCCTCGGGGTCCTCCACTATATTAGCACAGATCATAGCAATCTCCATCTTCTTGTGGTAGTCCTCTACTGACTTAGACCCTTGTGTGTGTCTTTGGAGCTTCTGGTGCATCTCCCTATAATGGTAAGATGACACAAATCTCTTCCTCATACACGCCTTCATCGCTGCCCAAGTATTGATGGATCTCTCTCCATTCCTCCTCCTAGAAGTCACAAACTGATCCCACCATATTAGTGCATAATCTATAAATTCAACAGTAGCAAGCTTTACCTTCTTCTCCTCCGAGAAGTTATGGCACTCGAATATCATGTCAACCTTCCTTTCCCACTCCAAGTACGCCTCAGCATCATTCCTCCCCTTGAATGTTGGAATCTGCATCTTGATAGATTTGAGATCTCCATCTCGTCTTTCGAGGGGTTCTCCTCTCTGCGCTCTCCTAGGCATGCGCTCTTCATAATCCTCCTCCTCCTCATCAAACTCCTCCTCCTCAGGCTCATACCGTAGTGGTTGCCGATGAGGTGGTGGTTGCTGTTGACGTACATCTGCACACCCGTCCTGAGGGTCCTCGTGTCTCCCTTGTTTGAGCTCATCCATTTGTCCCTTGACCTCATTTAAGGCTAGATTGAACCTCTCAAATTGTTGCAGCATGGCTCTCAAAGTGAAAGCGATATCTGCATCTCCCCCTTAGCTGTCATCATCACTACCTCCCTGTGATATTGTAAATAAAATGATATACCTGCAAAACAAAGTTAGCGATAAACAACCTCACACACTCCCTTACGTGTTTCATTCAGGAATTTGTCACTCCCCTAGTGTTTAAGTCACGACAATGACTCTCTCAAATAAGCTCACACACTCTTGCCTTTTGCCACTCAAATTTCTCTGAAATCCAAGTTACATTCAGAACCAAGGCTTCATCCAATCAATGTTCCCAACTGTATCTCAAGTAACAAGAACAACAAACCTCCAGTCAAGTAACAAGTATGAGAGATAATAATTTTTTTTTCGAATTTTTTTCCATAATTTTTTGTTGACTTTTTGTATTGACTTTTTTTCCTCTGCCCCTCCTTCTTCTTTCGGGGACTGACTCTCTTCCTTTTTCAGATTTTTTTTTCCATTTTTTTATTTTTTGAATTTTTTCTGGTCTTTTTTTTTGGCTTTTTTGGCCTTTTTTTTGAATTTTTTTAGCCTTCTTTTTTTTCGAACTAAACTGAATGTTTCTAACAAATAATTGAAAACCCTAACTAAAACAACAGCAAGAAGAAAATTGAAATCCTAAGCCAAAAATTAATTCACACCTGAATTGATGATCCAATGATAATTGGATGGCGATGGGCGGCAGTTTCTTGAATTTTGATGGAGTCGAATAAGAATCCTCCTCTAAACCAAGGCTCTGATACCAAAATTGACGCGCACCGCGAAAGACTTGACGTCGAGGTGATGATTTGGAATTGAACAAACAAGAAAATAAAGGAAACGCAAGGTTTGATTTCTACGACACCTCTCGGAAGCTTGTTCCAAGCAATCCCGATGATAAAAATAAAACCTAAAGACAAACAATCGACACGCCACAATTGAGAAAACAATTGATAAGTGAAAGATGGTTCGAAAAGTAACAAGAACAAGAGAATAATGTTCTCTCTAAAGCCGACAACACTCAAACAATATGATCTGAAATAATGTAAAACCTAAAACATAAGTATTTATACCTAGGTCAAATAATAAAAGGTTGGGCTAAAATACATGGAAGCCCAAAAATAAAACGAAGTCCAAAAATTAATTAAATAGGTCTGATTCGTGGGTCTTCACGCTCCAAGTATATCTGGTCCAAGGATTTGAGTTAAATGAATTAGTTTAGGCTCAATTCCATTAAACTCTCCTCCAATAGGCTCGAAGTTCGCCATCTTCTCAAGATCCTTACTCATGCTCACATCAGGGTGGTTTGAACAAATAGTATTAGAGTCGATTCCTAACTGGTTGTGTTAGCGAGGATGCTGGCCTCTATAGGGGGTGGATATTGCAAAATTCCACATCGGTTGGAGAGGAGAACGAAGAAGGCTTTATAAGGGTATGGATACCTCACCCCCATAAATGCATTTTCTCTAGTGTGGGAAGAGCAAAACCATGAGGGTCTTGGCCCGAGAGGTAACCCAAAGCGGACAATATCTGTGGGCGGGTGGTCTAGGCTATTACATTTGTAATCTTTTGTTCTTGTCTTAGTTTGTCAATTGCTATATATTGAGTAATTTTCTAACCGTATAGATTGTTTCTTATCTATTTCATTTAAATCATTATTTTGGTATATTCGTTCTTGCCATTGTCTCATCTACCACATATTATAGATTTTGGTTCAACTAAACCAATCTAGATAATTTAATGCAAATTTATATTTATACTATTGTGGATAAATATGATATTGCAAAACTTATTGCAACTGTTTGATTGGTTCAAATTATAATCTTTAGGTGCAAAGAATGAAAAGTTTTCTAATAGGTTGCAAGGTTTGGCATATTATTACAAGAGAGATCACTAAGCTAGCTAAAGAGGTAGATGAAACTGATACAAAATTTATAGATCATCTTGAAATTAGGACAGTAAAAATTATCAGATCATCACATAGTTTTGTAATAACCCTATTTCATCCATTTATATTTAATCTATTGATTATAAAAATGCAAAAAATTTGGGATTTTTTGGCTAATTAATATCGAACTAAAGGATTTGCACACTATTACAAATTATGGACTACTCTTTATAATTTAAAATAGGAACTTAGTTAGTCTATGAATAATATTTTTTGTTTAAATTCAACCAATTTGGAATAAAATATCTCAACCAAAAATTATTAATGATCATCTTCATCTCGTTCAAGTTCTTACGGTTCTTCGATATGAGTATGAAGCTATTCGAGCCTCTATACTTCTTTGAAATCTACTACCTATACTAGATGTTGTTATCTAAGAGATTATTTTTGAAGAGACTCCCCTTAATCTAGACAAAAATCCACATTCAAAATTTATTGTTGCATCCATTCAATCCTCACAATATAAATATGACAATTATCTTTATAAGAATTACCATCAAATTGGCGACACTTTTGTAAATTTTCCTACTGTAGAATACATATATTGTCATAGGTTTTGCCATATTCTTGAACATTATTCACCGAACCTTGGCGATCAAAAGGTGGGTTCTCTAAATCTAAGAATATCTCAAAGTTTGGATGTTTTTCTGTCACTATTGCTAACATGAGGGGTTATACTGCCATAAGTGATCTTGAGGTACTATTCAAACTTGTTCTTTCTTCTAATTCCTCAAAGTCTAGCTTTATTTGTCACTAAAGTTGCCACTAAGGGTTTTACTACCATATTATGATTAATTGATAGGTCGTCAGACTACCAAAAATAATTCTTGTTCCTGAAACAACAAAAACTTATAATAGCGGTGAAACAGGATCAAACCACAAAGAGTTGTAACTATCAATTTCTTTTGATAAAAAATAAATAAATAAAGGGGGGTTTGAGATTAAAATTCAGATTGTGAATAAAGCACAGAAAAATAAGGAAAACAATTTTCGTAAAGAAAAGTTGCAAACAAGGGTATTGAAACTCAATCGAAAGCACAATCGTTGTATTGATTTCTAAAATTGATCATTGATAACTAAACATAATCTTTAACCAATAAGTTGGTTATAACTGTTGAAGACGCTTCTAACAGAAAATTCTTCGTTAATATCAGTTGATCAAGAGACGCTCATTAATCGATCCTAGCTAACAAACAACCCAAGAAGACGTTTCATTGAATTTAGCTCGTTAACAACATTAAGAATTAGAACAACCCAACTCTAACCAATAAACTCAACCATGTGGTTCATTTAAATGAGATTATGAAATTCCTTTAGTGTTTCATTACTAAATTGCTACTAACATCAACTAGTAAAAGTAATTACGGACTAGAACTAGTTAATTAGCTTCCAGTTAATCTCAGATGCTATCACAAGGATCCTATTGTGACAATAATCAAGGAAAACTTTAGAAACAAATCTAGAAATTCATAAATATTGGCAAGGAATTTACGATGAAGGCTAAAATCTCACAACTTGGAAACCAATCTTGATTGTGCCTTCAATCGAAGAAGACTAAGCTATCATGGTTGTAGAAAGAACAAAATTGGAGTTCTTAAACATAGTTCTTCGAGAAATCTAGAATACAATAATGAATTAAAAGAAAACAAGAACAGTCTCTGTGTCCCTCGCAAGCAGCTCCCTCCTCCTTTTATAGCTTCAGGTGCAAGATCCTCCTCCTTGATTTTCAGCTGATTTCCTCTATCTTTTTTAAAAATATTTGCCTTTTATTTCCTTAACATAATATTTTCTGCCAACTCAATCAAAACAATAAAATCTGCTCGATCTTATCCTGATCGGCACAAGATAAGTTCCAAAATCAAGCAAATCAGCAAATATTCTTATTAACATTAATCTTAAGGCTCTACTTAAACAAGCTATCCGTTTCAATACCTCTACTACCAAGTATATCAACACAGGTAATTCTCATTAGCTTTATAACTATATATATTGCAATTATATGACTACTAATATTAAATTCTTGTCTTCTCCAAAATGTATCTCATCCTTACCATCAATTCATATAGCCAAAGGTACTAAAAATAGCATTACTCATACTAGTTGTATCCACCCCTAACTTACTCTTCCTGACACCTACTGCATCCCCAACTTATTCCTCATTCTTATCTTTGTTGGTTAGTTAAGTAAAGCATGACTAAATGTTAATTTTCCCTCTAGTTGATAGGTATGATTTGAAAATATGTCAGATTATTGGGATATGACATAAGATATGTCAATTTTTTGAGGTTATATCTCTTAATCTTTTTTTAAAACTTGTGTCTGTAGTAACAACTACCAATTCCTCGATTCATTATTATCTAGTTTGTCTCTTCTCCTTGCATCTTATCTTTTGATGTGATTTATATACTTTGATACATTAAAGAAACTCTTTTCTATGGATTACATTTATCGGCTACCTCTTCCTTGGTGTTATCTAGTTATTATAATGTTGACTAGACTAGTGACCCAACAAATCATCATTCTACTACTAGTTGTTGTTTCTTCTTAAGTGATCCTCTTATCTCTTAACGTAGCAAAAAATCAGATTTTATTGTTTAGCTCAGTAACAAATATGAATATCAGATTTTTGTTAATGTTATATCATAATTACTTTAGTTTCAGTGGTTATTAACTAATATAGGTGTCACCCATTCTTTTGCCACTTTGCTTCATTATGATAATAGAAGTGTTATGCAAATTTCTTAAAATGACATACAATAATCTTGCACTTTTGTCTAACCTCCACCACTACGTAATCACAAACATAACAAAAATCAGAAGGTCTTGACAAAGATTGTAATGGGTCTGGGTTTACGGGTAGGAAAATTTGAAGGAAAGAGGTTAAATTGAAGAGAACCATAGAGCATGCATACAAAATTTCTGCACATCCATGCACTGAAAATCAACCATATATCAAAGAACAAGGGTTCATTTCCAAATACTCGAGTATCATCTCTTAACCCATACTCTTTTACTTCAATTTCAACAGCTCAAATAAGACAATGCTGCACTTTCTCTTTTACTTCAATTTCAGCAGCTCAAATAATTGCTGCACTTTCTTTTCTTTCTTTTTTTTTCTCAGCAACTTTATTCATGTAGTACCAACTTTCCAGCAGCATAATTGTTCACAATTCACAAAATTTTCAAGTGAACTTCTTGTAATTAAAGATTTTTCAGCAAAAGTAAGTAGAAACAAGTATCATACACCATGGTCTCTTCAAATAAGGATAGGAAGAAGGATATATGGCTAAATTATACAGGTTCAATCAAGAAAGAAAATAGGCTTTCATGGCTCAAAGGGGTTTAACTAAAGATTAATGTATGTGTAGGCTTTTTGGCTAAGTGGTTAAATCCTAATTGCCTTCATCATTTCCTTGTTCTAAATGCAAAATAAATGTGGCCTTGGGAAGTACTTGATGCAAGTTCTAGAGGTAAACTGCATGGCTGAACTAATCACGCATAAGAAGAAATCATGAGATTAAATATATGTAATCTCTAAAGGCTCAAAATCTCACCAAGGGTTATTAATTAGCTTTTTCCTGTAGGTTCAGTTTGATCAAAGAAACCACAAGTAGCTCACTCACTTGGCTCTATTAGCTTCTCAAATGATGCAGGTTTATGTACAAACACGTAAAACCTTATTATTATTTCAAAAAATCAACACAGCCCATTGCTTCAGAGATCACAATCCCAGAAGTGCAGGAAAAAAAATAGATTGGGTTTACTGTTAAATGGAAAATTAACACGAAACTCGTGTATTTACCATGGAAAATCAAGAACTTCAGCTCACTTCATGTTTATCAGAAAAGCCCAGAACCAATTAGCACAAAAAGAATAAAGTTCTCATCTTTTTCCACCTACCATAATCTTGCACTTTTGTCTAACCTCCACCACTACGTAATCACAAACAGAACAAAAATTAGAAGGTCATGACAAAGGTTGTAATGGGTCTGGGTTTACGGGTAGGAAAATTTGAAGGAAAGAGGCTAAATTGAAGAGAACCATAGAGCATGCATACAAAATTTCTGCACATCCATACACTGAAAATCAACCATATATCAAAGCACAAGGGTTCATTTCCAAATACTCGAGTATCATCTCTTAACCCATACTCTTTTACTTCAATTTCAGCAGCTCAAATAAGACAATGCTGCACTTTCTCTTTTACTTCAATTTCAATAGCTCAAATAATTGTTGCACTTTCTCTTCTTTCTTTTTTTTCTCATCCTTTTTTTTCTCAGCAACTTTATTCATGTAGTACCAACTTTCCAGCAGCAAAATAGTTCACAATTCACAAAATTTTCAAGTGAACTTCTTGTAATTAAAGATTTTTCAGCAAAATTAAGTAGAAACAAGTATCATACACCATGGCCTATTCAAATAAGGATAGGAAGGAGGATAAACAGCTAAATTATGTAGATTCAATCAAGAAAGAAAATAGGCTTTCATGGCTCAAAGGGGTTTAACTAAAGATTAATGTATGTGTAGGCTTTTTGGCTAAGTGGTTAAATCCTAATTGCCTTCATCATTTCCTTGTTCTAAATGCAAAATAAATGTGGCCTTGGGAAGTACTTGATGCAAGTTCTAGAGGTAAACTGCATGGCTGAACTAATCACGCATAAGAAGAAATCATGAGATTAAATATATGTAATCTCTAAAGGCTCAAAATCTCACCAAGGGTTATTAATTAGCTTTTTCCTGTAGGTTCAGTTTGATCAAAGAAACCACAAGTAGCTCACTCACTTGGCTCCATTAGCTTCGTCAAAAGATGCAGGTTTATGTACAAACACGTAAAACCTTATTATTATTTTAAAAAATCAACACAGCCCATTGCTTCAGAGATCACAATCCCAGAAGCGCAGGAAATAAATCAGATTGGGTTTTCTGTTAAATGGAAAATTAACACGAAAACTCGTGTATTTACCATGGAAAATCAAGAACTTCAGCTCACTTCATGTTTATCAGAAAAGCCCAGAACCAATTAGCACAAAAATAATAAAGTTCTCCCAAATATCAGCAAACGTCAGAATTTTCAAGCAAACAACAATTTCACAGCACATATCAGAATCATTCCTCATGGATTCTCAGCACATAATTTCAAATTCAATTCAAGTCTCACTCTAAAAAATCTGCAGTCCAGTCATTCCCGATTCAACACACATCAAAACTCTTCAAAAATAGAAGCTCAAAGTGAAGCAAAAATGTCAAATCTCCACCCCCACACAAAACCTTGCAGTGTCCTCACCGCAAATTAAAACGCAAGTGAAGGGAGGAAGAGAAG
>JAOSBM010000002.1:10793851-10808282 GCA_027568955.1 Erythroxylum tenue | reverse complement strand
TCTCTAGTAGCGCTCCTAGAAACCAACAAATCCAATTAGAAAGAATAGATCTGAAGATATTCAATGTTTATTAACAATATAAAAAGTATCCAGAAAATCTCACCATAATAACATGTAACATGGATCCCTAAACTAAGATAAGAAAATTAACTACTCATACTTGAATTGAAATCAAAGAAAATAACAAAAAAATTAGTCTCCATAACTGGTCTTTTCCTTCATTTTCCCCCTGCCATTTTCTCCTTCCTTTTTTCCCCTTTTTTCTTTTTCTTCTTCAGTTGATATGATTTGCTTTTTTACTAAATGTAAAACAACATATATCCTTTTTTTTCCTTTTTCTTTCTCTTCTTCAGTTGATATCATTTTTTTGTCCAATCTGCAACAACATATATACCTTTTAAATGCTCAACTTGCCCTTATGGCGGGTATAATCAAAGCAGATAAACAATAAAAGACAAAACTCATGTTTCAGGTTTTAACTAAAAAAGGTTCCATGCAAGCTCAAAGGGGTTTACTAAAGATAGTATCATGGTGACTTTTTAAGCTTTGAGGTTATATCCTAAACACCTTCATCATTTTAAAGACTGCATAAGATTATGTAATCTTGACTAGTATTCGCAAGCAAGTTCTAGATTTGTTTAACATGAAAGAATACTCTCAACAACGAATACTTTTAATTGGTCTCAAACCCTTACCGGAGGAAAGTGTAATTCATCTATCACAATAAGCTAATACCCTTTCAATTAAAATCTAGGTCAATCAACTGATGCATGCAGATATATTTATTCACTTATATTATGCATTTATAACCCCGATTAAGTTCAGTCAATAATCACACATCTTTAACTATTAAAAAAAACACAATACATACAACATTCATAGTCAACATCATAGGAAATGAAATAAAAGATCTAACATGCAAACAACACTAATTAAGCGAACAATAACATAAAACAAATTTAATGACAAACAATTAAAATAATCAAAGAAAAATTAGAAATACAATACTAAGATGGACAAATTTGCTAACAAATACTTGATCTCCGCGATATCTGCCTCAATCTTTTGCAACCTCTCATCTTTTCGCTGTTCAAAAACAATAAGTTGATTGGTTAATGATTGGTATTCAACAGAAGTAGGTGCAATGTTAAATTGCGTACCTTTATGTAGTGAAGGGCCTTCCCTTTGTGTACCTTTACCTCTTTCGCATCGATTGTGCTCACTAGTTGAAGGTTTTGTTGCCTCATCACTAATAACAACATAACGATCACCTTGTCGCTTTGCAATCTTCATTGACACCAAGGACTGCAAGTCTAAACTAGACTTCCCTAGAACTAACTGCATACTTGTTCTCTCAGTCAATAAACCAAAATACTCTATAATTTGAGTAACAAATGCCCCAACAATTATTTTCCCAGCGCTAACTTTCGCTACACCCATCATATGCTCACTTAACCAAAAACCAACATTAAAGTGTTTACCATGCACCATGCACCATAACACAAACAATTCAGCTTTATAAACTGCACCTTGACTATCTCCTCTACCAAATATTGTACAAATTAAAAACCTATGAAGATAACGTAAGCTAGGATCCACTAAAGCAGATGATTTAGTCCTATTCGGAGAAAAAACATTTGTTGAATTTGTAATTTCATTCCAAAATTCTTTAGGCCTAAATTCATCATCATAACCATATAACTCACCATGTGGAAATCCAAATATGTCATTCAAATCATTTAAAGCAAGAGCATGCATCTTATTCATTAATCTAAATATCAAATTAATGACGATGTCATCTCCGTTATAGTTCAAAGTTAAAGTTGCTAAAAATTCTAAAGTTAATTCAACATATAAACTTTTTCTAAAATTTGCAAATTTTTCCCATCCCATGTTATGCAACAATTCATTGATTGGATTTGCAATTCCTAACTCAGTTATAGCTCCATGATCAATGAATCTATTTGGCATAATCGAACGATCTTTTAAACTTACATACCTTGATTGGCTCTCAGCATTGTTAAATTAAAGGCAATGATTAAATTAGGGACATCGTCCGCTTCAGAAGATGAAGATACTCCAAATCTCATACGAGGCATAATCTAAAAATAACAATCAAGAATCAAAATATTTTCATTAATCTCAAACCAAATAGAGCCATTTATTACTGAAATAGATTTAGAGTAGTTGAATATAATTGGCAAAAATAAAATCCTATAGTAATATAAATCCAACAAGTCATAAGATGAACAAACATTCGTTTTAAATATTCTTTAATAAATAATAATAAAATTAAAGATTAAAATAAAAATAAATAATTTTTATCTTATCACTTATATACTAACAATATCAAAATGTTTTATAATGTCAAACTTGAATTATTTAATAATGAATATAACAATTCATTGAAAACTCAAATATACTATATTCTCAACTGACAGAATGGAATAGCCGACACAAATACCATTTACATGCACAAAATACCTGATTTATTTACATAAAAATTAACATATTTATATGTACATGTGAGATCTAATTCAAACATTTTGAACAATGCAGATGCAATAAAGTTTTTGTCAATTGATTACAATAAAGTTTTTGACATTTTGTTACTTTAGAAATGAAATTTTTAAAATTTTAAATTAATAAGTAAGTTTCACTTAAATATATACACCTTCTGATATATTAGAGCCCATGTAATTTATTTTCAAAACTTATCACATCAATAGAACACATTAGGATACTAACGTTGATAGAGTTTTATAGTACAAAAGTATTGTTCCTATTGACAACACCAATTCAAATAGCATTGGTAAAGTTTCTTAAGGAAAAAGTAATGCGTCGATGCAAATCTAGCATTTCTATTTATGCTTACACACACCCATACCACAATACTCAATATCTCTTTGTAATCAGATTTATGAATCGTTGTTTAGTGTAGAAGTAAAGCCGAGTGCAAATAGACCAGCTAAGTCTACATGTAAAATATCATATTACCATCATAAAAAAGGATGTTATTTTCTTCTCAATGCAGCAGTTAAAGACAATTAAGCATAAAGAGCACATAAGGTTTTGCCTTGAAGCGCCAACGCATAGATCTTTTCGTGAAAAAAAAATCAACAAAATCGTACGACAAACTTAAAAAATCTATTAAAATAGTTAGCAGTATAAGAACGAAACATCGACCCATATCAAAATAATATTTTTACTTAATACATTTTACTAAATGTTGCGAAATATGTTTAAAGATGTAAGAGATTACCTAATTAGCAACTTCCAACAGACACGACTGAGAGCTGAAGACGGCGATAAGGACAGCTGAACTCCCGCGAAGATTCGGACAAGATGATTTTAACTGGAGAGAAGAAGAGGATGATTGAATGTCTGGAGGTTGCGGCGTGATTTAAGAGTTAGTTTAAAAACTCTTAACTCGATCACCGGTCACCCACACCTAATAATTTTTTTAAAGTTATTCTCTTATTTTAATTTTAATTAACTAGTGCAAGACTTATTTACACTTTTTTACTCACCAATACATTTTTTAATTTAATTAAGTTACTATTTTTCACACTGAAAAAATCCGAGTAATTAAATTTCAATTAACAAAAAAAGATTTATTTAAAATTTTCTTAATTTAAATTAACTATTTAAGATTTCTTTTAAATTTATTATGTGTTAATTTTATTTGAAGAAAAAACTTAATTTAAGTTAAAATAAGAAAATTGTCACCGTGAAGAATTTTAGTCACGGGTGTGACTTATTGCAAAATCCTAAATTATTTTATTTTTTCACTCCAAATATTTACCTATTTTATTGTAACTAAATTATTCAATTAATTACAAAATTAATAATTGAATGATGATATCGATTTTTACTTTTTAATTACATTTTTTACATTTGTATTTACGTTCTATATTTTATCCATTTACAAAGAATACGTCCCACTTTACATTTTTAATATTTCTATCGTAATTCCTTTCTTAATATACATTTAAAATTTTACAACCTAATTTTAATTATTCATTTTTAGTATTCTAAATTATATATTTTTAATATTTCTATTATAATTCCTTTTTTTAATACATTTAAAATTTTAAATACTGATAATTTGATCGCAAGTTTTAAAATTGAACAATATTCATTTATACATTAAATAATATAAGATGTTGGGAATTTTTTATTATCTTAATTAATTAAATATTTATAATTTTTCACAACATATTAGATTAAGTTATTGACTTTTTTAACCTTAATTAACTATAATATTTAATTAACAACAAGTCATTTTACAATTTTAAAAAGTTTCCACTCAAATAAGTAATTTTATTAATCCATTTTTCACATCCTAACTTATATATTCTTAAGTTTTCTATAAGATGAATGATCATATTTCATCTCCTGCGTTTTTTTCATTCCATATTTTTACTAACTAAATTTACCAATTCTTTTTATATTAAATTTATATATTTTGAATAATTATGTCTTGATTCTTCTATTATTATAAATTAAAAATTTTTACTATTAATAATCTTATCAAAAAATTTTAAATTATACAGTATTTATTTATTTTAAACTTATTTTGTTTGAGTTTTTTTATTTAGTTTATATATTTTATACATTTATAATAGACACATTACACTATACATTTCCTTAATTTTTAAATTTTCATCACAAATTTTTATTTACTAATTTACTTATTCATTTATTATATTCTAACTTATATATTTTAATATAACATATTTAACCTTTTTAATAAAATATCCATTACAAATTTAAAATATTTAAACTTTAATTAATAGTTTTTAAATTTTTCCATATTTATTTATACATTAAAATTATATAATAATATAACGAATTACAAACTTAAAATATTTATAATTTAATTACAAATTTTTAAATTTTACTTATAATTTAATTACAATTTTTAAAATTTTCCATTTTTATTTATACATTTAAAATATATAATAATATAACGAATTAAATTAACAGGGAATTATTACTGCGCATTTGCGCATTATTAATCTGCTAGTATTATATAAGAAGTGTATTGTGTAATTGTGATAGTTTGGACCTTTGAGTTAAACAATACATATTTTGTGATAGTAGTTGATAATGAAATTATGTGTTCTTTATTTTGATATATGTTTTCATTTATTTTTTTAGATAAATGAAATGAAGTTTAAGTACTCTTGATCATTCAGCCGATTCAATAAGATACAATGATCCATCTTGGGCTCATGCTACATTGGTCGGTGGTATAAAGAACTATACTATTTGCTTGTTTTGTAAAAAGCATTTAGTTGGGGTTAAAGGAGATGTAGAACCTTTAAAAAAGTGAGCCATGATTTGAAGTAGCAAATGAAAACTTGCTTGAAGAATCTTAACATGAGAAAGACAGAAAGGAGAGATTGAATTATGAAATTAGTAGCTGATGTTCATTTGCTAGTGGTCATAATGATGGTAGAAATGTTGAAGGTGATAGTGTTCCTTCTTATTAAGAAGTGAATGTTGCATTTGGACCTGATATTAGGAAAAGAAGAAGATATGTATTGAATGTTTTTAATCCACAAACAACTATTGGAGTTCAACATTCAATTCGTAGTGCCATGTAATTAAGAGAAGTGACTCATAATGTAAATATGATAATGACTAGATGATAGTATGGTTCTGGTGTAATATTTAATGCCTTCTGATCTTATTATTATCAACCTATGTTAGATGTTATACCGTCTTACGGTTCGAGATACAAACCTCCTTCTATTGATGACCACAGATGTAAACATTTGAGTAGCTCAGTTTCATTAAAAGTTATTTGGAAGAAAGAAAAATGAATTGAGCTACTTATGAGTGTTCAATCATGTGTGATGGTTGAACAGATAGGTGACAAGCTTATTATTAATTTTTTTGTTTATTCTGCAAAGGGCTCAATATTTTTGAAGTCTATTGATGCATCTGGCCTTGTTAGGAATAATAATACTTTATATGAAATATTTAATGAAGTTGTGAATGAAGTAGGGCCAGAAAATATTATTCAATTTATTACTGAGAATGATTCCGCTTATAAGTCCGAAAGAAGATTACAAAGCAAGTGTAATTCTTTTTTTTTTACTCCTTGTGCTCCACATTACGTTAACTTAGTGTTGAAAAATATAGGAGTTGTTAGGTATTTTCCTATTATTGATGAGACTATGTAAAAAGCCAAATCAACCGGTAGTGCCAACATTAAAAAAAAAATTTCACAAGAAAGGACACGCAAGTCTAATTTCTTAACTTTGAATTTATTATCCGTTTGATAAGTGGTCACAAAGGCTTTACATATATATGAAAGATAGAAAACATTTATATGGTCAGAAAACATAATAAACGTAGCAAAGTTGAAAACATAAACTACGTATTGTCCATTTCAAACATTAAATGATGCGAAACGTAGTTTGATGAAGTGGCGGAGGTTGTTTTAAAAAAATTTGCTGATTAATCCACCAAATTTTCAAAGTTTACGGTACTTCCGTACCTTTTACAAGCTAGTTCGGGACAAAATTTATCTTTGAATTGAATAGAAAATTTTTAAATGATCGGGTAATTTAAAATTTGTTATCCCTTTTTTAAGAATATAAATACTTATTATTATATACTTACATAATAAATATAATTTTTATTTACATGCAAAATACGTATATTGTATAGGTTAATGTACAATAATTTTGAAAAGCAATACCCTAAATAATTCAGTCACTTCTTTAATTCGGACATAGTTTGTTAATACTTAATCTAGTTCGTTAGTTCATGAATGTATTCTTTTTAAATACCGATTCAAATGCTAAGTATAATGTGAAATTAGCAATAGGCCTACGGGCCCACACAAGAAGGAAAGTTAAACCACACACAAATTCAAGCGAGATTCCATTCTAAAACTAATTGGCGATAGGTAGAGTAACCCACTAGGCTTATATGTTAGTCTTCTTTTCCCTCTTTTTTCAATATGGGACACTCACATGTGAGTATTATTAAGACTCCCCCTCAAGTACAACTGGGACTGGATATCCAGTTATCACTTAAAATAAACACAGTGAAAATCAGACCGAACCGTTGGGACTAGACATCTAGACGGACAACCGAGAAATTAATAATCCGGACCAAATCTACTCTAATACCATGTGAAATTAGCAATGGGCCTACGAGCCCACACGAAAAGGAAAGTTAGATCACACACAAGCCCAAGTGAGGTTTCATTCTAAAACTAATTGGCGATAGGTGGAGTAGCCCACTAGGCTTATATGTTAATCTTTTTTCCCCTCTTTTTTCAATATGGGACACTCACATGTGGGTATTATCAACATATAATACTAAAAATCAAATATTGCAAAATTAATTAAATTCCTATATATATATATATATATAATATTAAATTGTATACAACTCTAAAATGAAATATTGATAAAAGAAGATATTTGTACAAAGTGTCTGAACAATTTCTAGGGATTTCGTGTTTGGGTAAAAGTGATTCAATTAATCACTGTATACTTCACGTTAATGAGTTATAGAAAACAGATGGTATTTATACTATCACTGTCTGTGAATAAAGAAAACGACACTAGCTATTCACACAAAACGCAAACACTTATTAACGCCTACAGTATCTACTTAACAGCTACAGTACACAATACTCTAAACAATACAGTATAAATACAAAGAATTCTACACCCCCTGTTAAGGTGGAGCTTGGTTCCAATCACACAAGCCCAACTTGGACAACAAAAAACAGGGGCTGATAAAGCTTTAGTGAACATATCGGCGAGTTGAAGCTTGGAAGGAATAAGTTGAGGAAGAACGAAGCCGTCTTTATATTTATCACGAACCAAATGACAATTAATCTCTAAATTCTTTGTCCGCTCATGAAAAATAGGATTCGTGGTAGTATGGATAGCAGCCAAATTGTCACGCCATAATGAAATAGGAAAGGAAATGAGCACTAGAAAATCAGTTAGCAAATACAAAATCCATTGCAACTCACAAACCGTAGTAGAAAGACTACGGTATTTAGCCTCCACGGAAGACCAAGAAACAGTGGATTGTTTCTTAGTCTTCCAAGAAGTCAGTGCATTACTTAAGAATACATAAAAACCTGTTAAAGATCGCCGACTAAAAGGACATGTAGCCTAATCCGCATCACAATAAGCTTGTAAAGAACAAGAATTGTCAAAAGGGAAGAATAAACCTGTAGATGGAGATTGCTTAAAATACTTGAGCACATGAATGGCAGCCATCCAATGTTGCTCAGTAGGAGCGTGAACAAATTGACTTAACTGCTGAGTTGCATGAGTGATGTCAGTACGGGTAAAACTAAGATAAAGGAGATGCCCAATTAACCTCTGATATCTGAAGAAGAGCTAGTATCATCAAACCGACGATGAGGAGAGAGAGGAGTGGTTGCCCCTTTCGAACAAGTTAACCCTGCATCCTTGAGAATATCCAACACATACTTGCGCTGATTCACATACAAGCCAGTAGACAACCTAGCAAGTTCTAACCTAAGGAAATACTTGGCAGAGCTCATATCTATAATAGTAAATTTGTCATGTAAAAATCGTTTGACTTGATTAATACATGCCTCCGTCGGACCTATGATCAACACATCATCAACATACACAATAAGAGCAATATAATAAGTTCCTTCAGATTTAATGAAGAGACACGGATCATGAGCAGATTGTACAAAATTCTGTTGACAAAGAGAAACAGTAAGCTCATGATTCCATTATCGTGAGGCTTGTTTAAGGCCATACAAAGACCTTCTCGAACGACAAACTTGATTAGGAGCAGCCTTGGTATATCCTTAAGGAGGTAACATGTACAATTTCTCGTCAATATACCCATGTAAAAACGCATTATTTATATCCAATTGATGTAAAGGCCAGCCCTTCGTAGCAGTAATAGCTATAAAAATTCTCACAGTAACCATTTTAGCAACTGGAGAAAAACACTCATTATAATCCACCCCCTCAATTTGATTATAGCCCTTTGCTACTAACCTAGCCTTATACCTATTAATAGTTCCATCAGGTTTGAGTTTAACTTTATAAACCCATTTAGAACCTATAGCCTTCTTTCCCTTTGGCAAAATAGTCAAATCCCAAGTATGATAATGATCAAGGGCTACCAATTTAGCCTCCATAGCATTCAATCAATTCAAATTAGTTTGAGCTTGTTCAAAAGAACTAGGTTCTTCAATAATAGACACTTTTGCTAAAAAGGAATGATAATAAGATGTAAGACAAGAAGAGAATACAAATGGATATATAGGTGTTGTATGAGAAGAATTAAGCACAGATAGGACAACAACAGGAGCAATATTAGTAACAGATGCATATGAAACAAAATCATCCAGCCAATTAGGCCGTCGGGTCACACAAGTACTCCTACGAATAGGAGCTGGACTCTATGCTAGATCAGTGGAGCATGCAGTAGCAGAGGAAGAGGGAGCTAAAAAATCCGAAGAATTCACATCAATATTGTCAGCTAAGGAGCATTCTTGAGACACAATATCCTTGGAGCCAAGGAAATAGACTGAAAAGGAAAATTATTTTCATAGAAAACAATATCCTTAGAAATGAAAATATGATGGCTTTGCAAATCATACAGTTTGTAGGCCTTTTGCCCTGAAGAATAACAATAAAAACATATTTGAAAGCCCTAGGTGCAAACTTGTCTTTATGAGGAAAAGTGTTAGAAGCATAGCACAAACAACCAAAAGTTTTCAGGAAATTATAATTAGGTTCCTTATGGAAAAGAATAGAATATGGAGATTTCCAATTTAGGACAGGAGTGGGAAGCCTATTTATGATGTAGGTAGCAGTCAAAATTGACTCTCCCCAAAATTGTTTTGGTAAATGGGATTGAAACATAAGTGCCCTAGCAGTTTGCGACAAATGCCTATATTTCCTTTCAACAACTCCATTTTGTTGTGGAGTATAAGGGGAAGTTTTTTGATGTGTAATACCACAGTTGGTAAATATTTCCTGACAATTATGACTCAAAAATTCTATCCCATTATCAGTTCTAACAACCTTAATAGTAGCATCAAATTGGGTTCGGATATGTTCAATAAATTGAGCTAAGAAGGTTGAAGTCTGACTTTTGTGTTGGAGTAGGTAAGTCCAGGTTGTTCTAGAAAAATCATTAACTATGGTGAGGATATAGTGTGCTCCACTAATCGACCCATGCTTATAAGGACCCCAAAGATCCATATGCAACAGTTCAAAACATGTTACTGTACTATTACTGCTCCTAGGGGAAAGGAAATCTAGTTTTTTTGGAAAAATGACAAACATCACACGGTTGTTCAGAAAAATTCATATTATTGAAAGAAATTTGCAACTATTTCAGTATATTAAAAGAAGGATGACCCAATCTTTGGTGCCAAAAAACATCATCAACATCACTATGGCAATGTATTACTATTTCCTAATTGTGTGATATAAGACAAAATGGTATCTTGATGAAAAGAGGACCTATCAAGAACATAAAAGCCCGCAATTACCTTTCCAACTGCTAAGACCTCATCAGTCACAAGGTCTTACAGTACACAAAATGTGGCATAAAAAGTGAATTTGGTAGAAGATTGACAAGCTAACTTGTTTACTGAAAGCAAATTGTATTTGAAAGAAGGTATGAGCAAAAGATGACAAACTAAGATTATCACAAAGAACAACATTCCCTGTGAAATCTACTGTCTTAATTGTGCCATCCGGTAGGTGAATAAGGGTATATTTGACTACAGGTATAGGTTTGTCAAACAAATCCACATTATGGCACATATGATTGGATGCACCTGTGTCTATTATCCAAGAACCACATTCAATTGAATTAACTGAACTAAAAGAATGGTTGAGAATGCTACCTGCAAAGTCATTGTAATGTACAAAGTTGATGACATCTCCTCCCTTGTCTTTTACTTGCATCTGCTTTCCTTGACTTTGCATAAAATTTAGAATCCCTTGTTGAATCATTGCTGCCATATCTTGTCTCTAGGATGGTTCTTTGGTATCTTTCTCCATTAAATGATCCAAAGGTGAATCACTCATATTTATTAACTCCTTAGCCAGATCTCTCCCCTTTTTATCCTTGGAACCTTTATACCAATTCGGATACCCATGAATTTTGAAACATGTATCTCGTGTGTGTCTCCTCATTTTACAAAAATCACAATAGCACTACCTCTACCAACACCTCTCCCACTGCTGCCACTAGAACCACGCACCAACATTGCCTGCTCATATTGTCAGAAAATGAAATATTCACCTCCCTCTGCTTTTCAACCCTAACTACCATCGAGTATGCCCTATCCACATGAGGCAAAGGATCCATTACAAGAATCTGACTTCTAATAGCATCATATTCCTCATTCAAACCCATCAGAAATTGAACCAATCTATCATTATCCCCAAATTCAATCAAATGCCTAAGAGACCCACACGAACATTACCGTAGGGCTCCACATGAACACTACGAAATGGGAGCCAAGCAATTCAATTTATCCCACATTCGTTTCAATTTAGTAAAATACCTGGAGATAGATAAATCCCCTTGCGAAATTGAGCTGATCTCCCGCTTGAGTTGATATAGCAGTGGCCCATTGCACTCTCCATATCTCCTCTCTAGGTCCTTCCACAAATCCCTAGCTAAGCCTGCATACAAGAATGACTTGACAATATCCTTGGAGATGGAGTTTAATATCCACGACGTCACCATAAAGTCCACCCAACACCATCGATCATAATTCGGTGAATCTTCCCTTGGCCTCTCACATTTTCCAGTGACAAAATCGAGCTTCAATTTCACCCCCAACGTGATCTGCATCACACGACTCCACAATAGGTAATTATTCCCATTTAATGGAGTCGTGACGAGCACCATCCCGGGATGATCCGGGTTTTGTAGGAACATCGGATTCTCCTCACCAGCTACACATCCAAAGGAGGATCGCGCACTCATGCCGTCGACCATGAGTAGCTCCGGTGATCTACCTAGAATGCTCTGATACCATGAATAATTTCTAGGGATTTCGTGTTTGGGTAAAAGTGATTCAATTAATCACTGTTTACTTAACATTAATGAGTTACAGAAAATAGATGGTATTTATCCCATCACTATCTGTGAATAAAGAAAACGACACTAGCTATTCATATAAAATGCAAACACTTATTAACACCTACAGTATCTACTTAACAGCTACAGTACACAATACTCTAAACAATACTGTATAAATACAAAGAATTCTACAGTGTCATAATCAAGAGAAATTTAGATGTAAAATGATCAGGAAAGAAAACAAAAACACAACTTATTGACTTACCCTTATATCATCCATTCCATATCATCCTCTAGTATAAATACCCACCCATATTTAAGCATTTTTTTTCTCACAATATATCATAAACCACGGAATTAGAGTACCTTCCTTACACTCTTTGGTCTTCCTATAACATAAAACCACGTAAAACCTTGCACTGAAATGGCACGATCACCTACTTCCCTAGTTTTCAAGGTGAACCGACGAGAACTAGAGCTAATTGCTCCGGCTAAGGCCACCCCACATGAGTTCAAGCACCTGTCGGACATTGATGACCAAGAGGGGCTCTGGTTCCAAGTTTCGCTTATACAATTCTACCACTATGGCCCTTCCATGCAAGGAAAAGACCCTGTGAAGGTCATCCGCGAGGCACTTGCCAAAACATTGGTGTTTTACTATCCATTTGTTGGTAGGCTCAGGGAAGGGCCTAACCGTAAGCTTATGGTGGAGTGCACTAGTGAAGGTATCATTTTTATCGATGCAGACGCTTACATAACCCTCCAGCAGTTCGGTGACGTTCTTCATCCTCCTTTCCCTGGCTTAGAGGAGCTCCTCTTCGACATCCCTGGCTCTAATGGAGTGCTCAACTGCCCTCTGTTATATCCATTTGTATTCTCTTCTTGTCTTACATCTTATTATCACACCTTCTTTTCCTAACTATCTTTGAACCCCACCACTTCCATCACATTTATACCTATCATCTTCTAAATGGGTCGGTGTTGACTTCTTAATGGGCTAGTGGACCAGCGTTGGTAGGGTCCGATGTGTTAACGTCTCCTTCCTAAAGCCCAAAACCTGTCAATGATGTCACATCGTAACTTTTACGGTTATTAATCTAATAAAAGTTTAACATTTGGTAATATCATGTTAATTTTTATTACAAATTTCGTAGGTGACGTATATCAAGTGCGGTGGCTTCATCTTCGCTCTACGCTTCAACCACACCATGTACGACGCGTCGAGTATAGCCCAATTCTTGACGGCCCTAAGTGAGATGGCTCTTGGGGAGCAGGCGCCATCAGATCCACCAGTATGGAACGCCACGTGTTTCAGGCACGTAGTCCACTACGCATGACCTGCACGCACCAGGAATACGAGGAAGTGGTCGACATAAAAGGGACGATTGTTCCACTAGACGACATAGTTCATTTTTAGCCAAAAACACCCAATTTCTTTCATCTTTTATACAATGAACTTACTCTAATTCTTTCACTTTTTGTCCCCTAGCTTTAGCTAACTTAAATATATCTTTTTATCTAAGTATTGATATGGTACTTAATTGAAAAAAATTTGATCCCATTAAAATTTTCATCTAATTAAGATGTTTTTTTTTGAACATTTTGAAAATGCTATGGTTAAAATTGAATGATTTAAAAGTTAGGGTTTAAGTTGTATTTTGCTGACAATGTTAAGATTCAAATTACGCCTATTTTATTTTAACTTTCATGGTATCATATTTATTGACTAATTTTTTTCCTTTCCTACGCTCTCTGTTTATTTTTATATTTCTCATCTGTTTCCTTTGTCAACCGTTAATTTTATTTTTCCATCACCAATTTGATTAGCCATCTTCAATGTATGACTCAACCTCTAGCCAACTTTAACCCATCTACAAACATCAATCCACCATAGTTTGCTTTTCTTAGTCATGCCTCTAGATGCCAATTGTCTAGTTATTGATTAAAATTTAGTGACCTTTATTTGTTTGTTTAGACCTGCTCTCTATTCTTGTTGCCAATATTGTCCATCAGTAGCTTCCAAGTGGGAGTAGCAGTTACATACCATATGCATTGAGGTTCATGCTATTTATATTCTAAATTGCGTCTCTTATTGTAAAAATTGATCAATTCAAAGCCACTTGTAACCTTTTGTTCTTGTCTTAGTTTGTCAATTACTATATATTGAGTAATTTTCTAACCGTATAGATTGTTTCTCATCTGTTTCATTTAAAACATTATTTTGGCATATTCGTTCTTGCCATTGTCTCATCTACCACATATTATAGATTTGGGTTCAACTAAACCAATCTAGATAATTTAATACAAATTTATATTTATACTATTGTGGATAAATATGATATTG
>JAOSBM010000002.1:10783309-10793751 GCA_027568955.1 Erythroxylum tenue | reverse complement strand
CATTGTCAAATCCATCATAGTTAACTCCCTTCTCTCTTCAGTATGTGGCATCAACCTCTCTTCGTGTTGTTCCATTTCTATGAATTGCTCTTCTCTAGTCCTTTCTGTTGTGTTACTACTCCGAGCTAATCTGGTTTCCTTATGCAACCTGCGAGCAGTTTTTTCAATTTCAGTATCTAATAACAAATTCTCGGGCTTTTGACCACGAGTGAGCATAAAAAAATGGAACAAATAAAAAATAATAATAATAACAGAACTAAGGATGAAAAATAGAACACCCGAAATAAAGCAATCAGACAAACAACTAAAATACACAAATAAACATCAAAGCAAAAATTAAATATGAGACAATTAATATCGTCTAATCTAAAGACTCACAATCAGAAATTTATTCCCCGACAACTGCGCCAAAAACTTGTTGTGGTCCAAACAAAACAATATAAATTAAATTCTATCTAGATCAATTAGAGGCAAGCGCACCCCGTCAACAAGTAATATAAATCGGTAAGAACCGGATATCGTACCCAAGGGAAATCCAATACGCAAGAAAATTAAATTAAACGATGAAAAATTACTCAGACGATCAAGAATTGATTAATTTGAAATTAAAATAAAATAAAGTAAGAAAATCAAGGAATTATAAAAATTTCAAGGTATGAATTAAAACGACTAGATTTAATCAAATGACAAAAATCGGTAAAGGTATTAGATTTCAATTGGATTGGACACTAAAATAGTAACGGTGGATTGATCTAGGAATTACTTCACTTAAGTAAGTCGAACCCAATGTTCATGGATGTTCCCTTCTCTTTTAAGTTCGAGTCACCCACTTGGTTCATAGATAATTAGGAATAAAAGGCGTTAAAAACAAGAAGCCTAAAATTAAGTTCATTAATCCTAGGTATCCTCACATAAGATCCTAAGGTTGGTCTACTCTTTACTCTCAAGTATGTTGCTTGATTAATTTTTTGACAAATTAAATCCCATTGGTTGTGACATTCAATCATCTAAGGTCTTAATCTAGGTGATCAAGCTAAATTAGGACTAAATATGCATTCAATCAAGCAAAAATCAATACCACAAAAATTATCCTAATCCAATTTTAATCTTAACCTTAACCGAAAAGAAAAAATTTAGTCACACATATTTTTCAATGTAACATACATCATGGTCATAATATATGGTTGCATTGATTAAATCCACACAATTAAAATAAATAAGGAATTAAAAAAACATAAAAACACCCCCCCTCTTTTCTCCAGCTCCCACGTTTCTTTTTCTCCAGCTCTCCACTTTATCTTCAATTGTTTATCTTTCAACCAGTTGCTTCAACGTGAGTGGATAGTGTATGATAAGTGGGGGCCAAATGGCTATTGAAAATTTTGTTGACGGTTTTGTGTTAATTGAAAATGTTTATGAATGAAAGTGGGTCCCATTTGAGTATCGATTTTTGCATATTAAAAAAATTATTTATACCAATTTTTTAATGATTGAGTGCCTTAGCACGTCACCCTCGCGGGACACGGACTCGGATATCACCCACAATGTCAGGTTCGGGTTATTGCGGGAGTGGAGTGTTACAACAGATGTAAACATTTGAGTTGTGGAGTTTCATTAAAAGTTATTTGGAAGAAAGAAGAATGAATTGGGCTATTTATGAGTGTTCAATCATGTGTAATGGTTGAACAAATAGGTTACAAGCCTATTATTAATTTTTTTTTGTTTATTCTGCAAAGGGCTCAATATTTTTGAAGTCTATTGATGCATCTAGCCTTCTTAGGAATAATGATGCTTTATTTGAAATATTCGATGAAGTTGTGAGTGAAGTAGGGCTGAAAAATATTATTCAATTCATTATTGACAATGATTCCGCTTATAAGACAGGAAGAAGATTACAAAGTAAGTATAATTCTTTTTTCTTACTCCTTGTGCTCCACATTGCATTAACTTAATGTTGAAAAATATAGGAGATGCAAGGTATTTTCTTATTATTGATGAGACTATGTAAAAAGCCAAAAGGTAACTATGTTCTTCTATAATTATACATGGGTCTTAAATTTAATGAGAAAGGATTTTATTAATGAAAGCAATTTTTGTTGCTCTACTATTACAAGATTTGCAACAAATTTTTTATCACTTCAGTCTTTTATTATGATGAAAAATTAGTTGAGATGAATGTTTACAAGCGATAAATAAGTTGCATCTCAATATGCTAGGTCGAATGCTAGATTGAAGGTTTCTAAAATTATACTTGAAGATACTGAATTTTTGTGTCAATATCAAATTGTCATCTAAGTTTGTGAATCTTTGATGTGAGTGCTTTGTTTGGCTAATAGTGATAAAAAAGGCAACAATGGGGTTTTTTCTATGTCAATAAGAGGGCGAAGGAAGCAATCAAGGCTAATATGAAAAATTGGCCTTCTTTGCATACTTATCTTGCAGTTATCAATGACATATGGAAAAGGCAACTTAACTCTTCGTTATTTGAAGCTGGGGCATTTTTTTAATACTAGTATCTATTTCAGACCAGGTTTTACAAAAAAAAGTTGAAGTTAATAGGGGAATGTTATTAATTATTACAACATTTGTTATCTATGAGATAATGCAAAAATCTCCTAAGCTCACAAATGAAGCTTTATAAGTAGTCCTCTGGGATTTTGTGATGCTAATTGCTATTCGACAAAGAGCAAAACTTAATTCAGATATATAATTTTTTTTTGCCTTTGTTACTAGTTGAAAATTAATTATCACTTTATAACTACTTTTGTTGTCTTACGACTTATAGTTTACTGGTGGGATTGATTCATAAGTGGTGTTTCAATGGGACTAATTCGTAAGTGGGGTTTCAAAATTGCAAAGATTTGCGATTTAAAACACCACTTATGAATTGTAAATATTTTTTTAAGGTTTTACTTCTAATTGGTTATTTTCTCATTACGAACTCTTGTTGTAAATTGTAATAGTTAGAGAGTTAATGATATTAATTGTTCTTTTTATTTGTTGTTTTGATGTAATTATTATTTATTATATGATGAAATTGTAATATTTAAATACTTTTTGTTATTCGTAACTTTATATTTGTATGATATTTAAATGATATTTTTCATATTAATTGTGGTTATTATTCATATATGAAATATTTGAACATTTATGTTAATAAAAATAAATAAATTGTTGTTATTTTAAAATTTTATTATTATGATTTTTTTAAAATAGGGTTGATGTAAAATTATAAAGTATGCATTATAACATATTAATGAAATATTTTGTAATTTAAAAAAAATTCAGGGTCTATTTCATAAATTTAAAAAATTGTCCAAAATGATACTCGTTATTGACTGATAACAGTACAGTACTATACTAAAACCTAATCTGATACCAGTGTTAGTACGGTATTCAGAACATTGATCTAATTAAGTGATTAACTTTTTATAACCTTAACAACTCAGTTCATTTTTCATTCAATTAAGTATAATAATACTTATACTAACACTGGTATCTGTTATTGATTAAAATTTAGTGACCTTTATTTGTTTGTTTGGACCACCTCTTTATTTTTGTTGCCAATATTGTCCATCAGTAGCTTCCAAGTAGGAGTAGCAGTTACATACGATATGCATTAAGGTTCTAGCTATTTATATTCTAAATTGCTTCTCTCATAGCAAAAATTGATCAATTCAAAGCCATTTGTAACCTTTTGTTCTTGTCTTAGTTTGTCAATTGCTATATATTGAGTAATTTTCTAACCGTATAGATTGTTTCTCATCTGTTTCATATAAAGCATTATTTTGGCATATTCGTTCTTGCCGTTGTCTCATCTACCACATATTATACATTTGGGTTCAACTAAACCAATCTAGATAATTTAATACAAATTTATATTTATACTATTGTGGATAAATATGATATTGAAAAACTTATTGTAACTTTATGATTGGCTCAAATTATAATCTTTAGGTACAAAGAATGAAAAGTTTTCTAATAAGTTGCAAGCTTTGGCATATTGTTACAGGAGACATCACTAACCTAGCTAAAGAGGTATAAGAAACTGATACAAAACTTATAGATCGTCTTGAATATTAGGACAGTAAAAATTATCAGATCATCACATTGTTTTGTAATAACTCTATTTCATCCATTCATATTTAATCTATTGATTATAAAATTGCAAAAAAATTGGGATTTTTTGGCTAATTAATATCAAACTAAAGGATTTGCACACTATTACAAATTATGGACTACTCTCTATAATTTAAAATAGGAGCTTAGTCAGTCTATGAATAATATTTTTTGTTTAAGTTTAACCAATTTGGAATAAAATATCTTAGCCAAAAGTTATTAATGATCAGCTTCATCTCGTTCAAGTTCTTATGGCTCTTTAATTTGAGTATGAAGTTTTTCAAGCCTCTGTACTTCATTGGAATCTACTACCTACACTAGATGTTGTTATCTAAGAGATTATTTTTGAAGAGACTCCCCTCAATCTAGATAAAACTCCATATTCAAAGTTTATTGTTGCATCCATTCAATTCTCATAATAGAAATATGGCAATTATCTTTATAAGAATTGCCATCACATTGGTGACACTTTTGTAAATTTTCCTACAGTAGAATACATATATTTTCATAGGTTTGGCCATATTCTTGAACATTATTCAACAAACCTCCACGATCAAAAGGTGGGTTCTCTAAATCCAAGAACGACTCAAAGTTTGGATGTTTTTCTGTCATTATTGCTAATATTGAGGGGTTATATTGCCATTAGTGAACTTAAGGTACTACTCAAACATGTTCTTTCTTATAATTCCTTAAAGTCTAGCTTTACTTGTCACTAAAGTTGTCACTAAGGGTTTTACTGTCATATTATATTATGATTGATCTTAAGGCTCTACATAAGCAAGCTATCCCTTTCAATTCCTCTACTACCAAGGATATCAACACAGGTAATTCTTATTAGGTTTATAACTATATATATTGGAATTATACGACTAATAATATTAAACTCTTTTCTTCTCCAAAATATATCTCATCCTTACCACCAATTCATATAGCAAAAGGTACTAAAAATAGCATTACTCATACTAGTCGTATCCACCCTTAACTTACTCTCCCTGACACCTAGTACACCCCTGACTTATTCCTCATTCTTATCTCTGTTGGTTAGTTAAGTAAGCATGAATAAATGTTAATTTTTCCCTCTAGTTGCCAGGTATATGATTTGAAAATATGTCACATTATTGGGATATGACATAAGATATGTCAATTTTTTGAGGTTATATCTCTTAATCTTTCTTTAAAACTTGTGTATGTAGTAACAACTACGAAATCCTCCATTCACTATTAGCTAGTTTATCTCTTCTCCTTGTATCTTATCTTTTGTTGTGATTTGTATACTTTGATACATTAAAAGAACTCTTTTCTATGAATTACATTTATCAACTACCTCTTCCTTGGTATTATCTAGTTATTATAATGTTGACTAGACTAGTGATCTAACAAATCATTTTTCTACTACTAGTTATTGTTTCTTCTTAAGTGATCCTCTTATCTCTTGACGTAGAAAAAATTAAGATGTTATTGTTATGTTCAGTACCAAATATGAATATTATATTTTTGTTAATGCTATATCATAATTACTTTAGTTTAAGTGGTTATTAACTAATATAGGTGTTGCACATTCTTCTGCCACTTTGCTTCATTACGATAATAGTTGTGCTATACAAATTTCTCAAAATGACATACAAAATATATTGAAACTAATTGCCACTTTAAATTCCATTATGTTACTTAAGGCAATATACATATGATTTTTATCTTATTGACCCAACAAACAATTGATATATTTATGAAAACACATCGCTCAACTCATTTTCAAGATTTACTCAATGGAATTTACTATCCATTCTTAATTTTGAGGGGGAGAAGATGTCAAGATTAAGATTAGATAAAATCTTATCAAATTATTCTTGTGTATTCCATGTGTTAAAATTAGCGTTAATTTAAATCCTAACAAGATATTGTTGTTTATCTTGTACATATTTATGTATATCATGTATACTTTATAACCTTGTTAATAAATATATTGCATCTTAGACAATGAAAGGAGAAGAATGCCCAAGGATTGGTAAATTTATATTTGCATGTAAACATCTCTAACTGGCAATTGTTCCATTTTGTTAATACGGGTCCTCTTAGCATAAAAAGAAATTTAGAACTTGATATTTGAGATAAGGACATGGTTTTGGGCTCATTAACTACTTCAATGTAACAGGAAAAGAATGCCCAAGGATGATGTGAAGTTGATTATAAATTTTGAAATTGTAGAATTGTGTTGATCCCTTGATCAATTGATTGTTAATTTGAATATTGAATTTTGCATTTGTGACTTTTTATTATGTAGTAATTTTGTATGTTAAATTGTGTTTGATTAAATTGAATTGTATAGTATATATCGTATGTTAATTATGGAGTTAATTTAAGTAAAAGAAATTAAGAATGTATTAAATTGGAGAATAAAAGAATAAAGATTGTTAAATTAAAGTTAAGAATTAGAATTTCAGTAACATGTTAATTAAAATTAGTTAAGAAAACAAAATATTGATAAGTATTACAAATTGAATTGTATAAGTAAGCAAAATAGATTAATTTATAGTTGAATTATGTGATTACATAAAATAGGCTATAAACTTATAATTTTGAGTTATGGTTAAAATTGAATAGGTTATAGTTGTGAGTATAGTCTTTGGCTATGGTTGAATGATTTAATTGCATATGTTTTGTATTGTGTAATTGTGATGTTAAATACTTGAATTGTTGGTTTTTGAATTATTGGTGAATTGCGTTGGATGAAATATTAAATTTTTTAGTGTATGGTTACTCTTAATTTTGGAGTTAACTTGAGTAAGAAATTAAAAACGTTGATTAAAATTGGTGAGAAAGATTATTAAATTAAAGTTGGGAATTAGGATTTTAGTAATAATGTTAATTAAGATTAGTTAAGAAAACAAAATTAATATAAGCGTTACATAATGAATTCTATAAGTAAACAAAATTTATTAGTTTATAGTTGATTAATTGAATTATGAGATTACATAAAGTAAGTTGTAAGCTTATAGTTGGGAGTTATGATTGAAGTTAATATGTTATCGTTGTGAGTGTATTTCTTTTATTTATGGTCGAATAAATTAAATGAGTGATATTTTATAAGATGTATATTTGTAGCTTGTAATTATGTTTGTTGAATACTTGAATTGTTAGTTTTTGACTTATTAGTGATTTGTTTTGGATGAAACTTAATTATATACAATGTAAACCTATAAAATAAATTGTATTATATAAGAAGTGTATTTTGTAATTGTGTTAGTTTGGACCTTTGAGTTAAACAACACATATTTTGTGATAGTAGTTGATAATGAAATTATGTGTTCTTTATTTTGATATATGTCTTCATTTATTTTTATAGATAAATGAAATGAAGTTTAAGTACTCTTGATCATTCAACGGATTCAATAAGATACAATGGTCCAGCTTGGGCTCCTACTGCATTGGTCCGTGGTACAAAGAACTATACTATTTGCTTGTTTTGTAAAAATCATTTGAAAGGCGGAGGAATCACTCGATTAAAGAAATATTTAGTTAGGATTAAAGGAGATGTAGTACCTTGTCAAATGTGAGCCATGATTTGAAGTAACAAATGAAAACTTTGCTTGAAGAATCTTAACACGAGAAAGACAGAAGGGAGAGATTGAATTATGAAATTAGTAAGGGATGTTCATTTGCTAGTGTTTGTGATGATGGTGGAAATGTTGAAGGTGGTAGTGCTCCTTCTTATTAAGAAGTGAATGTTGCATTTGGACATGATGTTAGGAAAAGAAGAAGATAGGTATCGAATATTTTTACTCCACAAACAACTACTAAAGCTAAGCCTTCAATTCATAGTGCCATGTAATCAAGAGAAGTGACTCATAATGTAGATATGGAAATAACTAAATGATAGTATGGTTCAGGTGTAATATTCAATGCTTCCTAATCTTATTATTATCAACCTATATTGGATGTTATAACCTCTTACGGTTCGAGATACAAAGCTCCTTTTATTGATGACCACAAATGTAAACATTTGAGTAGCTGAGTTTCATTAAAAGTTATTTGGAAGAAAGAAGAATGAATTGGGCTACTTATGCGTGTTCAATCATGTGTGATGGTTGAACAAATGGGTGCCTATTATTATTATTTTTTGTTTATTCTGCAAAGGGCTCAATGTTTTTGAAGTCTATTGATGCATCTGACTTTGTTAGGAATAATGATACTTTATTTGAAATATTCGATGAAATTGTGAATGAAGTAAGTTCAGAAAATATTATTCAATTTATTACTGACAATGATTCCGTTTATAAAATGAGAAGAAGATTACAAAGCAAGTATAATTATTTTTTTTTACTTCTTGTGCGCCACATTGCATTAACTTAATATTGAAAAATATAGGGGATGCTAGGTATTTTCTTATTATTGATGAGATTATGTAAAAAGCCAAAAGGTGACTAAGTTCTTCTATAATTATACATGGGTGGTCTTAAATTTAATGAGAAAGGATTTTCCTAATGAAAGAAATTTTTGTTACCCTACTGTTATAAGATTTGCAACAAATTTCTTATGACTTCAGTGTTTTATTATGATGAAAAATGGGTTGAGATGAATGTTTACAAGTAGTAAGAGAGTTGCATCTCAATATGCCAGGTCAAATGCTAGGTTAGAGGTTTCCAAAATTATACTTGAAGATACTGAATTTTGGTGTCAATATCAATTTGTCATCCAAGTTTGTGAATTTTTGGTGAGAGTGCTTTGTTTGGCTAATAGTGACGCAAAGGCAACAATGACTTTTTTGTGCCATTAAGAGGGCGAAGGAAGCAATCAAGGCTAATCTGAAAAATTGGCCTTCTTTGCATATAACTTATCTTGCAGTCATCAATGACAGATGGAAAAGGCAACTTAACTCTTCGTTGTTTGTAGCTGGGGCATTTTTTAATACTAGTATCTATTTCAGACCAGGTTTTACAAAGAAAGTTGAAGTTAATAGGGGAATACTATTAATTATTACAATAGTTGTTGTTTATGAGATGATGCAAAATCTCCTAAGCTCACAAATGAAGCTTTATAAGTAGTCCTCTACAGATTTTGAGATGTCAATTGCTATTCGACAAATAGCAAAACTTAATCCATATATATAATTTTTCACCTTTGTTACTAGTTGAAAACTATTTATCACTTTATAACTACTTTTGTTGTCTTACAACTTGTAACTTATTGGTGGGACTAATTTATAAGTGGTGTTTCAAAATTGCAAAGATTTTCAATTTGAATTCTAAGTCAATGTGCGAGTACAATAGGCTGTAAAAAGAACTGAAGCACATTTGAATTCACTCATTCATTCTAAAAAAATGAATAAATTGGAGCACAAGAGATTAAATGACTTTGTTTTCATTCAATATAATTTAAAGCTTAAGGAAATGTATAGTATTATCATTATTAAGTTAGATATAATTTCTTATGATTTTTTAATAATTTAATTTTATTGTTTACTAGGACTCTTGATGGAATAAGTAGTTCAATAGATTCAATTTGTATTGAAAATATTAATCTTTTGACAGTTTAGGTTTGTTAGGAATCAGGCTTGATAGATGAGAGTGACTTGAAAATAATCTTGAATAGAAAAGCATTGAAATGTCATTTGGTGCAATGAATTTAAATGATGATGATGAGCCTCTTTTCAATGATAAGGATTTTGTAAGAAATAAGAATTGAGGTCAATGTAATTATAGCAGGTACCTTCTCCCTACGTAGAGAATTGAATGAAGTTTCATGTTTTTTTTTAATACTTTACCATATGTTATTTCTCGAACAAATCAACTGGCAACTATTCGTGCCAACATTAAAAAAAATCACAAGATAGAACGCGTATGTTTAAGTCTAACAATCTACACGTTAAAGGCACACTACAAGAAAAAAAGACCTTTCGCGACGTTTTTAAAACGTCACAAAAGCTCTCAAAACGTCGCAGAAGGGAATTTGCGACGTTTAAAAAAATGTCACTAAAAACGTCGCGGTATGTGGAGTAGGTAAAGGGTATCCGCGACGTTTTTAATAAAACGTCGCAAAAAATCCAACATTTCGCGACGTTTTACAAAGCGTCACTAAAAGACTAGAGAATCTACGACGTTTTAGAAAAACGTCGCGGATTGTAAGCGTTTTCGCGACGTTTTTTGAAAACGTCATGAAAACCATAACCATCAGCGACGTTTTATGAACGTCGCGGAATAGCAACAATCCGTGACGTTTTGTTCTAAAACGTCGCGAATTGTAAATAATTTATATTTTTAATTTTCAAAAAATAAATTTAATTTAATAAAAATTCAAATTTAATATTTAATTTTCCCGAAAATGAA
>JAOSBM010000002.1:10732228-10744449 GCA_027568955.1 Erythroxylum tenue | reverse complement strand
GTGCCTATCGTTTGCTTATTTTGTATGAGTACTACATATGATCTGTTGGTTTGCTCTTATCCTTCCCCGTCTTTTTACTGTTTTTGGATACTGGAGTATCTTTCCCAGAACTTGCCTTCTGAATTTTATGTTTTTTTGGTCTGCAGGCTAATATTTCAGATACCATAATTTTTCTTAGTTTCAATCCCCATGTTGTAAGATAAAGAACTGTAAAGATTACTCATAATTGCGGTGTGTGTTGGCATTTCTTCAGTTGTTCATTTGATCTTTGGTGTGCTTTAGTTATCAAAAGGAATCAAGCCATTGACATTTAGTTGTACTAGATTGTCTTCAAGGTACAATTCGCATATAGATATTGGATTTTCTTGGTGGAGTGGGAAAAGTACTATTTTTATGAATAGGCATAAGGTTCTTGATATGGGTTCAGATCTTTTGTATGAATTAGTCTATTCCAACTTTATGGAGCTTGGTAAGAATAGGATGTGGTCTCATGAGCATAAACATTAATGCTAGAAGCCAAGCCTACACTGCTGCCATTGTCCATTGCTCATGAACATAGTTATATTCCATATATTTTAATATAATTTTAGTTCAACTACTAAACAAAAGTACATGATTTTTTTTATAACAAATAGACCTTATGTTGTATAGGTTAATACTTTAATGAGGTGGGATAAGATTTTCTTGTAAATTTATATGTGTTAAATGACGTCTCTTCCATATCACATTCAAACTTGATTTTCATACAATATCACTTAATTGATTGTGATGAAAAATGAAGTAACTTTTATTTTAATTCTTTAAAAGAAATATGTTGTTTAGTGCTCGTGAGTGACAATTTGGATCCTTTGTTTCAATAAATTTGTTCCAACCTTGTTTCGCCACAATACAATATCGTTTTAATAAAACTCAATTATGTTGTGTATCAATCAGCTCTCTTTTAGCTTCAACGAGGCCGATGCCTTTTCCTTTTCCGTTCTTTTTTTTCTAGTTTTCCAACACGCGGGAATGCCAAATAATGAAACCAAACTTTTTTTTAAAGAATTTGTTTAACTCCAGTTGTTACATATTTATTTAAGTTTAATGTTAAATAAGCCATTTTTGCTTCTTAATTAAATTGTGAATTCTACATTTAGTGTTTCTCTATATCATAAAAGTGAAGTATCCATTTTCAATAATTTTTATTTGTTTTTTGGGGTTTTCCTTCAGGATCAAACCTAATAATTCTATGGTGGGTGTATCTTCGTCTTGTCATCAGTTTAATTTTGAGGATAGTAATGAAGTTGGCAGCAGTGAAGGTGAAGATGAGCTTATAGCTGTCATGAGTTTAAATAGTAATTAAGATTTACAAGCTATTCGCTTATTTGCATCCACATAATTAATACCAAAAATTGGAATGGAATTTGGGACAAAAGAAGATGCTTACCAATTCTATTTGGCATATGCTAAAGAAGTTGGGTTTGGGATAAGGAGAAGTAGAAACCACAAAGATAAATCTGGAAACTTCATTGATAGATTGTTTTGTTGTAGTACTGAAGGTAAACGAGGAAAAGAAAAATGACATATATATGTGAGAGCAGCATGCTCTAAAACAAGGTTTGGTTGTGAAGCTAAAATGAGAGTTAGTTGTCGAAGAGGCGAACAACTCTGTGTGGTTCAGTTTATTGAGGAGCATAATCACTACCTCTCAAATCCAAACAAAACTTACTTAGACAGATCTCACCGAAAGATAAGTTTACCTGTAGCAATGCAAATTGAAATGGCAAATGACGTGGGAATCCTCCCAAAAGCATCCTATGATGTCATGGTTAGGCAGGTAGGTGGTCGAGAGAATTTAGGTTTCATACTAAATGATTACAGAAATTACTTACGGTCTAAAAAAATAGAGGGGGTACAGGAGGTGTTTTAGAATATTTGCATAAAATGTAATTAAATGATTTGATTTTTTCTATGCAATCTAAGTTAATGAAGATGATTTATAACCAATATTTTCTGGTCAGATGCAAAGATGAGAGCAGATTACTCAAAATTTGGTGATGTGGTTTGTTTTGACATAACTTATAAGAAGAACAACGAAGGTTGTCCCCTTGCATTACTTGTAGGTGCCAATCATCACAAGCAAACTACATTCATTGGTGTTACATTGTCATATGATGAGACATCTCTCACGTTTGAATGGTTATTTGAAACTTTTACTAAAGCTATATGTGATAAAATACCTAAAACTATTCTTACAGACTAAGATGTAGCAATGCAAAGGCTCTAGTACTAAGATGGCCTGAAACTCATCATCTCTTACGTATTTGGCAGATATATCAAAATGCGGCCATCCATTTAAGTGATGTTTTCTCTTAATTCAAAGATTTCACTAAAGACTTTAGCTCATGCATATATGATTTTGAAGAAGGGGAAGATTTTGTAAGTGCATGGAATGAGATGTTGTGCAAATACGGACTTGAAGACAATGATTGGTTGAGGCGCATGTTTAGGATAAAGGAGAAATAGGCTTTAGTGTATGGAAGACAAATGTTTTGTGCAGTCATGACGACAACATAAACAAGTGAGAGTATAAAAAGTTTTGTAAAGTGGTATGTTACTTATCAACACAAATTCTTGGAGTTTTTTCATCACTTTGAAAAACTCCTTGAAGATCCTAGATATGAAGAGTTAAAGGTTGATTTTAAATCAAGCACAAGTATTTCGTCATTATTGTTTTCAATTGAAACTTTGAAACATGCAGCTAGTGTTTGTACTCCTGAGGTGTTTAAGTGCTTTGAAAATGAGTGGTGTAAGTCTCATGATTTTTGTATTGAAAGTTTTGGGAAGGTTAGATCAATAAAAAAAATATCAAATTATGATTCATATGGTTACTTATGATTCATCAAATGGAAAAATTGATTGTAGTTGTAGAAAATTCAAGTTTACTGAAATTTTATGTTCTCATGTTTTGAAAGTTTTTACTGTGAAAAATATTATGAAGATCACAAGTTAGTACATATTAAAAAGGTGGATACGTAAAGCAAAACTTGGATTCGTGGATGCTGAAAATTTTGGAGTCAGCATAAGCAATTTGGATCCCAAGATATGTCAAAGTATGCGGTATAAAGAATTGTGGGCTATATATTCAATTGGTAACAAAAGCTTTTGAGAGTGAAGAGACTTAGAAAATTGTTAAAGATTGTATTTTAAAGATGTTGGAAATCGTGGATAGTATGTTAAAAGGTAAGGGATCAATTGTCCAACACTCGAACGCGAGCACTAATGTTAGATTACAAGGTGAAGAGATGGTTCAATATTCAAGTGTTATAACAGATTACTTAAGCCAAAATGGGATTGAAATTTGTGAAAAGAAAAATATTGGAATTAAAGGAATCAAAGTGAAAAGGAAAATTGTTTCAATTAAGAGATTAAGGGGTGGCTTAGAGAAGGCTTTGAAAAAAAAGGAAATCAACCAAAAAAGTTCAGCCTCTAGCAAATCTTACAATTGCAGCACCAACATTACCATTTAATCTTCAGGTTTTATTTGTATTTTTTTATTCTTGAATTCCATGTCCCTTATATAATGATATTAATTTTTTTTCCTATTTTATAAGTGAGACAAGGTACAATAGAAAACATTTAGATTGTTTCAACAAATGTCACAGCCTCAGCACCAACATTACCATCTAATCTTAAGGTTTGATTAAAAGAAATTTTATATTCTTGAATTTATGCCCTTTATATAATGCTATTTCCCCCTTTTTTTGGGGTGAAATAGGATCTAATCCGTGACTTTCAAACTACATCAACTCAATATGCAATTCCCTATCAAAGAGACAATCAAGCTGAGGTCTGATTAGCATTTTAAACTGTATCAATCATATGTTATTTAATATCTTATTAATTTTTTCTTTGTTTTTCAGTATGCAAATCAAATGCAAGGAATCGAGATTTGTATCGATAACTTAAATATGGCTCAAATTCACCAACCCTATTATTTGTCTAAATAATTTCTCTAAGTACATGTGTCCTTTTTAATAAAAAAAAGATTCAATGTGTTAACAATAAGTGTAAGTATTTTGATTATATACTCTTTAACATTTTTGATGATAGGTCGTCTCTGCCAATTAAAGTCAAACAAATTATATTGAAGATGTTCCATTTTCTATGGACATGACCAACTCCGAATTGGTATTTATCTTTTGCCAAAATACTATTAATAATGACATTCTATTTAGTGACTTGTTCACAATTTACTAATGAAACTTTTTTTTAATGATTCTTATAGGCACAACAACCACATGGTGTGAGTGATGTGATGATAAATAACTCACGAGAAAGTAGTAATGTGAGCTACGATAGTGCGGATATAGGTGGTTTCGTTGAGATAGGTGATTGTCTTGTTTTATGTGCAAAAGGCATGTTTTATAAATACAAAGTGAAAAGAAGCTAGAGTGTTTAAATTAATTTGTGCTTCTTTATCGACGAGGTGCATATTTTGTTTCCTACTGAAAATTGGAAATTTCTTTCTTATACTCTGATTATTATGTAATTTTTTATAGACCCATTATTATGTATCGTCTATAAATGATGAATAGTTGTGTTAAAAAATATTTTTGTGCCAAAGTGCAAAATGTTTAATTATTGAGATTGTCATTAAACTTCTAACAATGGTATGGACAAAATAAAACTAACATCGAACTTCTATTTTTTTCGGGGATGACATTGTGATGGAAAATAATAGCAAAAGTAAAAATGCAAATGAAGTCGTAACATAAATGAAGCTGTGAGAAACTCATGGTAGAATGAAAAAAAACGGGTTGTATATAAATGTATATTCATAGGTTACACTCTTGAAATTAGCATTCTTAAAAACAAATCAACACTAGTCAGTTTTGAGAATAAATCACTACAAATATAATCTCCACAAAGGATCTTTGGATTCATAAGCTAAACAATTATAATATAATTATTAACTTTAGCTCCAACTTTCCTTCAATATGCATCAAAAAGAGCAAAGAGAAGCAAAAAGTTGAACTAGTTGCATCTCTATTGCCAACAGAAAATGTAGGGCTTGGGGTTGAGCTAGTCTAGCATCCAAAGCTACAAGAAGGCTCAAATTCTCTGAGGAAGAAAATTTGGTAGCATTTTTCATCATTATCATGTCAAGTTGATTCTTAAGCTTGTGAACCTGAGATGCACTGTCTTAAATTTCCAAAAAACTGCCTCCAAGGAGTTACCTCTGCCATCACCAAACTTGAAAATGAATCAGCCATCATCCAAACCACATATGTCACTGTAGTCAGTATGTTGATCCATAGTTATCGGGCTTAAATTTATGTAAGAAATGAAATAAAAATAAAGACCAGAACAAGCTGTTAGAAATAAATTCAGGCAACTGCTTTTGTTTTTGTTTTGTTTTGTCATGTGGGTATTAAGAGAACAATACACATATATCCTTAGTGGATACAGAGAACAATAAGCATATATCATTGGAGGATCACAAATCTATAGCTATGCGTCTAAGCAGGCCTTTCTGATTTAGTAGTCAATAATCACTATCTGAGCCATTTTACAATTATAGAGTAAATGAAGTGCATAACAAGTGGATTAGTGATACAATCCCTTTGTTATTTTTACAATAATCACTATTTGAGCCATTTTTAATTGCAGATGCAATCACAAATATATAAATAAAAGAGAGGTCACATATATAACAAGAACCATACCTCACTTTAAGCTTAATACTGAAGTGGATGTATATTTTCCATAAAGGTTTTCAAGTTCAAACATTCTAATACATCAGTAGATACAAATATTCTAGCATAGATATGCACTTGCCACCAATACAATTGTATGCCCACAAATGCACAACTTAAGTGCTTATTAAAATCCTTTGCCAAATAACGGGCGTCGTATGATTACAATATTGAAACATCAAAAATTGTATTCGCTTAGCAAATAAAAAATGATTCTTACCATTTTTTTCTTTACCGGAAAAGAGTGTGTGATAAGCTTCCTTCAGCCAAAAGCCTAGCCATTACTGACATTTTCCCATATCCAAGTGAGCAAACCATCTGTCTTGAACATTGACTACTGCTACTTGTATATTTACCTATATACTGAACAAAGAAATTATAGCAATTAGAACACTTAACAACATTCAAAAATTACAACTTGAATTGCACGTAGCTTATAGATGCCTGTACCCCCTCCGATAGAAATGTTTATTGCTATTAGTGCTTCGGATTGCCGCCTAGACCTGATAAAAGAAACAAGTAAAAATACAAGTTAAAAATCACATCCATATTCACTAAAGCTTTTCTAACATCCACGGGTAAAGCTCACCTGAGAAGAAGCTTCCTTTAGAACTAAATACATATGAGAACGAATCATACCCAGGGTTGTAGACGATTATACATGTAAACTTAATAAATGTTGGAACTAGATATAAACCCCTAAATTTTGACATATTCCTAATCAGATGCTACAATGCTAACTCCATGTCTATAATTGAGAGTTATCGAAATTTGAGTAAATAAACACTGGATTCTGCATATTGGGGGTTTCTCTCAACATACCTAATGTAATAAAAAAATAGAATCTAGTTCCATATCCTTAAAACAAGAGATAACCTACCAATATGTGCTACAAATATGTAGCCTCACATATGGCTTTAAGAATAACATTCACTTATGCTATGCACTCATCAAGTCATTTTAGTAGTGGCAGGAATTTCTCATTTCCCACACTCATGCTTGGAGAATAAAAATTTGTAGAGATCTGCAAGATGCGTACATGTAATTGAAATCCATCAAAAGAAGTAATCCAATATAACAGCACAAGTTTGAACTCCACCATAAGCAAGATTTTAACAAATAGAGACATCCTCATGATCAGTGAAATGAACTCCTAGAATAGAAATGATTGCTCTAGACATCATATGCAGATGACTAATAACAAAAAGATCTATTAAATGGTTAATCTATCTATCAGAAAAGAGAAGATTAATATGCATAGGTTTGTCATTGAAGCTACTATAGAAACTAAAAGAAGTTGGAAACTATTGAATCAATCTTCTTCACCATCACAAAGTATAGCCATTCATCTACATAGCGATCTTCCAACTGAATCTTTACCAATTCAATTTGAATTTCATGCCTTAACTGACATAGAGGATTACTAGTCAGGCTTGGGAACCAAGCCACCTTTTATCGATAAGGTGTAGAAATGAAAAGAAAAAGAAAAACTGAAACCAAATGCCAAATGAGATCAGGACAGATAACATTGTCACTAGAATAAAGCCAAAGCCAGAAAAGTAAATTCAAAGCAACTGAAATTGAGAATGTATTTGCATCCAAACTTACATTCTCTAACTCATCAAAGTAGTAAAGCTTGCTTCGAAGTGCATCAGCAAATTCAATCAGTCTTTGCTTTTCCACCAACTGAAATTGAAAAGAATATCAAAAAACCTAGTGGATTAACTTCTTTAGGTATATTACAGAACAATCATATAAATTTTATTTTGTAGAATACATGATCTATTTTGCAAAATTGCATAATGTTACACATCGTGATAAAATTTAAATTCACAATCATAATTAAGTAAAAGCATTTAACTTAATGCGAGTGTTGAATGGGAAAGAAAATTACATCTAACTTGCCGATAATACTCTAGCAAAAATATGAAAGAAACTACAAAGAAATAAAGTAGGATTGGATTCTATTTGTATTGTATTTGAGATCCATTTTGGATATTTCCACTTAAGCTCCAACGCATGGTGGGCTTGTAAACCATTTTTATGCCCCAGATATCTACGGTTAAGAATTTCTAGAGAAATATAAGGCAAATTAGTACAACCTCTAAGCTTCTCAATGCTAGACCGTTTCATATCAACCAAACCCCAACCATCGCTATTCTGAAGAAATTTGAAACAGAAGTCACAACCTCAAATAATTGGGAAGAAGGGGATTTCCCCATTTAGACATCTAAATAACACCTCCAACAACTGTTAAAATTTCTTAAATATCCAAAGTTAAGAACTGTGAAGTTGATTCTCCTATCAAATAATCAACACTTACCATTCCAACTATGGGAGAAACAGAAGCAGCTCGATCCCCCATGACAATTCTAGCAGTTGCATTAACAGGTGTAAAATTACCAATTGGAGGGGCTTGCATTCATTTAGGCATCAAGAAATAGATTTGAGTAAGAGAGGAGGCACTAAATCGGCGAGAGAAAAAATATTTAAAATTTGAAACATATGCATAGCAAATAAAATGCCCATGTCTACAAGAACTTATACCTTCACAACAACTGTAGAAGTAGTTCTAGAAGCATCAGAGGTACAATTTTCCATTGTTCTAAGCAGCCTTATCCCATCTGAATTTGCTAGAACTTTGACATTATTTTCATTTGTTGAGGTAGCTAACAATATCCCTTCGTTGTTAAATCTAATACAAGGAGAAGCTTGCAAACTCAAAAGGATCAAATTATTAGTTGGGGAGAAAGTCTGCCAGATTAATGGATAAGGCCTAACAAAAATTTACCGACAATCCACCCTCTACATCAATACTTGTTAATAGGCGGAGGTTGTCCATGTCCCACAATTTAACTATGAACTCGTCACCAACAGCTAAGAACCTATTTTTGGTGGTATCAAATTGGACAACCCTTACAGATCTCTTCCCATGACCATTATAGGTACGCTTCACAACTCCTTCACTTTCATTCCATTCAACCAAGTATGACTCCCCTTCTTTGTTAGCGCCACAAGAAAATAACCTTAAAATTGATGATAATCAAATGTCAAAAAAAGAAAAGATAGAACATGTTGACATCTATATCAACATTAAAAAAATGTTAAGCATGAATCATCCATAGACCTTGCTCCATCATCACTGTAATCCATTGGGGTAGATGAATGGCCATGAGCATCATAGTCAACTCTTGAGCCCAATTTTTCATACAACCAAGCCTTTATCTTTCCATTAATAGCTATTGAAAAAATAAACTAGGAACAAGAAAAGAGAACAACAAATAAAGAGATGAGAAAGGGAGAAATGTGAGGAACTCTTATAAGTAATGATTAAGATATCAAGGCTAGTAAAAACTAAACGTCAACTACCAATACCACAGTTATTACTAAAATAAAAGAGTAAAATCCAAAGTCAACAGGAAAGAACACAAAGAAAAAAGTACATCTTTCAACTTATCATCAACAGGAAAGAACACAAAGAAAAAAATACATCTTTCAACCTATCATAAAGGAGTTAAACATAATGTACTCTAGTGCTTAAGAAACCAAGTTCTACCAAAATGCTTGACAAGTAAATATTTCGATAAAGGGCACAAGGTTGGCAACAATCGATATGAAAGAAATTCATTTCAGAAAATAGAGATAAGAAATGTTTCAACTAAAGGCTTGCACAAGAAAATAATTTTAACATACTCTGACGCTAAGTGGAACCGTAAGGAAATAACAAATCCAATATACTTATGGCCATTGATTGAAGTAATCATAACAGACCCAACTTTAATTCAATTTTAAAATAGATTGCCAACTTCCTTTTCTTTAGGCAAAATTTTCTATATAATCAAGAGAAAAAGGGTAGAAACTACAATGAATAACTTGTATATTCTCCTTGAAATGTGGACACATAGAATAAACGGACGCTTCATGCCCCTTGATTGAGCCCAAGTTTATCATATAAATTGGCGACACTTTCATAGCTTTTAATATACTTTTTGAATCTTAATTCTTGATTTTGTGTTTAAATTAGTCCTTGAGTGTGTGCTTATATTTTATGCAATTTGATAGTAAAATTTGTTACAAATTGATATTAATTGCTTTATGAATTTTTCTAAGGACAATTGATACTGCAAATTGCTATTTTTGATTGTAGGAACCTCAAGGAAGAAAGGAATAAAAAGGAGTCAAATGAGTCAACATGAGGACGTGAGCTATAGGATGTCCGCTGCGGCGCGTCATAAAAAATAGCTCACCGCGGCGTAACTCAATTATCCTGCTGCGACGCGTCATGAAAGAAAAGCTCGCCACGGTGTGAATCAATTATTTCTTCGCGGCGAGTGATCCAGAAAGTGCACGCCGCAATGCAACTCTCTCTCGTCACCGCGGTGAACAATCGGATACCAAGACTTAAATTAGAAAATCCTCTCACTGTACTGACCCGACCCGCGACCCATCCTTTAAAATCTTGCCAAATTAGGCTAGAAAGTGTAAGGTTTTTTTTGGAGATCTATATTCAGCAGACAGAAGATACATATCTGGAGATCGACACTCGACGACCATTCCACCTCAAACCCGTGACCATCATTGCCACCTCCGATCAGTTCATTGTCAACTCCACCGCTGGACACTATCGCTAGCATGGGTGACATCGGAGCTTCAGCAGTTGTGAAAGGTTCCGGAGTCATGCGCAGCTAGATCATCATACCCTCTTGAAAATGTAGCAATGGCTTGAGTTCACCGAGCTTCAAAGGGGAGTTAATCTTACATTGTCAAGTTTAACTGCATTGTTATAAATTCCTGAGTTAGGGTTTACGGCCGTGTAGTTAAATTAGCTTGGTTAGAGTTTAATCAAGTGTTGAACGATGTCTTGTGTTATGGATTTAGTTATATGTAGAACTTTGATGCTTAATATATGAAGTTTCATATATGTCTTTTATTGATTGTGTTATTCCTCTTTATCTGCCTAGTTGTGTTTGATATTGAGATTATACTTAATCCAATTGACCACTTGCATTAACTTGTCCATTTCACACACTAAGATGCATTTAAGAAGTTTTTAAGAAATGGAGTTCATTGATTAGAACCTTGAACTTAAAGAGTTCTTTAAGGTTTGTTAATCGAAAACTTAGTGGATTTGACTCCCTGGAAATTTGTTTTGAACCATGATAGCCTAAGCTTGTTTTCAATAGGACTTTATCATACTCCCAACTTCCCAAAAATAAAAAAAATAATTTTTATAAATTATTCTTTGATTTAGTTAAATTTCTTTAATTCTTACCAATGATCAAAACCCCCCTTTTATCTACTTTGTTTGCATTTTTTTGACAATTAGGCTAGCTTAAACCTTTTTCGCTAGGTTCCGATTAAGTGAGACGACCCAAGGTTGCACCCTATATTGCAATCCTTGGAATTAAAATTTTTTTATTTGGTTTCCAAGGGATTGATCTAAAGATCGAACGAAAGAGCCGCGATCAAAATGGCGTCATTACCGGGGAACCAAAAAATTGGTTTTCCATAGGTTAGCCGTTGTCATCTTGTTGTCGTTGATAATAGGAACCTTTTCTTTTGCATTGCATTTTGGATAGTTTAATTTTCATACTTGTCCATAGTATAGATTTTAATTTTCTTTTGCATAAGCATACATTTAGAAACACAAACAAAGCATACTTTCATACTTTGATTTTCCATACTTAGCAATTTTTCACACATACATACATCTATACACTCATACACTCGCATCCATCACATTTCACTTTTTATTTGATTTTGTGTGATAGTGAGTAAATTTTGTTACAATTTTATTTCTCTTAGGATTGCTCTTGTGCATGCCCAGGAAAGTTAGACTTGTTCATTTCCAACCTGAAATCGAGAGACATTTGAGGAAAATTAGGAAAGAGAGGAAAGAACAAGGGAGACTTAGGGTAGTTGAACAAGAAGGAGAGAATATGGCTGAGAATCCCAACTATTTGCAAAATCCTAACTTTTCTGCAAACCAACCTAGAAATGGAGATAATGGAGGAAATGGTGAGCATGAGAGAGTAGGAGAGAACAATGAGAATCAGAGATGTAGAACTATTAGGGAAGCGACCACTTCTGACATTAACTATGACCCATTTACTGCTTCTTGCCCTAATTTTGATGTTAATTTTAAGGTAAAAGGTTTGTTGATTAATTCACTTCCTAAATTTCATGGTTTGGCAGGAGAAGATCCGTATATGTATTAGCCCCGGAATTTTTTTTAAATTAATTAATTATTTATTATTTAATTAAGCATGATTAAGGGTTAAGCATGATTAGATTTAAGTAAGTTGATAGTAAATGAAGTTAGGTGACATAAATTAATTAGGTGACATTAATGAGTTAGGTAAGTTAGTGAATTAAATGTGTGAGTGGGCTTAAGGCTTAACATTAGTTGAATTGGCCCAAATTGAATAAAAGAAGAAGAGAGGGTGTCTTATAAGTGAGTGGGCTTGGGCTTAAGTTGGTTTA
>JAOSBM010000002.1:10679274-10689494 GCA_027568955.1 Erythroxylum tenue | reverse complement strand
CGAGAGGTCAATTGTTCGTTAGTTTCATTCAACCCCACTCGAATTGAGAGGTTGTTAAACTCAGTCGTGTATTCCTCTACACTTAAGCTCCTTTGTCTCAACGAATGGAACTTTTCATACAATTCCATTAAGTAATCAACTGGTAAAAATTGCTTGCACAACTTCGCTTTCATGTGTTCCCAAGTGCTAATTTTAAGTTTGCCTTGTCGTGCACGCTGCTCCTCAACTCGCTTCTACCATTGAAGTGCAGTGCTCTTCAATTTAAGCTTAACAAACAACACTTTTCTAGCTTCAGCCATAGGTTTCCTTTCAAAATAAGTCTCGAAACTCGCCTCCCAATCCAAATAATCCTCCACATGCATCTTTCCATGAAAATTAGCAACTTCAATTCTAATTCCACCACTATTCAATTAAAGGGTATGCACTAACCTCTCTTCCAATCCACCTCCTACCGCATTTTTTGCGGCTCCAGCTGCATGAAAGGAGTTGTTATCCACTGAATCTTTAGTTTCAGCCTCAAGACTACCTTCCGGTACATCCGAGGGGTCGTGGTCACCTTCCAGAATCTCCATTCGGACTGCCATTGGTTCCCGTCGCTGCTGCAAATCTTGTACAGCTCGTGACAAGTCTGCAATCACATGTCTCAACTCAGCCATCTCTCCTTGGTTATCTTGATTTCCACGTCCACGTGTTCTACCGCGTCCAACCATATCTAAGCAATCAAAATCTAAGGATCTAACTTACTCTAATACCAATTTGACGTAGTGTGGGAAGGAAAAACAACGATAAGTAAAATAGAATAGGCTATAATTGATGCAGATTGTAGCTGGAACTTGAAATAGAGCTTAGGGTTTGTAGAAAAACCTCTAAAAGCATAAAATTATTTGATTGATAAAAGACATCTAAAAATCAAGCATAGGCAGCGTATTTATACTAGTATAGGGCCTAATCCAACTCTTAATAGGAAAAGAAAATATTAATTAAAAAGTAATATGCTAATCCTATGATAATTAGGAATCCCAATAACTTAATAATTACTAAATAGTAAGAAATCCAATATTAACTAAGAAAACTAAACTAACTACTCCTGCATCATTCACTCTCCATAATTGCTGCATTCTTACACTAACTCAACCGTATCTGCCTTTGCATTAGCTACTTCATCATGCATATCTTTGTCAACTAAATCAATTATGGCTATCCTAGCCCTTTCCCTATCTGTAGCATCAATCCATCAAAGAACCAAAGCGTCTCCCTTCCTACATTAAGAGAGTGCCAAAATAAGTAGGAAATACACCAATTACCTTATAGAAGGTAAATATGTTTCTTACCTTACATTTCATACAAATATGATTTTGTATCAGGGTTGCTTCCAACCTGTAACAACTCCACTTTAAAACCGGAACAAAAAACATAAAACTAGCTTCAGATTTCCTCATTTGACTGAGAAATCCCAAGTACTAAATATGATTCAACAACCAGTTTAAGGGGTGAAAATGACCTATTCTCTCCATTCCATTTGTACTCCCGTGCATATCATGTACATGTTAAGTTTGAAAAGAAATCTGATATGCATGGCTCAGGCCACGCCTTGAAGGCAGCCCGTTGCTATCCGAGGACTCAAATAGAAGTCATAGCTAAGCACAAGAAAGATTACGAAGACTTGTTCATCTCTTTGAGAAATCAAACACAGATGGCATTTTGAGCAAACTATCTACCAGTGCGTAAACATGACATGAGGTCATCTCTGACTATTCGGATCATATATACGCATTAAAAGCAGTTCAATTTGGCTCAGATGATCTTCAATTCAGCTGTAACATTTATAACGGGTCAAACAGTAAGCTATCTGCCTGCAAAATCATTTTGCACTCCAGTCAAAGAAGATTTTGTACTCCAGTCAAAGAACCAAGTGATTAATAATGCTTAATAAGCTCAAGCCATCCTTCTTCTACTCATCCAAAATACTAGTAATAGCTTCAGAAATAAGTTTAGCTAAATTCTCATCAGGAGCAGTGACAATAATCTTTGTTGAGTGAAATTCTATCTTTGCATTAGTTGGATCTTTGACTTGTACAACACCAGTACATTCCACCTCAGCATCACTCAACGGCTTATCTATAGATGCGTTAATGCCCGTGTTCGACAACACAACAAGAAGCCTCTCCAGATCTGGCATAACCCCATTCACGAGTGACTTACTCTGCACTGTGCTTGCCAATTTGTTTTCCAAGAGCAACTGATGTTTGCCTTGACTGACATATAGTTGACCTTCTAGCCTTGCGATATCTATGTCATCCTGTGTCAGCTTTTTCCACACAAACCGGGTAGCCAACTCTGCCTCAATCTCCATATCAAAGCTCTCTTTCATCCTCGGTACATCTAGGGTATCATTTTCAGTAAAATAGAGAACCGAAAAAGAATGTGAACTGGAACTTGAAAATTTGATCCTCTCCTTGAAATCCCCTGGAAACTGTTAAAAAAATTCATATAAAGAATTGAAAGAATCCTCGCTCTCTCTCCTCTAATACTTTCTTTTCTGATTGGGGATAGATATGTCATTAATTTATGTGGAGTGTATTTGTGATTTTTTCCGCTGGGGTTTGGGGTTGGCATGGTTAAAATTAATGAGGGAGAGCAAAAGAAATATAATATAATGCAATTACCAGAAGAATTTTAGGCTGCAATATGTCCAGTAAATGACGAGTCTTTCGCAGCCTGTAAAGAATAGATCAAAACCAATGTAAAAGTTAATTTCAAACCTTAAACATAATAACCACAAATAAGCAATTTCCTTAATTTGCCTTTCATTTTCCCTTAAGATATCTAGCAACCCAACATGGGAAAAGGCAAAGTTCAATTTTGTGAAAAAAAAAAAAACTAAGCCAAGCTGAATGGATTTTAAAACGGAAGCACAAGTGTTTAAACAAGCATTGTCCCTACAACAGAAACAGAAGCCTAAAGAACTGAAATGCAACACATCCTACCTATTTGCACCAGGTAGAAACAAAGAAAGCAAGCAATATAGATATCCCAAATCTTCACAGAAGAAGTCTCTGAGTGACATTTAGACTTAGATACATGTGTTCTCACCTTATTCCAGATTGGAACGAGCACTCAAGAACCTTCATCTCCATTGGCTTGAAAGGCAAGAGAGACATCTCAGCACCTACACATTTCTTCAAATTAACACCTATTAAATCACAACTTAACCATTTGGCCTCATTAAATATATAGAAATCCATGAGTCTCTCTAATAGGGAACCTCAACTAAGCACCTCTAAAACAAGTAAAGAGTTTCTGTCACCATGCCAACGTTGAAGCAAATGGACAACAGGACCAAGACGCAAGCTCCAGTGAGAGGCAAATATGATACATGGCTCCTGCCAATTGGTTCTAAGCAAATATCGTGAGCTAATTTTGCGAGATCATCAAGAAGCATACTTATTGTAGAAGCATTTAATATAAACAACTGGGTATAGGAAGTCAACTTTCACAGATGAATTTTTGTCAAACTAGGTCAATGCAAACATATAACTAAAAGAGTATCACACATATTCAAATAACTTCAAATTAAGAATTCCAATTGGTATTAAGTTCACATCTATCACGAGGAGTACATGCCTTTCAACATACTTACACATGTAGAATTAAGAACTGAGAATCAAAGAGACTTCTTCCAAATCACTAGACGCAAATATCTAAAAAAAATCCCCTTGAAGTGGAGATTTAGAAATATCTTCCACAAACGACTTAGTCTAGTTCTATCTACAAAAACATCAACATAAAAAGAGTCAAGTCAGGTATATCTTACAGCAGTTCAGTAGAATGAATACTAGGAAATAGATGAAGTTTTTTCTCCTTCAAGTGCTGGGCATATGAAAACAACGACTGACACGAAAACAGCTGTCCTATCATCAAAAGGACAAACAAAAATGAGTTTCAATTTTAATGCACTACAGCTCCGTTGAAAGGAACCAGAAATACGTAAAAGTGGGACCTTCTCTTGTCGTTGCTTGCATAACCATTCTGGTACGATGTTGGTGAATGCTAGAAGTTCAGAGGCTATAGAAGAAATAACATAAACAGGGACCTAGAACCAGATGATGAATTTGATTAGCCTCAGATTTAAGGAGGCAAGATCCTACTAGCCTCATGACTAAACTCTTGCTCAAAACAATGAAGAAATGCAAGATAAAATTTACCCTCATAGCAGAAGATTCAAGATAATCTGGTATCTGCTCCAATAGTTGAAGAGAAATTGAAGGTTGAACTAAAGCAACAAGAACTGAACCACCAGCTCTAACAGAATCCACAACACAAGAGCATACAAAAGCTAGCTTATCTCTTTCCTCTAACAGTTCTTCACTGTTCAATAAACATTCATCTACACTTTTACAATCAACCGTGCTATCACTGCAATGTCAAATACAGAAGGCAGAAAATCAGACAGTTTTCTAGAACAACCAACATACTATGAAACAGAAGCAGTACCAAAAGAGTAAAATTTCCACCAGAACCCAGAAAACAATAGTCAGTGATGTTACTTGAGAGTTGACAAAGGATCCATAGTTGGAGCATTGTATTTATTGCCATGTTCGACATCTTCCATGTTTTCATTAGCTGAGAAATCTGAGTACAATATCAGGTCCTTTCCTTGCAGAGAATGATAATTGAACTCCGTTGCAACATTGGAGGCAAACATTGAGCTTGAAACAGATGCAATATCTGCATCTGCACTGTCAATAGTCCAATTACACGAGCCAATTTCTAAGCCAGAGCTGAATGCCTTTAAGATTAATGCCCCATTGTAACAGGTTTCTTCTGCATATTTGACCATTTCAACCTTTTGTATGCAAACTTGCACATCTTCTGAGCTGTAAAAAATTCCCATCTACAATGTTACTAACATAAGCAAATGCTATTAATTGAACAAAGACTAAGTAGATGAAACTAATCATTCAGACACCAGTATAAGATAACACCAAGCACATGTCAATCTGAGATTGGTAACATGACAACAAATAGAGTTGTTATTTACTGTTATTTAGATTATAACTATTGTTTGTAAACTTCTGTTCATATCCAATCTACGGACGGTGACAGCAAAGATGGCAAAACCCCTAATGGATCATGACTCAGATTCAAGAGAGGGAGAGGATAGGGGACCCCAGTAGACACGCGGAAGTGAGTTTCCATGAACTTAAAACAGCAGCATAAACATCTAAGAGGCATTTATGACTTTCTAATTGCCATATGATGTTGCACTTGTTTCCTTTATCAAAAATACAAAAAATTTATACTTATTTCCAACTTAAATTATCTTGTCCATGAGCTTGTCAAAATAAGAACATGTTAGAAGCATAAAAACTATCTCATGTACCCATGCATCAGAAAAATCTGTATTAAATCTCAACTAAAAGATATTAACCATAAGGCTCTTCAAGATAAGCCCTGCAGCCCCAATACCTGTACAGTGGCCTCCATCCACCCAGCTCCAATCCATCTTTGCCAAAAGCTATCTCCTTTAGAGGTGATGGAAGCAATTCAAGCTCTTCCCACTTCAACCATTGAGGAAAATTGGGTTCTAATCCGTAAATGTGCACAAATTCCGAATGCATTGAGACAAGATCCTTCATCATAAGTTCACCAAGACTTGCTGTTGCTTCAGTTGCATATATCTGAACCAGCCAAACACAAAAGTTTAGTCATATAGTAAGATTGGGATACAAGATAAGTTTTAAACATTAATATTTGACGAATTATTTGAAAGAAAAAGAAAAAGTTTAAGTTTTAAACATTAATATTTGACGAATTATTTGAAAGAAAAAGAAAAAGTTAGACTATATTGGTTACCTTGGCAGAAAACCCCTTGTTTCGAGTCAAAAATGGCAAGCCAAGCATGCCCGTCATGCTTGAAATGAGCACAATGTCAATAGAAGAAGGATCCCATAGATGCAAGTTCGTCACAGTCTTGTACCAAGGCTCTGCACGGATAAAATTTCCCCTATCAAGAGGCTGTTCAATTTTCTGCCTCTTGTGAATCTCGAATTCCATATCCATGGATGAATAACGAGAAATTTCATTGACAAATTGGGGATGAAACTGAGTAGTAAGAGGCGAAAAGATTGTGAGGGCTGAAAGGTCCAACGGGCAATCGAGCAATATCCTAAACCCACTCACATCAAGAATGTAAGATGGTGGAAAATAATATCCGCTACCTTTGTTCAAACAAGTCTGCACAAGCATTACAATTGATAAACCCTTAAATAAGACAAGCTAGATATTGGCTGAATGCAAAAGAGTTATAAAGAGACTTACAAACTTCATTGATACCAATAGATGCTGGAAATGCCTTGCACCAATTGAATTCTTACAAGAGTGTTTCATGAACCTACAAAGGTCACAGACACACACTATAAACTACCATCTGCCTATATGATAAGAAAATGAACCAATTTCAATGTAATCAGCGCATCTGACCAAAAAAAAAAAAAAGATGATATTTAGAAACAAGGGAGACAAAGCAAAGATTATATATTTACATGGAATAGAACTGAGTAACACCACTATTAAAAAGGAAACTAATTGAGTGAAAAAATCAACTGTCACGTTCTCTACATGATAGATCTAGTCAAAATTTTCCATTCAATCGGGCGCAAAAATAAAAACCATGAAAGGGTAGACTTTGTACGCAAACTGGCAAGTGACATTGTTGATTTTGAGATTTCAACATAAATAGTAACAGATAGAATTGAAAGAAGAGCTTTTTTACGGGTATTAATAGTTTGCAATTCCAGTTGCATTGAAAGAAGAGCTTTTTTACAGGTTTTAATAGTTTGCAATTCCAGCCACATCAAAAGAAGAGCCTTTTAAGGATTATTAATAGTGTGCCATTCCAATCATATATGACACTGTGATTGGAATGGCAAAGACTTAGAATAGGCAGTGAAGATGCTACCAGTGAACACCATTTGAGAAAACCAAAGGGGCAAGTGATGGAGTTAATAGTAGTACAATATCTTCATTTCAGTGATAATTCTTCAGCTAATAAAATAGTTTCAGTTTCAAGAATGTCTGGTGATGACAGTATTTATGTTTGTGCGTGAGATAGTGAAGTAAATATAACCCAAAGCAGAGTTGGAGAAGCAAAACTAAACCAGATTTATCAAATTAAACCAATGTAAATAATACCATTATTTACTGAAATCAAACACAATAAGTAAAAACTAGAGAATCTGAAAAACGTTTAACTGAATTGGAGGAGATTCTTTGATTGCTTGGAGGGGAAAAGTCTGGTCCAAAGTTGTGAATACCATACCGGAACTCGTAACAATTTTGGTATTGGTACGGTACAATATCGATGTCGATCAATACCGAATACCATTTTAAATAATATTTTTGAAATGACAAATTGGTCCCTTAAATAACTGAATGAGTTGTACATAGAGAAGACGGGCAGATTCAGCATGAGAATATGAAACGAATTTTGCTTACAGAACTCCTTCCATCGATGCAAACTAAAACTCAAACTTCAATAGAACACCAGGAAAGACAAAAAAAAAAAAAAATCCTTCCATAGATGCAAACTAAACCTCAAACTTCAAGAGAACTCCAAGAAAGAAACATAAAACTCCTTCTATGGATGCCAACTAAAACTCAAAACTTCAATAGAACTCCAGTAAAGAAGCATAGTTTTATAAACATAATCAGAAACTAAGACGGACGATTTGCATTTTGAAAATACGTAGTTAATGAACAAAATTGCAGACAATTAGCAGAGGCAAGAATTTCATTAAAAAGGTAATTTTGATCAGGAAAAAATTGCATACAATGATACATTAAGCTTTGGAATCATGTTTTTTGCACTTAAAAGAACTCATCTTTGTATAAACTCATCTCTGAATCATCTTTGGTTGAGAACCAATGCACAAGAAAACTATAAATGAGTATACCGTGAATCACGTGTAATTTGCAACGGAGGAGGAGGGGCAACTGGCGATGCATCGTGGCGGTGCCAGCCCGACGCGAAACAGATGGAGGACTGACGGCGGTGACTGGCCAAAAAACAATGGGAAAAACAATGATGGCGACTGGCGAGGCTTGACGGCGGTATCTTCGACGATGGAGGACTCACAGTTTCGTGGCGGTGATGGCGGCCGGTGACAGCTTCGAGTGATTCGTGAGAGGCTTAAATGGTACGGGGGAGGGAGAATTATATATATTTGTTTCCAGTTTAATTAATCTCTTTTTTTTTAATTTATATTTTTACCTTATAATCTGATTTAGATTTTGATATCTGCTCGTATAATAATCAAACGGCTAATTATATTAATTCTTATTTTTTCTATATTTATTTCTATTTTTATTATTATTACTCAATTTGAACTAAACATCCTATAATAATTTATTTTTTTATTGTTATTGTTGTAGTATTATAAATCGATAAGACCAACAGTGCCGGCCCTGGGCAAGGGCCAACAGGGCACCTGCTCAGGGTCCATCTTGAGAGGGGGCCCCCTTTCAACAGCCCCCTCTCTGAGTTGTTACCAAACAAACAAGCTTAATTCTTTTTTTTTTTGGTTACAAAACATTACTCTGCTTTAAAATACCGGTGTTTTAAGTCTGCTTGTAACGTTACTTTGCTTATGACATTAAATGACACTTCATTATAATATTAATGACTTTAACGTTATATCATTTTTTTTAAGTAAAGGTAATTTTGTGGTCTTTATGTTTATAAATAGTCTTGAAATATTTTACCTTCTAATTTCTTTATTTTCATCAATATATGTATTTAAAGTACTCCAACTTAAAAATTAGCAACAAAAAATTTTGCGATTCTGTTTTCTAAGTTCTAAGTATAATTTAAAGGTAAAGTTTCTGATTTTTTAATATATTTTTTCTCTTTGTTTTTTATTTTTAATATTAGATATTAAATTTTGCTATTTAGTTTTTTCCTGTATCACATATATAATACCATTTATATATCTTTGTGATATATTGTGAAGCTGTTGGAGTTTGGTTGTGCCTGCATACTTTTTTCAGTTTCATACAGGTGCTTTTGTTCTTTTTCTAATTCAAATGTGTTATAATTAGTTTATATCATGTTGCCTAAAAAGCATTTGTCTGGAAGTGAAAAAAGGAAACACAAGAAAACAAGTAGCACAGTTTTGTATTGAGAAGAATATGTTGGACAATATTGATCTAGATAATATTATTAATAATTTTGCATCTAGAAATATTATTATGTATAGTTATTTTAATTAATTTTTAAAAATTATAAAATAGTTTTTAATATAATATATTATATAATTTTTAATTTATTTCAATTATGTTTAAAAATTATAATAATATAAATTTGATATAAGAATTATGTTTTTTATTTTTATTAATATTACTTTTCATATATTTATCATATAAACAACGTCATCAACAACACCCAGTATAAATCTCGCTACTTCACGGGTTCTAGAAAGATTCAATAATACACAGCGCTACCTTTAACTAGTTGAGATATTGTTCCCAAATGACTTATAAAAAGATATTTATCATATAATCAATAACTACAATTAATAATACATAGAACTTAAAATGTAATAATTGATTGCACCAAGACATGACAAGGTAAGAATACTTAAGGTTCATAAACATAAAAAACAAGTGTTGTTCTGAAGAAATAAAAAGGTATAAGTGAAATTTGACACAAAAATATTTATAATTAAAAATTTTATACTTATATTACATGAGTAAGTGAAATTTACAAAAAAGAGGTAAAACTTGAAATTTGATCAACACATATCCACTCAAATTCATTGGCCTCAATTTTTGTTCAGTACAAATTCTTTATTATTAAAGGAAGTTTCTTTGTCATTATCAAATGACATATCAATAGTTTTGTTGCGAAATCGGGTCCGAATCTGATCCGACCGCAGCGGAATAATCACGAAACTTTTTCGTGATTTTTAATTTTCCGAAAATCAAGATCTATTTAATTCTATAAAATGATTAACACGAATCATGATAAAGCGGAATTTAATTCGTACCTTATTCCGAAGTTTGATTTTTATCTTGATGCATCCCTCGAACCGTTTTCAAAATCGATCCGTCTCAACCATCGTAGCCGCACAAGTGTTCGGTCTTTAACGGTATCTACAGAATGAGTTGAGAGAACTCTGTAACTTTTACAGAGAGGGTTAAGCATGAAGTGCTAGCTACAT
>JAOSBM010000002.1:10619082-10637692 GCA_027568955.1 Erythroxylum tenue | reverse complement strand
AGGAGCTGTAAGATCCTAATCTTGTTCGCACATATATCAACAACATGAAGATTTTATATTATCAATTTGGTTAAATTCAGGGGAATTTAAAAAATTTGCAATTTGTTCCTTGAAGTTTTGGAAGTTTTGGTACTAGCTTGTATGTTTTAATACTGTCGATATCGGTCGGTACCAAACAAAAATCACCGGTATTTTAGGCCGATACTAATGGTGACCCGTACCGTTCCATTTTTCAGCCGATACGTACGGTCCGGAACGGTACATTATTCCAAACGATGGATGGATCTCATGATTGCAGATCCCTTAACTAAAGACCTATAACCAAAGATCTTTAAGGAACATTTTCAAAGAATGGGCATGGTTATAATGATGATTGTTTTTAATGATGTTTCAATATTTTTCAGCTTAATAACAGTTTCAAAATGGTAATTATCTTGTTTATTATGATTTTGTACACCTAACTATTATTAAATAAGAAATAAAAGTATCTATGAGACTCTAATGTAGACATTATGATATTTATATATCAATTACGTTATTTGACATGATAAATTATTAGTGTTGTGGTATATGAAAGGAAGTACATGATATTGAAGTGTATAACTGCCATTAACATAAAGTTTGAAGTATAATGTCAAATGAGAGAATGCTTCAAGTTTTCTGCAACAGAAAATTAAAAAAAATTTAACAAGGATTCGCGGTAAAATTTCTTAATCTTTACGAAAGTGACATTTTTCGTATCAGTATACAATATTATGTACTAATTATTTGTGACAATTATTTATTTAAAATCTTAAAATTATAAATGTTAATTTTAATTTTATACCATAAAAATATATTTTTATACATATAACCGACTTCGGAAATTTTAGAAAAAGAAAAAAAGCAAATGCACAGGAAAGAACCACAAACATGATATTAACAGGCATGAAAGCATTTAACCATAAATGGTCAAATAATATTTGAGGAGCTGTAAGATCCTAATCTTGTTCGCACATATATCAACAACATGAAGATTTTATATTATCAATTTGGTTAAATTGAATTTTAAGGCATATGCTTAATTTTTATTTACATCGATTTGGATAGAAATGAAAGGGTGCCTGAAATTCTTGTATTTACAAACACGGATAAGGAGTCCGTATATATTTTCTTTTGGTTTCTTCGGCCAACAAAAATCAATAGCCTGCTGTATAAAAATGGATATAGAAGTACCATATCATAAAACTGTCGTCCCAAATCAATGGTTAATAGGAAAAATGCACCTCCTTGACCTGCTCAGATCATGTCAGCTAATTGATGGTAGCATAGGGTCCATGCCGAGTCCAGATCCCCCAAAACCACCAGGCTCAGCATGCTTCACCCTACCAAAATAACGAATGTGACGCAAGAGCCTTGCTAGATAAGTATTATGGCATATTGTTGAGCTATCACAGACAACTGCAACATGCTTCCGCGCCCTGGTTATGGCAACATTCATTCGCCGACTGTCGCCAAGGAATCCAACAGCTCCTAAAGTGTTTGAGCGTACCTAGCATGCAAAATCACAACATTTGACATGTTTTGTAAGTGGTCCACGGAAAAGACTTGCAAGAACACCAGTCTGCTGCAGCGATTGCAAATTATTGACTGTGGATTAAGTGAACTTATGTTTCACCATATTATACAGATTCCTGATATGTCAGGTTTGTGGTGGAGAATTTAATACCATTGATATAATGACAGCATCAGCCTCACGGCCTTGAAAACTGTCAATAGTTGCAACTTCGACGCCGTCAGTCTCTGGAAGTTCATCAAGCCTCTCCCTCAAGAGTTGTACTTGAGCAACATAAGGTGATTGCACAGCAATTGCTTTTGCTCCAACACCTGCAAAGTTGATTCAGCAAATGAAGGAACATATCAATCTCAGCCCAAAATATAGACTACAAAGTGGCAACTACCAATTTCATATCATGCGCAAGGATACTAGGGAAAGTAGAACGGAGTCATACTTCACTCTATAAGCATAAAGGCATCTAGAATTAGAGAAAATATAAACTATCCAAGCAATCCAGGATGACAACTGTAACACTGTCAGAATCTTGTTGATTTGATCAAAACTACCAGCTCAACATTGAAAGAAATTTTGGTAATAGAACATTGCACAAATCAATTCCTCATCTTAAGAAAAAAGGGACAAGGTCTCGAAGACATCAGTGTGCTGTTTAAGTGAGTTCTCATTAAACTTACCAGCCATCATATTTCGAAAGAAACTAAAACATGAAAGTCTTCTTTTCCATATTCTTATAATTATTACCGGTTTGTCCTAGCTAAGAATCAGCCTCTTCCTAACATACAGGTTCTAGTAGTGCAGCAGTTCTGAAACTAAAAGATTCAACAGTTGCCCTTATCTTAGCCGAACCAAAAGATTCAGCTTTTGGTCTTCTCAAGGCCTAGTTCCGTTGTCTAAAATGTTGGTAATGTTGAAGTAAACTTTGGTCACAGATACTATATTTCCATCTTTTTTTTTTCAATCAATTATGCTCGAGTGGCTTCAGACAAAAATGTGACTAGTATATGACATATCTATGATAGGCATAGCTCATCATTTAAAATAATTTCATGACTCCAGAACACTGATACTTGGCTAGCATCTAAAGTAACTGTTACCTGCATAGATCAAAGAAAGCACATGTTGGACAACAATATCTGCTTCTCCTTCATTATAGAAGGAGCCTGTTCCAGCAGGGTCTAAATGTTCTTCACAGCCCATTGATAAACTTCCATATGGCATTCTTGTGTCAAGTAAGAGCAATGGACATTGCGTTACCCATGTGGGCTACAGCATGGAAGGCAAATTAATAGCAGACAGAGCTCGTTAAAAGGCATATATGAGACAAAAAATTCGATTCAGTCTACAATTTCAATTGCTTCAGAGTTCAGAACATCCTCATCACTACAAACACTATATTTTGTGGAAGAATATAATTAAGAATTTAGCAAAGAAAATAGCAAGCACAATAAATCAAGACAACTAAATTCAAGTTTTCTAGTTTATACAAGAGCAAAACGTAAGTAGGACGGTGATGCAATTGATGTAAGTAGGTGCCAGAACTGAAAAAGAAAGAGAAGCAAAGTCCAAGATGAAAACGAGTTAATACAAAGCATCTTATGAAACAAGAACCTAAAAGATGAGCAAACATATGGTTGTAAGTATGAACCATGATCAATCTACTACTGGCCATTATGGTCAGCACGAAAGTTGGCAATTTTGAACGAGTAAATGCAGAATTAGAAATTTATTCTACCGGTACTGTGAAACCAAGGCAAATGACAAGTCATCCCATAATTAACAACACAAAGATGTGAAAGCAACTAAACATATATCAACGTTAAGTTATGAAGAAAAATTGGTACCTTAACAAAGGGAGTATCAACTAGAAGATGAGAGGCAACAGTAGCAGAGGACTTCAACGATCCTCCATACATTTCCTTGGAGGCCCAACTTGCTATAGCATCATTCATCCTGTATTGTGTTGTTAACTTGGTAGCAAGAACCCCTTTGTGCAAAGTCACTGCCCTTTCCAGTAAAGATATTCCAAGGCCACCCTCCAGGGCTTTTCGGGATAGAATCACAGGAGCCAGTTGGTATTGGTCTCCAGCAAGAATACATCGCTTTCCTTGCAATATTGGGATCCAGCATGAAGGCTCAATTGCCTGCGCTGCTTCATCTACAACCACAAGATCAAAAGTATCCAGCCTCCGTATTAATGGGTCAGCAGCTCCAGTGTTGGTTGCAAGTACTACCTGGGTGCTTGATAAAACTTCCTTTACAGTCTCCTTCTCCTTCTTCTTAAATGCCTTCCCTAGTTGTTTTAGAAGCTGGCGTATACCAGCAGCTAAAGAGTCATCCTTTAAGCAATGTCTCAGGTCTTTCCTTAAATCAGACTTCTTCCGCTCAAACTCTGCTCGAAAATTTGCTAGTTTAGAATTCACTATTTCACCCAAAGACTTAGATGCTACAACTGGGGAAATGCGTGCCGGATTACCAACCCGAACAATGTCTAACCCAACACTTGAAAGCTTTTCAACCATGTTATCAACAGCAGCATTTGTAGGTGCAGTCACAAGCACCCTTTCACCTTGTTGAACAGCAAGCGAAATTAGTTCCTTCAGCAAACCTGACTTCCCAGTACCTGGAGGCCCTTGAATTATTAGTAGTGGTCGTTTCTTGTTCAATCCCAAGGCAATTGCTCTTCTCTGGGAATCATCAAAAGTCTCGCTTCCCAAGGATTCATCTAATTCTGCCTCATCCCAGTCCACCAAATTTTTCTCTTCCAACCATTCAACATCTTCCTTGTCACCAAATAAAGTAGCAACAACAGCAATTGAAGGATTTTTTTTCCGTAAACCATTCTTCTGAAGCAGCATCAGGGCCTCACAGTTACGCTTCAAAAGAAGATTAGATAAAGCTATTTAATATATATGTAAGCTGTGGACACCATAGAAACAAATTTTCAAAAATAAGAGAGATGGGAGTTTGACAGTATGTTAAAGAGGACTTAAAGATGGACAACATAGAGAATGTGCAGATATTTGCCAGTGCTGCATATGATAAAGATCTATTATATGTCAAGGAAGGGAATTACATCCAGTACTAAACACATAACACAAGCAAAGATTACACAGACAAACCAAAACAACGGAAAGTAAATTACTCAACAATTTGCAGGGAAGTATTCCATTGATTTGTTAAGTTAAGAGACCATTCTTCTTGTTCATCCATTCTACATGTTCTTTTGTTCAGTTCTAATTCCTTCAACAAGGTTATCACTTTCCGGGAACTAAACTGTTAAGCATCTCCAATATTTCCTCTCCAATACGTTCCATAGAATGCAATGTAAACACAAATCTACTCCAAATATTGAAGCTAAAATAAAAACAGAAAAACTAGAAAGGAAATACGTCTGGCTAATTCAACTTCTGAAAGGAATTCCCTTCAGATTCCCCAATTTTTGCATGGTGAATATCAGTGGAACATGTGAGATAGAAGGCAGAAGTAGCTGATGATCATGGTGAGTTAGGTTCCCTAGCTTGTAAAGGTATGCTCAAAAGAAAAACAATACACGATAATGACCTAAGGGAATGCTGTCAAATTTATCAAAATAAGAGAACAGCAGCAGCACTCCGGTTTCAGTATGCCAGCAATTGAGCTTTTAGACCATTTATATTGCACAAAGCCAAACAATTTTGAAAGGAGCAAGCACCTGAGTAGTGCATGTTGGACAAGGACAGGTGTCTTACAAGCTTCATATCGATCATAGACTCAGAAAATGCCATCCAATAAAAATTTAAAGAGGAACAAACACAATAGGAAGATATTATGTATGAAATGGAAACATGCAGGACTATTTCTGTAAAGCTTCCATGTTATATTGAGACTATTGTTTTATTGAACAAACTGGAAGTTAAATAGCTGTGATCTACGACTGTGTAACCCACATGCTTAAAGCATAAGAGTGAAGCAAGAAGTAATACTATGATAAGGAACTTTTGAAAAATCCTGATGACTAAAATGCATCAAACACAATCAAGACACTGTGCCAAGTTCTGTAGAACAAACTGAGCTAGATTCTGCATTGAATGAAAAATCCTGAAGGCTAAAATGCATCAAACACAATAAGAAAGTGTGCAAATTATTCTAAAATTAGTGAGTTAGATTAAGTTTTGTACTGTGGAAGTACCAAATACTTCACAGAGGCTCTATTAAACTGCCTCAAACTCCTTGATTGAAACATTTAGAACATATAACATTTATTTGTAATAGAAAATAATTCAACAAATCAAGGATCACGAACTAAATTCAAAGCGTCAAAATCAATGTGAAATTCTTTAAATGCTCCACAAACAATTTTTTACAAAAGAATGCAAATTGCAAACAGCTAAAAAGGCATTTAATACCTCATATGTAAGAGTATCGGCCAATCCATGTATACGATCAATGCGAACACTTTTTCCAAAGAGTTTAGAGAATGTAGGATCACCATGACGAAATTCTAGAGCAATACTGATACTACAGCCATCCTCCCCAAGGTTGTTCACGAACCCCTGCATACAAGCAGTTGCACCAGCACCCCTACTATCACAGGTTCTCACACAAACCATATCCCCAGGAGAAAGGGTAGTGGGCGGCAATTTGTGATTCCCTTCAACTCTAAACAATACTAAGTGCATTCCTCCTAATCCTGTATGATCATGCCAATTCCCACATTAACAGGTAACTGTGTTTGAATAATAGTTCCAGGTTGATAAGATCAAATTGAAGAAAAGTAATAAGGAGGTAGGTAACTTGTTAGGCTACCTGTTGATGTGTTAACTGCATACAAGTTGCAGATGGTGTCACAAAGCTCTTGTTGGGCCTGGCTATGTCTAACCAAGAACTCAATGGGTTTGGATGAATTGGAACTTTCATCAGGAGTAGGAAAAGCATCCAACTCTTCCTGGGTAAACTCCAATTCAACATCTCTCTCTATACGAAGCAGTTCTGACATTCTTTTAGCGAAGTCATCGATCGTTCCCTGTATAGCCTTGGCATTCTCCAAATCCATCCCCAAAACTCCCAGCTGGGGCTTTGCTTGACTCGCCTTCCGGGCAATTGCCCTGTGCTGAACTGCAAAAGCACCATCTCAGACCAAATCTACAGACGTACTCCTTCACGAGAACAAGAAATTTGCCACTTACCTTTTAAAGAGCTCTAAAGTTCAATAACGTCGTGGCTTATTGATTAACCAATATATTCAAAAACGAAATCTACTGAAATTTGAATTCCTAATTTCGTCTTCCCATTGAAGAATAGGAATTCACAAGCTTATTTACCCTCCGAACATACCTGAGCGAGCGAGCTCTTTGAGCAATGTCCAAGACTCGGTCTCACGCCAATTTTGAACTGACCCTTTACGCTGAAGGCCCTGAAGAACATCACCCAATTCTCTCTGGAAGTGATCAAAAAGAGTCGGATAGTGAGTGCAGGCTTTCAAGCAGATAGCCTCCAGTCCCGGAGGCATAGGAACAGCATTCAAATAAGGCTGTGCCTGTATTACAAACGTCAAGCCAGGAGCCATTCTCTGCCTCATCTCCGAAAATTCACCCTGAGCCTCTGCAGACGCGAAATCAGTTGCCATTGCCCTCATTCCCTGGCTCAGCCATTTAACCACACTTTTCCCAAGATCTCTTCTTCCCAGTGGATCACCATTTTGGTGCAAACCCCTTAAATTCACCCGCTGTTCCTGCTCTTCTTCTCTCTCAACTTTGACAGCATCACTAGTGGTTTTAGCTCCAGAACTGATGGTACTAGAGTTAGAACCCGTAATCCTACTGCTACTCTTCCTTGGATTTCTTCTCTTCTTGATGACAACTTTAGGCTTAGTAGCATCGCTAGTGCTATTCCATACAATAAATTGGTTTCCTTGTCGATGGAAGGGAGGAAAAGACCGAAGCTTGGAGTTGAAAAATGGGAGATGGGATTGAAATGAAATGGAGAAAGAAAACAACTTTGGATGATTTGGTAAAAGACCCTTTTGCCAGGGAAGGCTCACGCAGCTGGGTGATGGCTTCAATACGAAGTTGGAAGTTTCCATTCCACTTGGAAAAGAATCACTCGCTCTTCAATTGTATAAACATAAGATAATAACAATCGCCATAGCTGGAAGATTTTTTGTAGGGTATGGAGTTAATTTTATTTGAGAGGGTGGAAAAGTGAGGAGAGGGCGTCCTCAGTTGTGAGTGGGGAAGAGGAGATCAACAACTTGCTCTCTCATTGGCTGGCTCTGATTCTGTGGCATTGGATGAGTTGGAACTTGGAAGGGGGTTCAACGTCTTGCAGGTGGACAACGTGGTGTATTGCTGTTCTATACTCGCAACCCCTTTTAATATAGTTTACGCTTACCCTCTCGATCTCCAGCGGTGGTTCGCGTGGCAGAAAAGGAAAGCAGAAAGTAACGAAGAAGACGTGGTCAAACGTCCGCCAGGAGAACTTGAAAGCGAATAAGAAGATGGAATCCTGGACGTTGGAACGTTCTTCGCAAAGTATCTGATGGTAAGATCTGTTATATACGTACACAAATAAAATCATAAGGAGTTAGAATTAGAAAATTAGGAGCTAAGTTAATTTCAGAATTGTTAATAATAATAAAATCTAAAAATTTTCTCTTAAATACAAAATGATTCAATCTATCGACAAATTATTTTAATAAAAGAATGATTAAATATGTCAATATTAAATAACATTAATAGATGTTGTGACTTTTAAGATTCTCTTTTAACTTTAGTTTAATCTAATTTTTGTAATGACTATATTTCTTTTAATGGTTAGAAAATGTGAATGATAAATTATATATGTTAGAGAATGTTTTGAAATTCATAAACAATATTAAGATTTATTATGATATCTCTTTTTCTCTCTCACACAAACATATTCTTTATATTTCTCTTCCTTCTCTCTCTTGCAAAAACCCTTTGATACTCTATGTAGAATTTTGTAACCTTCTTTCTTCTTCCTATAATACTCTCAAAACAATCATGTAAACTCTAATTAACTCTTACAAAACACAATGTTCAAATGTATCGGAGAAAAATAACGAATTCTATTTTATGTATATTTGGTTGGTTCCTCGTCGTAAACTCTTGTGGTAAATTGTGATAGTTTAAGAGTTAAAAATATTTATTATTCTTTTGATTGGATGTTTTAAACTTTTGATGTAATTATTATATATTATATAATGAAATTATAATATTTTAAATACTTTATATTATTCTTTTCTTTATATTTATATGATGATAATTGTCTTTTTTTACATTAATTGTAGTTATTATTTATAATTATAATTTTTGAAAATATAGTTGATATAAACTTATAAAGTATACAATATAACTAAAAAACCGAAGAGGTTAATTGTTTCGTAAACTTCTTTGACACCAACAAAATAAAAACAAGCAAAATCGAAATAATAAAAACACCAAAAATTTGGTAACGTAGTTCGGCACACCTTGCCTACGTCTGCGGATCCCTCACCCAGCTTAATACTTTCACAAAAGTACAATAGTTTTATCCAAGGCTTTACTGAGCCGACACCACTCAACCCTTGACACCATCTCTCAACCTCACTTCCCGTGAAAGAATTTCACACCTAATAGTACGACCGTCTCGTACTAACCTCAACGGAGGATTTTCTTAATCAACCCAATAGTACGACCACATCGTATTAACCTCAACAGAGAATTTTCTCAACAGTATTTGATAATAAAGATAAGAAATAAAGAACTCAAGTGATCAATCAACTAAGAACAAAATAATAATACACTTAAGAAAAAAACAACAACTTCCTGATGAGTTCCGCTCCACTGAAATAAATCTGGAAGTCGTCGCAACAATAATAGGCTTATTCACATAAACACCAACACGAAGCCACAACTGCACCGATAGCACATTCATCAACCAAAAACAATTCAGCCAAGAAATCACGCACAATCCCAGAAGAACAACTCTTGGAAATTAAAAGTAAACCCATGGTGTATATAAACTCATAACACATGCACCATTTAAACTGCGTATATTTCTCTATATAATTAACGCCCACTACATAAAAAATAGACCAGTAGCTCTCCTATATTCTAGAGTCATAAGCAATGTCTCAAAAGCAGGCAATATGTCCCAGCAGAAAATCGGACACTTTTCCCATCGTACGTTGCTTGAGAACAGGTTAGATATATTTCACCGTACGTGCACCAATAGAGCTCAACCCACACAAGATTCACTTCTAATATGTGATAGAGACATGCACTATACTAAAAAGCAAAAGCCCCTTTTCACCCTAGGAGTTGTCATCCTTATCATAAGCTTCTCGTACACATACTGCAGCCTTTTTAACCAATTAATGCTCCAACCACAGAATCTATTTCATTAAGAAAATTACCCACGTTACTTCAGTGGCACACACTTACGTCCACACCAATTGCCACACACTCTACTTTTCTTCAAAAGCCGCATACACACTAGCAAAAATAGACTTCAACCATGAATCAAAGATGTGGGCAATCTTAACTGTAGAGATTCACGCACACTAACAAAAATAGACTCCTACCATGAATCAAAGATGTGGGCAATCTTCACTGTAGAGATTCAAGAATTAATTAATTAGAGAGAGTCAGAGTCCACTTACACCACGCAATTTGCAATTTGCAATTTACCAAAACTCAACAGCCAACTTAATACACATCTTATTTTCTTCATTTATATGTCCAATTTAAAATGCCAAAACTAAATAAGGAATATATCAAATATATCCTAACAATCTCTCCCTTTTTGATATTATTTGTCACAAATATGAAACTCCCTTTGAATAACATAATTGGACATATAAATCAAATGCACAATCTATATGGAAAATACTCCTCCTTAATCACACATCAACATCACAATTATCTAATCATCCAAATTTTTCCCCATTGGGACAAAAAGATGCCAAAAAGTACGACGAATAGTCAAGCATATACCTTAAAATCTCCCCCTAAATGGAACATTCATCATAAACAATCTGATGTCTTCCCCTTTAGACAAAACAGTATCAAAATGCATAATCATAATAATTAACCATAGATGCAGCGGAAGAAACATAAGCACGCCAATATAACAATTTACCACCATTCAAAATACTGAAAGATATGCCCGAAAGAGAGAGAGATACCCGAAAGAGATCCATACTGATGCGAGAGTTGAAGAGTTTTCGGTAGAGCCAAAAAGAAGTCACAATGCAAACTACTAAAAAGATGAGACAACAATAGCAACATAAAACTAAAAAAATTTAAAAAAATCTTTTCTTTTCTTTTTCGTTTCATTTTATTCTTTTTTTAACAATACAAAAAAATACTTCAAAAATGTAAAGCACACTGTCCCTGTGCCCCTCGAAGAATCTCAAACCTGGTCTTTTTCTTTGGCTCGAATGAAGATGTGTAACACAAGCAGCCTACAAGCTCTCGATAATTAACCATTTTTCTTTCTCTTGTTTTCCTTCTTTCGCTCTCATCTCCAATAACATTTTCTGCTGGATGATTTCTTTGGATTCGAGATGAAGAACCTCGGTTCAAATCAGTTTCCATTATTTTGGTTGGTTCATCATCCGAAGTAACTGAAAGTTCTTCAGTTCGTGCAGTTATTTCCTCAGCAGTAACTAATTACAGATCAGTTCCTACGGTTACTTCCTTAACAGTAACTAACTGCAAATCTAGGCAATTTCTTGTTTTTTTCTTCACTACGTTTTTGTGCTTGTGAAAGATTTTGTTTTTCTCTCATTCAAAGTATTAGCACATTCGGATTCAATGTGTCCGAAATCTTGACATTCATGACATTGGATTTTCCTTGACTTCCGCTCACCCTTTTGTGTTTTGACTTGTTGTCTTGAATTGTTACTCGATGAATTTCAGCCAAATTGTCTAAAGTCGGATCTGCCCTTCTTCATTCTTTTCAGCCATTTATCAAAATTTCATGTGAGTAGTACCAAGTCTTCGTTTTCATCTTCCGCATCATTTACACTTTTTTCAGTTTCCACCTGTAGTGCCTCTTTTGTAGCCATGTTTGCGAAACTAAGATCTGCACCAACTTGCTACCAAGTTCTGAATCGGTGACCTTTCTTTAATACCAATTGAAAAATCGAAGGGGTTAATTGTTTCGCAAACTTTTCGTAAACTTTTTTGACACCAACAAAATAAAAATAAGCAAAACCAAAATAATAAAAACACCAAAAATTTGGTAACGCAATTCGGCACACCTTGCCTACGTCTGCGGGGCTCTCACCCAGCTTAATACTTTCACGAAAGTACAATAGTTTTACCCAAGGCTTTACTGAGCTGACACCACTCAACCCTTGATATTATCTCTCAACCTCACTTCCCGTGAAAGAATTTCACACTCAATAGTACGACCGCCTCATACTAACCTCAACGGAGGATTTTCTCAATTAACCCAATAATACGACCACTTCATACTAATCTCAACAGAGAATTTTCTCAACAGTATTTGATAATAAAGATAAGAATAAAGAACTCAAGTGATCAATCAACTAAGAATAAAATAATAATACACTTGAGAAAAAAAGAACAACTTCCCGATGAGTTCCGCTCCACTGAATATAAATCTGGAAGTCGTTGCAACAATAATAGGCTGATTCACAAAAACACCAACACGAAGCCACAGCTGCACCGATACCACATTCATCAACCAAAAACAATTCAGCCAAGAAATCACGCACAATCCCAGAAGAATAACTCTTGGAAATTAAAAGTAAACCCACGGTTTATATAAACCCATAACACATGCACCACTTAAGCTGCGTATATTTCTGTATGTAATTAACGCCCACTACATAAAAAATAGACTAGTAGCTCTCCTCTATTCTAGAGTCATAAGCAATGTCTCAAAAACATGCAATACGTGCCAGCAAAAAATCGGACACTTTTCCCATCGTACGTTGCTTGAGAACAAGTTAGATATATTTCACCGTGCACCAATAGAACTCAACCCACACAAGATTCACTTCTAATATGTGATAGAGACATACACTATACTAAAAAGCAAAAGCCCCTTTTCACCCTGGTAGTTGTCATCCTTATCATAAGCTTCTCGTACACATACTATAGCCTTTTTAACCAATTAATGCTCCAACCACAGAATCTATTTCATTGAACAAATTACCCACGTTACATCAATGGCACACACTCACGTTCACACCAATTGTCACACACTCTACTTTTCTTCAAAAGCCGCATATACACTAGCAAAAATAGACTCCTACCATGAATCAAAGATGTGGGCAATCTTAACTGTAAAGATTTACGCGCACTAGCAAAAATAGACTCTTACGGTGAATCAAAGATGTGAGCAATCTTTACTGTAAAGATTCAGGACTTAATTAATTAGAGAGAGTCAGAGTCCACTTACACCACGCAATTTGCAATTTGCAATTTACCAAAACTCAACAGCCAACTCAATACACATCTTATTTTTTCATTTATATGTCCAATTTAAAATGTCAAAACTAAATAAGGAATATATCAAATATATCCTAATAATAACTATACAATATGACAATGAACTGTTTTACAATTTTTAAAAAATTAAGGAACTATTTTATAAATTTAAAAATTACCTAAAACGGTACCCGATATTAACCAGTACCAATACAATACCGTACCATAATTCAATCCAGTATCAAATCTGATACGACATTTACAATATTAGTTCAAGATTGACCTTGATAATTGATCGAAGCACACTAATATTAATCTTTTTTTTTCAAGGCAATGGTTCAAAAGTCACTTAAACAATCCAAATTTCAAGTTTTCCAACCATTCACTTAAATTCATTGTCAAACCCAACCTAAGGACTACGAAGGTAATTATGGCCGAACGGTTTGTGATCCACATTATTTTTACGAAATAAAAATGAGTTATCTTATTTTAATGGCACTTTTATCTTATATTTATTTTTTCAATACAACTATTATAATCTGTTACAAACTGAATTTGTCAACCATCAAATTATAATATTCCGTACTTATTTTATACTTTTTAATTCTACATACCAGCAATTGATAATTTCTAACAATGAAAAAATATATTTTGCTACTAACATCGTTTAATATCTAACATTTATATTTATGTTTTTATAGTATGTTGCTAAAACATCACTTTTTTCTTTTATTTTTTTGTTTATATTGTTTACCGCTTTATTCATATTAGTGTTTGTTATATTTTTTGACATTTATTAAACTAAGAAATAAATCGATTAAATAGAGAATATTCTAGGTTAGAAGAATTATATGTCAATTATTATTACTACTACTACTACCAAATAATGATAATCAAATATTATAAAATCACAATTAATAAATAACCATTAGAAAACAATTGAAATAATAAAAAATATTCTCTAAGTCTTAAATAATATATGCCTTAAGAATTTTAGTAAAAGAATTATACGAAAAAATTAGTTCCTTTTAGATAAGAATACAATGAATTAAAATAAACATTTGTTTTAATAAACCATATCTTAGAAATAATAGATCTTATTGTGAGGATAATAACTGCTAAGTGCTGACTTATAATTATTATTTAGCGACACTGAAAATAAGCTTTTCATTTCACTGCTTTACGTATCACCATATCTTGTCAGTGGTTTCTGTTTTCTGCTTTCATTTTTTGTCACAATCCAATTTACGATTAATTAACTACATATTAGCTAATATCAGTCAATGATAATAATTATGACTATTATAATTAAATTAATTATTTTAAATTTATAACTAAAATAAAACTAAAAGTAATGTCAATTTTATAATTATTTAATAAATATACTTTGAATTTGAAAATATATAAATTGTAAAACTCTTAAATAAATAAAAATAGCTTAATATTTAATTCTAAATAATAAAATAAGTTCACATAATTTAAAATATATTAATAAATAATATTAGTTTGTTGATAAAATGTTACATAAGTTTTTATATATTATTTATTCAAATATAATTAGATCATAATTTTTATTAATATTTACTAATGATATTCTAACAAATAAAAGTTGACATTGGTAACTAAATAAAATTTTCTGGTTTGTTAAAAAAAAAACTAAAAACATATAGAAATGAACCAACCGTCACTTTAACATAACCATGACGTATGCACAAGTCCACAGTGCTTTTATATATACTTTAACAAAACCATGACGTCTAAAAAGAGATTGTCAAATTGCTTTAATATATATATTTTAAAATTTTCTTTATATAATAAACAAATTGTATATTAAATTATTTAACATATTATTTTAAAAATGTAAAAAATGAAGGTAAGTAGAGAGTAATTTGAAATATTGTTAATTAAGTAAAATTCTCGAGAGCCACAATTTTGCAAATTAGTCTCATCAAAAGACAGCGTGAATAATTGATTACTGAAAACTGTGCAATTTTACGAAAATCAACATTTCCAAAATGAAGATTTATGTTGCATTGATAATTAACAATCGGTGGATGGAGGCAAAAAAAGAACGAATGTGTCCATGTTAACAATAAATGGTTTGGATGCAAGGGGAATAGAGAATACAGAATTATTGGGTACCCCTGAGATTCTAACTCGTATGATTGACCACAATCAAATTGTGTATACTATATATTTATATCATCTCTAATAAATATTTCTCTAAAATATAATGATTACTTTAATTTTATCATCATTATCGTCACACTCAGTCCGAAGCCTCGCAATTATTTAAAAATCATGTATATGTAATTTTAATATAATTTAATTTTTTATAATTAATAAAATGATTAGTTCTTTATGATTTTATAAAATTATAGATAGTATTTATATCTTATATGTCAAATTTAATTTTGAAAGAATGATTAGAATTAAGATTTAGTTATTGATAAATTATCATAAAATTAAAAATTTATTAATTATTACATTAAATGGATCCTAATAACCGATTTAAATCCTTAACTTTTGTTTTTTTGAAGGAAAAATCCTTATCTTATATATATATATAATCTACTAGAAAAGGAATAACCGAGATGACCTATAGCAATAGGGTTAACGAATTCATTAATATTACTTAACGAGACTTTTGTTACAAAATTTTAAAAAATGTCAACATTCCTAATTTAGACAAAAGATAATTTTCTTGCTGACGATGAAAAATCTTAATTGAACACGATACACAATTACCTAAAATCATGGCCAAATAGATGCATAGAAGAAATCGTTTTACATGCCAAAACGGTAGATCTCGAATTAATTCCGATTCATTTTCTTGCATTAAAAACCAATTATAAATGTATTTCAATTGAAGGAAAAACGTTATGAGCAAGGAATGCGTAGCACAACTTTCCTCATTTTCTTCCCATTTAAAACCAATGTATTTCTACCAAAAGTAATATCCGATTCACTCTCAACATAATATCTCTAATTCTCCAATATAAAAGGTATTAAATTATCCACAAATAGTTTGTACCTATATATATGTATGTATATGACATTACACGCAGCTCACTCTCTTGTCCACAATGGCGTCTTTCAACACCTTTTTCTCATTTGCATTACTATTCACAGTGTCAACTTTGTCTCTTTCTAATTTCAACCTCGTAGATGCTGAACGGAGTGGCTTTAGCATACAGTTATATCACCGAGAATCTCCCGAATCTCCATTCTATGACCCCAGTGCAACTCCCTCCCAACACTTGGCTGATGCCTTCCGTCGATCAAACGATCGTTTCCTCCACTTTTTTGGACAAAACACTGCATCTCCTCGATCAAGGCTTATATCCAATGGAGGCGAATACCTCACCAAAATTTCGATTGGCACACCACCTTTTGAAATCACAGCGATAGCTGACACGGGTAGTGACCTGATATGGACACAGTGCAAGCCTTGCTCTGATTGCTACAAGCAAGACGATCCTTTTTTCAATCCTATTTCTTCAACAACATACAGGGACATCCCTTGTGGATCAACTGCATGCAATTACTTGGACGACCCATTTTGTTCATCTAGACAAGTTTGCCAATACGAATATCGCTATGGAGATCAGTCCTACACTCGTGGAGATCTTGCTTCTGACACAGTGACCCTAAATTCGACATCTGGCCGTCCGGTTCCATTCCCCAAAATAACCATCGGCTGTGGACACAAGAACAATGGTACCTTCGATGAGAAAGGGTCAGGTATCATTGGCCTTGGAGGTGGCGAGCTTTCTCTAATTTACCAACTTGTCAAAGCCATCGATGGCAAATTCGCTTACTGTTTGGTGCCATTAACGTCAAAAACTAAGAATTCGAGCACCCTGAGTTTTGGTGCTGATGCTATTGTTTCTGGAAAAGGAGCTTCGACTACCCCATTAATTGCGGGTGATCCTAACACCTTCTACTACCTAAATCTGGAATCAATCAGCGTTGGCAGTAAGAAATTACGATTTCCTAGTTCAACAAGTGGGTCATCTGATGGCAACATCGTCATTGATTCTGGGACAACACTTACGCTTGTTCCAGGAGACTTCTTCTCGGAGTTGGCTTCAGCAGTGGACGAGATTGCCGGGGGAACCAAAGCTGATGACCCTCAAGGTTTTCTTGATCTCTGCTATGAGGCTAATCCAAATCTTAAAGTTCCCACAATCACTGCACATTTCCAGGGTGCAGATGTGAAGTTGGATCAGTCTACCATCTTCATTCAAGTGTCAGAGGCAGTTGTATGTCTCGCTTTTAACCCTGCTCCATCAGGCGTTGGTGCCATCTTCGGTAACTTGGCTCAGGCTAACTTGCTGATTGGATATGATCTCAAAGAAAGGACTTTGTCCTTTAAACAACTTGATTGCACTCAGTATTAGGGTTATTTTAGCCATGGAGTTGGTATCTGTTTAGTATTTCAAAGAACTTACATGTTCAGTTCTTGTTTTCTTTGTTGATTTTCGTTTTCCAAGTCACGTAGACGTGTGTTCTGTCTTCTAACTTTATGTTCTTTTTATATATATATAAACTTCATAAATATGATACGCATAATGGAGTCGCTTTCTTTTCTTCTCTTTTTTTGCACTTTTTATTGAAATTCTTATTATTAGATGAATAAGACATACAAAATTCTGAAAATTAGAATTAATTAAACTCAATAAGCTTTCTTTAGAAAAATAAAGAAATTTTTATTATTAATACAAAAATTTAGCATTAACTTTTTATGAATGATTCAAGTAGGAAGGCTTTCGAAATGAAATATATAAATTTATCATTAATTATATTTTATATTATTATTCATATTTTCCCCAGACGAAAATGTAAAACATGATTAGGCATTATCTAATAAGTTCTAATATGATTCATAACAAGGAAAAAGCGTGGATCAATTTTGAGTAAAATCCATAAACTATTATAAGGTAACATACTCTATCAATCATAGTATAACTATGAAAAGGGCAAGGGCAAACCTTAGCAAAAGTACAAAAGAGTAGCCTTATTAATTGCTCAAAGACTTGCCCTCTTTTCATAATAATTAGGAAGAAAGTATAAACTAGATTACCTTTATATACTATAAATGATTATACACGAAATTTTAATTTTTAAAATTCAATAAAAATATTATAATAATACTGTGAAAGATAAAGAAACCACTACAATGAAACTAGCTAGCTCTTTTATTATTAAACTTAATATCAGTATAATTTTTAATCATCATAAAGAACGGCTTTGGATATTTTCTGAATCGAAAGTAGACCTGCTCATAGGTCGGGGTGTCTGCTCATAAATTTTGAACTGGTTCCAGCTTTAAGCATTGTTGATTTTATGGGTTAAGTTGGATTTAGACACATGAACGAACATGAACATAAATGATCAAAGGCTTAGCCTAATCTATTGATACACTAGAATTTGTACTTTTGCCTTAAAGCAGAAATTGGCTACCTAAACCTTTAAATTTTTAATCTAGTAACTAAACATGGCATCAAGTTTACTCTAATGTCACGTGGTCGGGTCGGCTATTCTAGGCCCAGGCCCAGGTCCAAATATCAACGGCCCAGTTGAAGGAGATAGTCTCCTATGCAAACAC
>JAOSBM010000002.1:10586300-10600473 GCA_027568955.1 Erythroxylum tenue | reverse complement strand
TCTACAAATTTTCACACTTTTTCTCCCGATATCGAAAAATTTCATTCTTTATAGCGACAGAAAGCTTTTAACAAAAGTTACAATTTTCATGAAGAGCATTTTCTCAAATTCTAACCAAATCAAAAAGTCAACTCTCTACTCCAATCAATTTTCCTTAAGGCACAAAACATCTATAATAAAGTTCATATACAAAGACACTCTTTTCATTTCATTTTAATATTTCTAATTTCCACTAAAAATTCGGAGTCCAACAATATTAATTAATGAATGAATTATATTTACATATATTGTAATTAATTAATTAGTATTAAAAATATTTTTTTAAAATCATTGATAAGGAATGGATTTCATTCCTCTATTAAATGGAAGATACGGAGAATTCTCCAAAAGTGATACCGACCGGTACCATCCGAAACGGGCCGATACCGATTGATATTTAAACCCGATATATCGATTCTTTATTTTGTACCGATTTTAATCTGATACGGTCCGACCGGTACGAACCGGTATTCATATCAATGGTAAATTGTGTTTATGGCCTTTTTTGTTATTTTAAAATTCAGTAAAATCTACAGATTTTTAAGTACAATTTGTGAAGCTGCTTACAATCCAATAAGTATTTATAGTCATTAACAAATGATTTGCATCGCTACTGGAAAGATCTTTCTGGGTATAATTTTATTTGATACATCATAAAGATCTGAGTTCCATATTCATTAAATAGTTTCCAATTTTTTATTTTTATCGAATGATAATTGTTCTTTAATTCTTCACGAAAAGAATGTATTTGAATTTTTGTTCAGTATTTAATTAACGACTCTAAATAAATATTTTAACTAAACTACAAAATCATGTACATGTACGTAAATAGAAGGGCCAATTTTTTTTCAAATCTAAACTCAGATTTAAAGCTCAATCAACTTTAAAAGGTATGGTTTGAGTATGAGTCTAATCAAACTTTGAATTTAGGTAGCCCAAAACTCAATTCAGCCTAAATAGAATGGATTAGGTTTGGGTCCAATTAGGCTATAATTAGACCTAATTAGGCAGGGTCATGTTAAGTTTAAAATCTAACCCTTTTAAAGAAATTATTAAATAATTCAAAGATGCTAGGAATAGAAGTGTTTAATCTTGAAAGGCCCTATTTATTTTTCAGAATAAGTTAACAAAACGTTGAGTTCAATTCCAGGAACTTACGACCTTTAATCAAATGAAACGGTGCCTTGCACCTGAGTAGGTCAATGACTGTTAATCCATTCATGTGAGAGGAAGATAGGAAACGCGTCGCTCGAAACGCCTATTTTGGCTTATTAAATTGCTTACAAAGGATGCAACCTAAAAATGCAGAGTTAATTACTTATTTGGAAAGTTATTAATAGTTACTTGCTAATGCTGTCCGTATCATTAATGGAACTACCAAAAGAAATTTTGTATCACGGACTACATTTATGTATACCATATCATATTCGAAATGCACCATATGCTACAAAATTGTGTTACATCCTATCGAATCACTATATCAATATATGATATAATCTTGATTTGTATCAATCCTAACTGTCAATATAAATTTGAATTTTAAAATAACAAAATTATAATTAGAAAAGTTAAAAGATGAAACATATAATATATTTTTAATAGTTATTAAAATTAAAACTTTAATTGTTAAATATCTTTTAATTGAGTAACATAATTAATTTTGTTAACTATTATTCCTTATTCTGTTTTCTTTTAATAAATTTAATATTTCTATCTAAGTGATTAATTTAATATTTTAATTATACTTAAATTGACTATATCTTTTTTAAAATTTTGTTGTAACACTTAGATTATAAAATGGATAGTTTTTTAAGGCTTATCTTGTTTTGTATACGAAGCAAAAACAATTGATTTAGTTCGTTATTTATCTAAAAATATTTTTAAATATATAGTTGCCGAAAAGTAATATTATGGTAAATTTTTTTGAAATAATTATATCAAACTATTATAATTCTATTTAAATTAAGATAATTTATTAATTGATCTTAAAATTTGAATATCAACATGACATTTTTCAAAAATAAAATATAATACTTATCTAACAGAATCAAATATAATAACTATTTAATTTTCAAGGACATTTCAATGAACTAAATTTTAAATAGGGATATTAAAGGTCCTTAAAAGATTTTTGCAAAATATAAAATTTAAATATAGACTAAAGAATTGTTAAATTTTAATATATTGAATATGAAAGATAATAAACTGTTCCGATAATTCTAACAGTAACAGTATTACATTCCAAACAAAGTAAAATAAAAAAATCAAATTGAAATAGGTCAAAATTAAGAAAATGAACTCAGGCAATTTTAGGTTCGAATTAAAAGTCCTCCCAATCATCGTAATCATGAGTATGCTCTTCCTCATCGTCAAAATCGTAGTTGTAGTCTACGCCGGTATAATTATCTACGATCGGATCGTTCCCATTATCTTCACTGCCCTCTTCACCGCCACCAAGACCCAAATTGGCGGAGTCTTGTGAACTAACACCTTCCTTATCTTCCTTCTCGTCCTTGTCCCCCTCCTCCAACGCTTTCTTGAGGGCATCGTAATTAATCTTTGAACTCATCATTGCTCTCCCCTCCTCCTTGTTATGTCTCCCACCCGCAATCTTCGCTGAACGATTATCAGATTTCTTTAGGGCCTGCTTCGGTCCTAACGCTTTCTTCTGTTGCTTTCCTTCCAAATAGTTTTTGTACATTAGATCCCACATCATCTTCCTGAACTCGACCTGAGATTCGTTGTTTATGTAACCAGCAATCTCTGCCTCGTCGACGTCGCTTAGGCCATCCGACATCCGTAGTCTCTTAGACTCTTTCCTTACCACATTTTGGTTGCCGGCGGCGGTAGGTTTACGCATGATCGAACAGCGAATCGGCAGACACAGTATAAGTCGGCGTTGGAAGAATTTGTAAGGGGGCTTGTTTGTGTTACGGAGTCGTAGATTTTATAGACACGCGCGACATTTACCAATTTGCCCTGTGTGGAGGATTAGGGAAAATTTGACAAATAAAAATTTTATTTTAATTTGAATTAATTAAAATAAATTTTAATTAGTTTTTTCTTTATATCAGTTTTGAATCACTCACTGTCACTGCAGTGTCTATATAAATGAGTAAATAATCCCACCCCACTTGTTGAATAAAAATCGACAAACCGTACAGAGACAAATTAAATAAATTTGCACTGAGATTTACTCTGCCAGCCTTCCATTAGTCATGTTCAATTGCGTGACATGAATCTCCCGTGGAAGGAGATGGTACTTGATGCCAAGATTGTCAAATATCTTCTTCAATTCAAAGACAAGCTCTGATCTTCGACTGCTCTTCTCCCCATAGTTTTGATGGTTCATGGTGTGTTGAACAGACAATGTCAGCTTCATCTTGTCCACATCCTCAATTTCCTTTACTGTCACTGAATGTTTTGGACTCCAGTGCTTTGGCTTGCTCTCTATGTAACTGCACTCAGCAACCACGTTTTTCTTTTATTTCTCATCAATTGCAGATTAAACTAGACGCGAGTAAGAGTCAGAGATCATGGGATTTCTTACGTTTGTATAGCCTTTTTGAGAGCATTGAAGTCATCAACAGAAGTGGAGACATCTATTGTGAAGTTAACTGAATCTCCCATGTCTGGACTTCTTCTGAAATTGCTTATAGGCTTTGTAATAAGAACAGAATTAGGATAGTATATTTTCTCCATGTCATACCTTAAAAATACAGTCGTCAAGATGTTCATCTCTTCCACAGTCATCTGCACCCAAAAATCACAAAATTTAGATTTCAAGACCGTGTAGGCAAGGCGGTTTCTTGGAAGTTGGAAATTATATATCATCACCTGCACACCGTCGATGACGCAGCGGTCACCAACGTCGAAAGGATGCATAACGAACACGAATATGATGGATTCGAAGATGGTTTTGCAAGTGTTTTGGAACATAAACCCCACGAGTAGTAGTTGGGATGAGACGAAGAATATAACCTTGGTAGTTGCCAACCCCATAACCAGGAGTGAGATCACTATTATGATTATGCTCACTATTGCACTTGCCAACCTGTGAAGTTGATGAACTGCAGTCTTTGTGTCATTCAATGAATGAGCTAATGCTTTTCGCTCCACATAAGCATGCACCTAACGTTTGGAATACAATGGTTAAGAGGCTCATCATCATAATCATATGTTATGTCAATGCTACAATAATTCAAAAGGAGACTCAGTGTTCATCAAAAAGAAAGACAGGGGATAAAATCATCTGAGATAATCCATACTGGTAACCGAAGGGTTGATTATGACGGTGCTTGCTGCTTACCACCCAATTTCTGAAAGCAGACTTTGTGATCTTTCCAGTTTCTACAGCTCCTTCAAAGAGAGGGAATATGGTGTGGACCTCATCAAACATCAAAAACTTTAGAAGATCTTCCTCTTCTATATACCTGTAAGATTAACATCAGTAACGTTATTCCAGTGGAGTGAGTTTCGTGGAAAAAAAGAAGAAGAAGAAGAAGAAAAGTGATTCCAGGTGTTCTAACTTCCAAAAAATGGCGATTCCAATTTTCAATTGAAGAAGAATGATGGAATAGTGTTGATTGGAGGCATATGAAATGCAGAACCAAATCTTCTGTTACATTTATCCAGCACCAACTCTGTTCCACTTATGTACAGCCATAATTTTACAGTAGGTCCAGCAAAATCTTCATGTGCATGAGTGGATCAGTGAAATACGTGCAGGGTGGGTTCATTACTTACTTGGCCCCAGGTTTAGCAACGTTCTTGAAAATCCTTTGAGCACAATTCCTAGCCTCCCACTCGCTGCTGATCTCCGATTCTGCGTTCCCAAAATTATCCACCGTCCTCGATATCGTAGACAACCCTGACGATCTTACGTAGTACACCAACCTCTTCACACTCCACGCAGTCGCCCTACCTTTTAAGCCCAGCTTCCTTAACTTCTCCATGTCTATCCGCCTCGACCCGAATTGCTTGGACTTCGACAGCCCCATTGCCGCCGCCTGTCTCTCCCTCAACCTAGCCGGCAAAGACTTCGACATTCTCAAAGTTCGCCGCCGGGGAGCTTCTCTCTCATCCTCGTCCAGTGGAGGGCCAGAGAGACTATCAAGAACGTAGTGGTGGAAAACACTTTCTTTCATTCGATCAAAGAAAGTGGCCACGTGAAATGATGAAGCCAGAACCTTAACCAGTAATATCTTTAGTAACCATATGGTGGCTGCGATGAGCACTGCAACTAGAGCCCTAAACACTTTTTTTAAGACAATGTGGCGTTTGTGGACCTCGTGGAACATGATCATCCAAGCAATTAAAACCAACCCCAGCCATGCACAGTGCTGAAAGCTCTTTCGTAGACCGTAAACAAAGTAGAGGACTTTTTCTCTGAGCATGAAATTGCGTTCTATGACAAAAACAAGAAACCCCACTGCCCAACTGGACACTAGACGCCCGGAGAAGACGACCATAACAATTAGGCACCATTTCCATAGCTCTAATCCCCACAGGATCTGATGTTTGATGGATTTTAGAGTCAAAGAGCATATTAAGCATGTGAGGATGATAAGAAACATTGTGAACTCAAGCCAGGCTCTTTTGTTGATCTTTCTCTTTCTCCTTCGGTACTTGGAACTTGTCTCGCCTTCAATATCTTCTCCATCTTCATTTTCGTACCATTCATTGTCATCATCTTCATCTGTAGACTCGGTGGCATCATAAGGGTTAAGAGGTTCGAGTTCTTCAGATTCAGGAATGGATTTACGCGGAGTATAAGTGGTTTCAGTGAAACGAGATTTGGGTTTAGAAACGGAGAGACGTTTAATGGTTTTGGTTCTTGTTATGGCCTGAGGGACGGGATCGCTGCTCTTCAAATCGGCTTTTTGGTTTGGTGACTGTGTGAGCTTGGCGTTTGCTTGATCCATGACAAGCACCACTTGATCTGTGATGGGTCTCTGGCTCTCTTGGCATTGGAAATCCATGGAAGCCACTCTAACAAGTAACTAAATCAAAGCAACTGAGAGAGAGAGCTTTGAAGAGTTGGGAGATATTTTCAAATACAGTGCTTAGCTTTTGTTTTGATCTTCCATTGATTGCTTCTTCACTCCAGAGTCCAGAGTGCTCAATGTACAGAAGGCGAACATTGTTTGGCACACAATTTCAAAAGCAAAAGCACTCTGTGAAAGCATTGCTCTGTCAAGTGCCACACCCTTTCTACAAATAATGGAAGATGGAAGCTTTATAAAAAGAAAATAATTGCCTTTTGACGATTGAGTTGAATCTGTTAGGCAGAGAGTTATTAATATTGTTTTTTTTTAATGTACAATACGTTGAAAGGGGAAAACAAGTGCTTTAACGAGTGATTATATATGTTTGTTGAATAATTCGTGGTCTTCTCATTTTGTTAATATATATAGTGTGAATTGTCCGAACGATACAAAGAATATATATTTTGCATTAAAATTCAGAAGTGCATAGAATTTGTACTCGTCCAATTTCTTTTATGATATTATATTTTCAATTTTTATAATATTATAAATAAATCAACTAAAAGGCCATCAATTTCGTTATATATTTAATAAAAATAAAACTTATCATCCATTCTAATGAATTATTGATAACTATATCATTGCTAAGTATTGATATTGATACTATTGCTAAGCTGTATCATCGTTTACGGCGATACAGGTCTCAATCTATTAACAATATTTCCATTCTAACGAGTTAAAAGCAATGTTCTGAAACCCAGACCGGTAATCGAACCGGTGGCTTTATTGGTTACCGATTTGACCGGTGATTACACCGGTCGAACCGGTGTGACGTAATAATTATGCAATAATTATATTTAATTATATATAATATTAAAAATATTTTAAAAAAAATAAAAAATAAAAAATTAATTGAACCAGTGGTCGGACCGATCGGATCAAAACCGGTCAAATTGACCGATTTTGACCGGTTCACACTGGTTCAATTTATGACCAATTTTTTGAGTTGAACCAGACCGGAAGGCCGACCGGTCACCGATCGAACCGGTCGGACCGGCCAGTCCGGTACTTAAAACAGAGTTAAAAGGAAAAGGCATTTGCGTATTATGCCCACTAATACGATAGATTATGATTAACCACAAGGAATTGACATCTAGCTGGAGATCATGATTATGCTCTTCACAAACTTCAACATATAATAAAAGCAAGAGGAAGGCATTAATTATATCCTAATTCCAAACCGACAGCTAAACAAGGGAACGGGTTGAAGCAGACTTACGTTCTCATGTGCCTTGCCCCACCCCACAAAAAGGTTCAGATTAACAAGGCCGAGGGAGGACCAAGAAATTAAGAATGCGGAAAATGAAAGTAAACGACTGATCGTCAAATTACTTTTTGTTAAAACAATGAAGAAAAATATACGTTGAGCCTTCAAAACCAAAGATAAATGTATTCAGCTTATTGTTCAAATTTAGAAACATCCATAATCCATATATCCACATATTTAAATATATATATAGCAAGATCAAACCAGCCATAGTGCCATGGTGGGCTGCTCTTAAGAAGGAATGCATGAATGCATAGACACACACTAGTCCTTTTCTATTCTTGACATTTCATCACAGTTTTTCCATCAACGAAATGAAGAATCTATACAATTTCTAACAGTCGTACAAGTTGAGAAGATAGAGGAACGTGATACCACACTTTATGTTCTAATAAGAAAAGGATCCCTTGATACCCTCCAAAGACTCCCCCAAAGATAACCTGAAAGGAAACAAACTACATTAGGTCTTAAACAAATTTGTTGAGGAAAAGCAGAGTGAAAGAACAAAATGAAAACCAAAAGGAGTTGAGTTACCTTTGTAGAAAAGCAAAAGGAGACAATAGCATGAGTTATGATTAAATATGTTTCGGCCTAAGTATTTACAACAATGGGGAAAATACATGCTCTCAATAACCACAAGGTCCATCTCAGTATAGAACAAATTCCAAGAACAATTAACGAATAAGTTCCTTCTGCAAATGCATAAATAAACTCATTCAAATGTTACGAATAAGTTCTTTATGCAAATGCATAAATAAACTCATTCCACCCCAGAAATGTTCACTTCTCAGAATAGAAGTTGGATTAGAGAACATTAACAATTTGTAGCATTAAAAGCTGAGTCCACATAAAAATTACAATGTTCAGGAGATTGTCCTCCTGAACAATGTCATAGCCCCGTATTAAATGTCGACAACAAAAAGTTATCAAGTTTTTAAGTAGGATGTAGCCCTAATCTTGGCAGTACCTTCTATAGGGAAATAACACAGCAACAGTTTTACGATTTGGTTGGATTGTCAAAGTTGGCATAAGAAGCACCATATCTATACTACAACATGGTGTATCTCAAGTACGAGTAGTCCCTTTGGGAAAGCCTATCTCCAATTCCTAATAGGTGTACAATAAAGCATTCTCGAGTTTCTAAGTGAGGACATGATTCCAGTCAGGTGAGGCACTTTTGTAAGATGAAATTGTATGTCAACAGGTTAAAGCTGACGATGCCTCATACATGAATATGTGCTCCAAGCAAATCCATTCCTTATATTAAATGAAAAGTATTAAGTCAATCTTCTATCCCCACAACAGAGGATAGCTTAACATTATGATGGACACTATATCAAGATGAATGTCCTGTCAGAGTATGACACTCTAAAGAGTCCATTAGGATCTAGTTAATAAAGTTAATTTCGATTGTCTAACCGTTCAAATGTTCAATGCTTAGATGGGTATGGCAAAATTGTTTCTTGGACATGAGTGTTAAATTTCACCTTCAGTTGGCAATGAATGGTTACAAAACCTCACTTGAATGAAGTACTTTTGCAAATAACCATGGCCATGGAAACTCTATCTATTTAGATATTTCCTATTGTCTTCCACCATATACTGACCCAAAACTAATCTGATTTTACATGGAAGGCAACTTATGTTATCAAATGCCTACCAGATATTATCATAAACTCTCAAAGAAGAGTTTTTGAAACTTACTTGTGCATACAATACTTGTACTCCTGGCTTCGAGTAAGGTCCTTCTCTCCTTCTTCAAGCTACAAAAGAAACCAGAGGAAAGATGGGTGGGCAACAGCAAAGCCATTAGAGATAAAGGGATAAGAGCATTACAACCAAGTAAGCAGAAGAAGGACGATTTTGAGACTTACAGGGTCACTCTCGTAGATAAGCTCATAACAAGTTGGAGAAACACACCTCAGAACACAATTCTCAATGGCAATCGCTGAGGATCTGCACTGCTGACCCCAGAGTCCACTGATCCCGGTCACAAAAATCACAATCCAGAACCCAGATGAGTGAAGAACAAATTTACAAAAGAAGAAGGAACAAAATAAAAAAAATTAAGAAAAAAGATTAAACTTTCCTGCTAGGAATTTGCAAATTGCCTCAATAAACAAAGAGCGTCCGAAATTAAAATAAAAGAGAAAGGGGAAAAACAAAAAGATGGGAGAAGAATCTCACTTCTCGACATCAACATAGCACTCACTCTTCTTTTTCTTCACTTCCATCTCCTGCATTTCTGGGACACAACATCACAATAACGCAAATTTGAGATGTAAAACTGCAACACATAGAGATGGAGGAAGAGAACATACACTTATAGGGCGACGAGACTTGGAGAGGACAGCGGTTGAAAACAAGAAAGAAAATATAAAAACCACGAGAATGGCATTTTGGAGATATTTACGAACAGAAAAACCCATGCTGCCTTCTTCGTCTTCTGGTCCGAAATTTCAATCAAGCAGACAAAGAAGACGCCGGAGAATCCGACCCGTTTGCCTTTCCGGCTTCTGGGTTTGGGCGAGTTTAGTAAGGAACGATTGGACTGGGCGTGGACCTGAAATTCAATAGCTTCCCAATTAACTTGGGTCAAGGCCCGGTTCATTAGTCCAAATTAACAAAATCTTTTTTTTAAAAAACTACGAAAAGGGAATAAAATAAAAATAATGACGTCACAATATTTTAATTTATTTACAGAGGGCATATGTCATGGTCATACATAATTTGAGAATCTTGGCAACATTTCTGAAACTAAATTAAATCAGTTGACATAAGTTACGTACAAGTTATCGTCTTACTTACAAATCGAATGAACCTAAGTCTTGAAGTAATCGAGTCAGATTTACAACAACAAAGGTATCGATTATTTTAATTTGATTGTCTTTACTATAATTTTCCTAAGCTTCTTTGACCAATAAGTAACAGAAACTTTGTATATAATTTCCGTGGAGAGTCAAAAATGTATAATTTTGTGGAAAGCCAACTTTCTTTTTTTCTTTTTTTTTTTTTGGTTCAGCAACGCATACATATCCCAACTATGGGCGGCCGTCTTTTTTATTGACCTAGCTACGAGGTTGTTATGGATAAAGAAGGAAAAGGCAGATAACACGCATAGTATATGCTTCTGAATATTCTTTCGACACATAACGGCTGTTCCCTTATCCGAGGAATCATTATCATGTTCATCGCCGTATTCCAACAAACTCAACTGTCTCTCTCTTTTTCTTTTGTATGGGGAGATAACATTGCTTTTCACTAAACATGCAGAGAGCCCCATTTGTCTCTAATCCTCCTGAATTGCTGTATTACATGCATTAAGAGACTCAAGGGAAGACCAATTTTGTAGGTTGTAAAGCTTTCTCTATGATTTGACTTATAACAAGGTTAAATAAAATTTAACTACTGTTTTATACGAAATAAATGTTTATAAAATATTAATCATTTTAAATAAATATATTTATAAAGTTAAGGTATCATTTATGTCTTCACCATTCTGAATAAGTATATTTATAAATTAAGACACAATACATAATATTAAATTAAATTTGATTTACATACAATTATTTTTTATTTCACAAAAATTGTGTAATATTAAATAAATAAAAAAACAACAACAACAACAACAATATTTCAGTAGAAGCCTCGTTGATACACGAAGCGTGAGAAGGTCAAGAAGTATGCAACCTTATTCCTAACTAATAGAAAGATTATTTTTAATGGATAAACATGAAAAAATATATAATATAAAAATTAATAAAGATAAATATTAAATTAATAAATTAATAATAAGTAAAAATACTAACAATAATAATATGCATAAAGATAATAATAAAAAATAAATAAAAATAAAAATAAGTAATACAATAAATACAAAACAAGGTAAACATAAAAAAATAAAAGAAGTAAATAAATATACAAACAAGAAAGAGGACAAGTAAATAAATAAAAAATAAGTCATTACAAAAAAATGTTTAGGCTAAGTAAGGAAATGCTTAGACTAAACAACTAAGAGGAGTGTACTACATATTAAATGTTTAAACTAAAATTAAGATTTAAGACTCGAAAAAAATGTTTAAAAGATCTATGGAAAAAAGAAGGATCTCTTTATGCAAGAGCTTTTACCTATATCCTAATACACCAAAGTTTTTTATTAAAGGTTACGTCCTTGGTAAGTTTCAACGGGGCCATATAATTATTGATCACCTCCCCTCTTTTACAGTCTTTAAATATAATCTTCTCGCATATTTTCACTGGAGCATCGCGATGTCTCCTCTTAATGTTCAAACCACCTAAACCTTGTTTCTTTTAGATTTTTATTAATATTAGCCACCTTTAATTTGCCTCTTACTCTTATATTCCTGGCATTATCTCTTCTAGTAAGATCGACATCCAATGAAGCATCCTTATCTCCGCCACTATTAACTTATGATTATGCATGTGTTTAATGAGCCAACACTTTGCTTTGTAGAACATGGCTGACTTAATCACTAAACGATAGAATTTACTTTTGAGAATGAGTGGTGTATTCTTGTCACATAAAAATTCTAATGCACTTCTCCGTTAAAGCCACCTTAATATGATACGGTGAATAATGTCTTTATCGATTTCTCCATTACTTTGGATAATATATATTATATACTTAAAACACTCTTTTGTAGTATAACTTTTGAATCAATCTTCACCTTTACATTAGGAGTCTCCCTGTGGCCCGAAAAATTACATTATAAGCATTCAATTTTAGTCCTACCCAATTTAAAATCCTTTGAGCCTAACGTATTCGCCCAAAGTTTTAGCTTAACATTGATATCCTCTTTTGTTCTATCCATTAAAACAATATCATCAGCAAGTAACATACACCAAGACACATCCCTTTGGATATACATTAAATACAAAATAAATATACTAAAAGAATATTCATAATACAATATATTATATTCATTTACTTTATATTTTTAAAATAAAATTTAAAAATTACAACACAAAATAAATTATGTTAAGTAAATAACTAAATATATCATAAAATCAATATTGATATTAACATTATTTAAATTAAATATGTTATAAAATTATTTTCATAAGTATTTTATCATATTTACTAAATATATGTATTCATGATAATGTTAATACATAATGTTACCATATATGTGTTAGAGTAGTGCTCTAAAGACAATCATCTTTAGCACTTTTGTACAAACTTTATTTTGATTAATAAAGTGAAAGGTAATTTTTCATTAATTTGATGTTTGTTTATTTATAAATTGATGTTGATCTTAAATCAAATTAATGAAGTCCATGATACAAAACATAGCATGAAGGAAATCATGATGAGATCATGATAATGAGATTCCGATCAAGTGCAATTATGTTAGTATCTAAATTATCCCTAGTCATTGGATTAATAAGATAGGATATTATTAGTCCGAATAGACTAGCATATGTTTTCCTCCTTGATTTGATCAAGTAGTGGATCTCACAAACTATAAGCTTGAGTTATTTACAGTTAACATGTGAATGCTTAGTAAGAATAGTAAGTGCATCGGATGACCCGCTATGAGATTATCATATAGATGATCTATCAAATGTCAATGATTAATCTCATCATAACAATGGTACAAATATCCTTAGACCTAAGGTACTCAAGGATATCTTGGATACAAATCATGTGCTTTAACATCATTTCTTGTTACCTAAAGACGAGGTCGCTCATAGAGTGGTGATTAGGTACAACTATTAGTATTCGAAGGTGGTTCAGTCTGATTCCGTTGAGGTTGGATGCTGTTGCTTGGATCCATTGTCTCGGTAGGCTCGACGTTGAGAATACCTGCAAAACAACAAAGGCACGCCAGGTGTTGGTTGCCGACAGGCCCCTTCGACGCTCAATTTAGGTTTTTGGTGAAGGTAATGGGCAGCTAAAAGCAGAGAAAAGCAGTGTATGAGTCTCGTACCTCTATTATGGCGAAATTATACCTTATATAAGGGATGATTGCTAGGTTTAGGTTTTTACGTAGGTCTTCACGTATGCATGGGAGGTTGTCTCCTACAACTGGGCTGTTGACGATTGGACCTGGGCTTGGGCCCGGGCCTGCCGACCTAACCATAAGCCCCCTACTCCTCGAGTCTGATCGTAGAGAAGGATCGAAGGAGTATCTTAAGATTGTACGGCTCGTCTTCGTGACATCCCGTGACGAGGCTGGTCGGTCAGAGATCGATGTCCTATGCGCAATAGCTCCCGCTGTGACAGAAAATCGATCAGGCTTTTATACCTGGCGCGCGAGAGCTTGGGCTGGGATAGGATGGTCAGTTGACCCGTGTTGGAGCTAGACGATCGATCGACTAGGGTTTGAGGCAGGGCGATCGATCGGGCGTTGATGCCTAGTCGTAACACTAGGTTTAATTATTACTTGACGATACGTATCTTCCGAGCGCCGTTTAAAATTTGAATCGATGCAGCTTTTTAACTGCCGTGCAGCTGTCATGCGCTGTCATATGCTGTCATGCGTGTCTTTTCGACTGTCACGCCGCTTCGAGTCTCTGGTAACCCTAACGTTCCCCACAACTCAGATCGTGCCACGCGTCCTTCCTCAGCTAGGATTTCGCCGCTCGTCCAATATTGATTGGTGCGCTCGTTCGGATTTTTGCTATAAATGTCCAGAATCGACACCTTTCTCTTCTTCTTGCGCATTCGATTCTCCGATCTCTGCTTTCTTTACTCCTTTTGTTTGCAGTCACCGGAATTACACCGTTTACGTTCTCAATTTCAGTCACTAAATTAGGTACGTCCCTTTTCCTTTCTTCACCCTATAAATTTCCTTTC
>JAOSBM010000002.1:10482021-10495718 GCA_027568955.1 Erythroxylum tenue | reverse complement strand
ATGAAACCCTCAACCAAACGATGGAACTATGTTACGTTCCATCCCTTTCCATCCCTAACCCCCAAACCAAACAAGGCCTAAGAGTTTCAAATTTTGGCTTGAAGTTGAGTACAGAGTATTGTAGTAGTTTGAGTATAGTCTGAAGCACTTTGTGTATAAATTGCAGAATATATGAGAAATTGGTGTCATTAGAAACCTAAAATTTATATGAACATTTGTTTAGGAGAAGGTGATGCCTAAATACTTCATTTTCTGTCTTAATGACCATGCAAAATGGACCCAAAAATTTGCTTTTAGAAAAAGAAAAAAAAGTTGGAATGATTGATTGAGTAATGAACTTAGATTCAATTTGTTTTATTGAGGTATAAACCTAAGTTCAAATTAGATATATATGAATTTTGATTTATGAATGATCATGTGATTTGAATAAAGAAAACATACCTAGGACTATCATTGAACATGCATTGTGCATAATCCATATACCTTTCCAATTAATTCATAGCGATATCTGGAGTCCTGCTAGAGTTATAAGTCTAACCGGTACTCATTGGTTTATCAGTTTCATTGATGATCATAAAAGATTATGTTGGGTATATCTAATGAAAGACAAATCTGAAGCCTATCATATCTTTAAACAATTCCACAAACTCATCCAAAATGTATTACAGACCTCTATTCACAATGGGAGAGAATATTTTTCAATTAATTTTATTCAATATCTCAGTGAAAATGGGATCATTCACCAGAGCTTTTGTGATTATACCCCACAACAAAATGGGGTAGCAAAGAGAAAGAAATCATCATCCTTTAGAGGTAGCCCGATCTATAATGTTTACCAACTTTGTTCCAAATTCCTATTAGGGAGAGGCCATTCTAATTGCCTCATACTTAATAAATTGTTTTCCTTTAAAAACTCTTCAATTCCGAACCCCATTAAGTGTTCTTCTAAAACAATTTTCTCACATTAAGCTTCTTAATTTTCTTCCTCCTAAAGTCTTTGGGTGTACTGTTTTCGTACACAACAATCAACCCAATAGAAGCAAACTTGACCCACTAGCTATTAAATGTGTGTTTGTTGGGTACTCTCCCACTCAAAAAGGTTATAAGTGTTTCTCACCTTCTACAAACAAATTCTTTTTTTCATATGATGTCACTTTTTTCGAAAAACAACCATACTTCACCAATACCTCTCTTCAGAGGGAGACATCCCATGAAGAGATTTATTGGGACCCAAGCATAACACTTCCGATCTCACAAACCTTCCCACAAAACCCGCAAACACCTACTATCGAACCTGAAACTGTCCAGTCCAATTCAGTGAAAGAAACAATTCTCGAAAAACCAACCTTAGTGTATTCTCGAAGGCCTAAAGCTCCTCAACAAGGCTAATCATTGGACCAGAAACTAGCTCCTAGAGAGACTATGGTATGTGACTTAGATGTGCCAATTGTACTATGAAAGGGGGTAAGATCATGTACTAAATATCCTATTTCAGATTATTTGACTTACTCAAAGTTATCTTCAAAGTTTAAAGCTTTCATTATTAAGCTTGACAGTGTAAAAATTCCAAGAAATGTACATGATGCATTCCAAGAACGGAAGGAAGATGTACTTGAAGAAATGAAAGCTTTACTTGATAATAAAATATGGGAGATTGTAGATCTACTAGAAGGAAAAAAGGTAGTTGATAGCAAGTGGGTATTCCCTATGAAGTATATAGGGCAGATGGGGAGAGATTGAAAGGTATAAGGCTAGATTAGTGGCTCAATGCTTTACACAAACCTATGGAATAAATTAAGAGGAGACATTTGCTTCAATTGCGAAGTTGAACACAATTAGTCTTATCATTGGCTGCAAATTTAGATTGGGAACTCCATCAACTCGACATTTAAAATGCCTTTTTAAATGTTACATTAGATAAGGAAATATATATGAAGATACCACCAGGTTTTGAAATTGAAGAAGGAAAGGGAAGAGTTTGCAAACTAAAAAAATCCTTATACAACCTCAATCAGTCTCTGCGAGCATGATTTAAGAGGTTCAATGACACTCTTTGCAAGTTTGGATACAAACAAGGACAAGCTGATCACACAATGTTTGTGAAGTGTGGAAAAAATGGAAAGACATCCATCTTGATTGTATATGTGGACGATATTATAATTACAAGCAATAACACTAGTGAAATCAATGATCTTAAACAACATTTGAGGCTAGAATTTAGGGTAAAAGACCTTGCAGCATTAAGACACTTTCTTGGAATAGAGATTGCTAGAAGTAAGGAAAGTATTTTCATATCTCAACGAAAATACATTCTTGATTTACTGGAAGGAACAGGAAAGATGGGTTGCAAACCTGCGGGAACTCTACTAGAAAGAAACTGGAAATTCAAGAAAAATGAAGATCCTCCTATTGACAAAGGAAGATACCAAAGGTTAGTAGGAAAACTTATCTATTTATCACTAACCAAACCAAATATTACTTATTCTGTGAGTATTGTTAGCCAATTTATGCACTCTCCAACTCAAAGACATTTAGAGGCAGTCGACCATATTCTGAGATATCTCAAAGGCAATTTAGGTAAAGGATTAATGTTTCAGAAAAATGAGAAAAGAAGCATAAAAGGTTTCACGGATGCAGATTGGGCTGGTTGTATTGAAGACAGTAGGTCAACATCTAGTTATTGTACTAAACTATGGGGGAATCTTGCACATAGAGAAGCAAGAAGCAGTCTGCAGTAGCAAGAAGCAATGCAGAAGCAGAGTTTAAGACAATTGCATAAGGAAATTGTGAAGTTTTTTGGTTAGAGAGGTTGATGTAGGACCTATAGATCACCACTCCTTCTCCCACCAAAGTCTTCAGTGATAGTAAATCAGCCATCAATATAGTGAATAATTCAATTCAACATAATCGAACAAAACATGTTAGAATTAACAAGAGCTTTATCAAATGTAAAATCGAAGAAGGGAGCATTGATCTATGCTATGTCCCTACTAAAACACAAGTAGCCAATATCTTCACAAAGATCATACCTACGACTAGATTCGAGACAATTCTAAGCAAGTTGAGAATGATAAATGTCTATTCCTCAACTTGAGGGGAGTATAACTAGATAACTATTTTAGATAAGATTAGTTATCTTAGAAAATTATCTTCTAAGAGATAAATTTATCTTCTAATAGATAAGATAAGATATACTATAGATTGGATAAGTTAGTATATACGGAAAAATCTAGTAGTTTAATAGTATTAAAATAGGTTATACTTATGTATAAATTACATATAATCATAGAAATAAAGTGGCTTTTTCTTATGATATTTTCTATACCCTCTTGTTTCAGTTTGAAGGCAAAAATATGAAATTGCTCTTAATATTCTTGTACTTAATTCAATAACAAAGAAACGAAGCATGTAGCACAAACTAATTACATGGAGACAGGTGAATTCAAGATCAATATTAAAGCCCAGAACAGTGGAAAACCACATCAGTACCTTCACTCCGTCATCATCTTTACAAATATTCCCTATAAAGCAATACAAATTCACAAGATGAACTGAAATATCCAAGCAACTGAGATCCAGGAATTGGATAGGTTACATACATTGACAATTGATCTAGTGGTTCGATAAATCACCAAGCAGTGAACACTCCCAAGTGCACAGTCCCATAGTTACAAGACACGATTCAGCCTTCAACAAATCCACAATATTGTAGCAGTAGAGGTTCCCATCAAAGAGACATGAGGTCATGACAAAAGTTTCTAGCTATCTTGCATATATGTTCATGACAAAGCTGCATTCTTACCTTGCTCACGCGCAATGGAAGCCGATAGAATTCCAAGGTCACGGTTTAAGAATGTCAATGCAGACTCGCATTCTGAAATTATTCTTGTAACTGAGGAGGGCTCACCAGCTATTGTTTCAGATGATCCAACAGAAAGAGCTGAATAGGAATCCCTTAGATTCCTCAAATTCCCCAGGAACTGAAAAAATTGGAGAGGACAGCAATTCAAAGAATTAACATAAAAATGATCTTTTTAACAATCTCTAGTATAGCATTATTCTCATTATTTCCATGCATCCGCACACAAACAGTTGAGAAGAAGAAAGGCTTGTGGATTAGCACCAAGTACCTTCAGAAGCATCTTGTATGCCTCCAGCAGGCGATTGGCAGCCGGACCAAACCCATGAAGCTGTGGCACTTCCATCATGTGTGTCCAAGGGCGAATTTCCTGCAGAAACCAAAAACAGCAATTGTAACAACAAATCAGCTTGCAGTCTCACTGAATTGTGAGGAAAGATTTGTTTACTATCAACCAAGAGTTTAGCATAAAACTTTAAGTTCAGCATTGAAAGGTGTAGAAGTTGAGATTGCAATAAATACTTATCTTCAAATACATGACAAATGATCACTAATCAAACCAAAACACACAGAAAAAAGGGTAAATTACATTTAAAATTCCAAACTTACCTGATTTTGCAATATTAACTAGAATTACTAAAAGTGGCAATAAATATTTAAACTTTTAATCTGATACAAAACTAACCTACTATTAACTCTATAGTTAAACATGCCTGCCACGTAAACAGGACCCTTTGACAGGTCATGTACCAATTTTCACTTGTCCGTGAAGCTTCCCGGTATTAGCCACATGCCACCCAGCAGAGACAAAAAAAGCAACCTAAGCAAGACGCAATAGCAACCTGGTCTGCTCTGAAAGCAAGTATAATTTTTAACTTCATTTTTAGGGTTTTTCTCACATTGATATCTATGCTTAGTTTCAGGCTTGTATTTTTGCATGATCAATATATACGTTTTGGCAGTGCCAAACTGCGATTTGAAATCTAACAAATAAGTAGATAATCATGAAGAATCAATCCAGCAGTTGTGGCAAGAGCCCTTTCGAACCTTGGATCAATACATGAAAGCAAGCAAGCTAGAAAGAGAGACCATAACCAAAGAAGAGTGCTCAGGGATTACAGAGAAATAGTCTCTAGTACATCTCCTCAGCGTATATAACACGACAAGTTATGAACATTGGAAGCTTCTTGATCTTTTATTAGATACTGGTCTAGATGATCTAATGTTCAAGAAAAATTCATTTGTGTCTCCTTCCTGCCACCCCACCAAGAACTACTTCAAAGATTTTGCCAACAATTTCATTACTTGAAGAAATTTCCACTCCTTCAAAAGCCAAAGTTCAAAAGACTATAGTTCCTCATTCATTGAAGGATGTGGAGAAAAGGTTAGGTTCTTTATCAGATGTTGTCAAGATACCCATTGAAAAGGAGGATTCAAGTAGTCCATCAAATTCAAGTGGCAACCATGATTCAAATTATATGCACAAGCCAATTTCCATGTTCAATATTAGCAGATTTGGAGATCCCTCGTTTGACAACATTTCTAAGAATGATTTTGCATACATAATGAAGAAACAATTTGGTTCTAGAACTCCATCTTCAGTGGCACCATGTCTGGCAAGGGACCTTCATCTAATACATACACAACTACGCCAATGAACACTGAAGGATTCAAGCCTCACAGAATTGCCCCAGCAATCCAAATCAGGTCAGTGATTCCTGTTTGCACCAGCACCTCAATTCAAATCCCCATGAACATCATTTTCTAGTGCACTCCTTGCACCTTTACTCAAATTTCCACACAAGCCGGAGCAGAGTCACTAATGTTCAACAAGCTAGAATCCACAGACACAGTCGCAAAAACCAGAGAGACAACATAATAACGAGGACTTGGGATAAGAATAATGGCTCTTCTATTATTTTTCTTCTTTTTTATATCTTTTTAATATACTTGCTGATGTGTAATATTATATGCCATGTAGATGCTGACCTATCAAAGAATCTTGCTTATGTGGTGGGTCACATCAACACCATTAACTATAAGGTTAATGGCAAGCTAGTTTGCAACAAAATAAAAGTTTTAATATTTTATTGCTGCTTTTAATAGGGCTAGTATTAGAGTTTGATATATTAAATGTAATTTATCCAAGAAAAAGATGGAGAACTTAGATAAAGTGAAAGAACAGTTGTCTCAAAGAGCAAAAACAGACCTTGGTGTATATCAGATTAAATGATCTTGCAGTTTCTAAGAAAGATTCTAAATATGCCCGCAGTTTGGCTTCCACTTCTGTGTACTCCTCATCTGGATTGTAAGCATGCTATAAAGAGAACACAAAAGAAAAATTAGGTGATGAAATTAACAACATTTTAAGGGAACAAGCAAACAGTAGAATAACTACAATAAAAAGGCATAATTGAAAACAAACTTTTTTTTTGAACTAATTTCAGTATTTTAGGATGAGATTTAGGAGAAAACAAAAGTACACCAAACTCGTGAAAGATGCACGCTTTGACCTGTGTATCTAGTAATATATATGCAATGACAACTTTCACAAAGAGAAAAATGTTCTGCATATTATACAAGAAGTCGAGAAAAGTTGAATTAACATATGACATACAAAAGGTGAAACTTGATTCTGGAACACCATATCCATGCAATTTTCAAAGAAAGTGAAAATCCCAGGTTTCTAAGGTGGGAACAGTATACACACACACGCACACACATAGCGAGAGAGTACATCAGAAAAAAAATGAAAAATGAAATTAGAAAGTAAAGACCGGAAGAAAAGGGTGTTGGGATAAACCTTTGAAGCCAAATCATCAACTTTCTGCTGAAGATTTGAGAGTATCTTAGATTGTTCGGCAAGCTTTGCCTCCAACTCAGAAACATCTGGCCTACAAATGTGCTTTGAAGGGCACAGAACGTTACTAATCTAACGACATAAAGACTAAGCAGGGACAGCTTATAATTCGCATTACATTGGGAATGGAGAGAGAATTAGTGTCTTACAATGGATATATTGACTGAATCTGAACGTCTGCGGGAAACAATTTGCAATCTTCAGAGAAAATCAAAGCTTGTTTCTCAGCAATAGAATCAATGAGTTGAATGTCTTTAGCCACCTGCTCATCGATACTGCAAAGAAAGGCCATGACATTGGAGCATAGAGATAAAAATAAAAAAAGAAATATAGTGGCAATAATAAGAATTGAAATTTAAAACTTGGGCCGCCAGCCAACCTCCAGTCAGGATGATCAGCATAAATAGTAGCCTCGACAAGATCCACGATAAGACGAAGGAATTCAGTACGATCTTCATAGGAACCACGTCCCTGGAAAAAGAAGGTAGGCAGGCATCAATTCATGTAAATAACTAAAAAAGCAAGGCGTAAAGATGGCAATAATAAATATAAGAAAAAGAGCAGTAATCAATAAGGCTTACTTGGATGGCTTCAGTATCAATAATAGTAGTAATACCCAGAAACTTGGCAATCTCAGCCAAATCTACAAGAAATAATATCATGCATTTAAATAATTTTCATAATATGGAAAACGAAAAGGGCAGAGCTTTGGTTTACATTGGATGCGAGCAGTCTCTTCGTCCCTATGGGTAGCATCATCGGGGTGTTGTAAGTTGTGGGGTGAAAAGGGCGATTTATCACCCAAAAGCCTACAAGCAAGCAATTGAGTGAAATGTGAGTTATAATTGACTGTACTACAGTGTGAATATAATAATGTACGAGGCCTGATAGATAGATATATAGATAGGGTTTAGGATTGTTTTTTACTTGAAGAAAAGCCATTCAAGAAGAGCATAACGCTCCATGCCGGCGAAGAGGAGAGATTGAGCAGGAGCGTTGGCTCTTGGATATTTCAGCATACCTAACTTCCTCTGTACCTCTTCCATTTGCTTGCTTCCCATTTCATTTCCTTCCGTCGATATCGCCACTACTACCGTACTTATACCAGCAGGCAACCCCACAACCAACGCAGCGTTTTGAGAATTAGGGATTGCTTCCATCATTATTATTATTATTATTATTAATTAAAAACCTAGGAGACTTCTTGTTGAGAATTGCCAAAAGCACGCACTTGTCATTGCCAATATTGGCACCAGCAAATGTACATTGTAACACTACTTTTTCCTTACTAAAAAGTTTCATTTCATATTCCAAACTACTATTTTGTTATAAAGCTTGGATCTTTGGAGCCTTCATCATGAAAGGAAAGACAAACATTTAAGTGGGAAGTAGAAATAATAAATTACTCCCAATTGGGTTTAATTCGAGTTGATGTAGAATGGTACCATTAGACGAAGAAAAGCAAAGAACTTTGTTTTGATGCACTAAAATTGTGTTGTGCCGTTTACAAACGGATAGATTTTGAAAACTGCTGATTAAGCTCTCTTAAAAAATCTCGTCCGCAAAGCTATTGGTGTCTTCCAATCCCAAACTATTTAAGAGAATACCAGAAAAGAATATCGAATCTACTTACCTTTTTCAGCTTGCTAAATCCATAAACTCCATCTGTGCTTCTTCTAATCCGTACAGTTAGGATAAAGATGCTGACTTTGAATCTCACACCACCGTTTCCAGTCACTTTGTCCAAATCCACCCGCAGTAGGCACCCTGTAAACGCTTCTTCTCTCCTAAACCCAAATCTTCTCAACAGAAATCACTCTCAAAATCCACGTTTTGATAGAATCGGAGCATTGACAGTCGAAGTTCATAACTTCGGTCGTCGTTACACTTACCCTATTGGCTTTTCTTCAAGACTTACTCGTCAGATCGGTGATTCAAGCACACAAACCAATATTCTGCATTGCCCATCTCAGTTATGCTCAAAATCAGGTCCGTATACTACCAAAGCAGCGGCATCAGAATCTGAACCAAGCCCGGAAGGAGCGATTGCTGCAGCTTCAAGCACCAAGGATAAAAGGATTCAACTTGCACTTATCTTTGGTCTCTGGTACTTCCATAATATTGTCTTTAATATTTATAACAAGAAGGCACTGAATGTCTTTCCATTTCCATGGTTTCTCGCCTCGTTTCAACTCTTTGTTGGGTCCGTTTGGATGTTCATTCTATGGTCTCTGAAGCTACAACCTTGCCCGAAGATCTCGAAACCGTTCATTATTGCTCTTCTTGGACCTGCATTGTTTCACACTATAGGACACATATCAGCCTGTGTTTCATTTTCTAAAGTTGCTGTTTCTTTTACTCATGTCATAAAATCCTCGGAGCCTGTGTTCTCTGTCATTTTCTCTTCGTTTCTTGGGGACACTTACCCATTAAAGGTTTGGCTCTCTATTCTCCCCATCGTTCTTGGTTGTTCCCTTGCTGCCATCACTGAAGTGTCCTTCAATTTTCAAGGCCTGTGGGGTGCTTTGATTAGCAACGTTGGTTTTGTTCTAAGAAATATTTACTCGAAGAAGAGTTTGCAGCAATACAAGGAAGTGAATGGACTTAATTTGTATGGTTGGATCAGTATAATCTCGTTAATTTATTTGTTTCCAGTTGCGGTTGTTGTTGAGGGATCACAGTGGGTTCAAGGGTATCATAAGGCCATTGAATCTGTTGGGAAATCATCAACATTTTACTTATGGGTGTTGGTATCTGGGATTTTCTATCACCTCTACAACCAGTCATCGTACCAGGCACTTGATGATATTAGCCCCTTAACCTTCTCAGTTGGTAACACAATGAAGAGAGTGGTGGTGATTGTGTCTACTGTGTTGGTGTTCAGGAATCCAGTTAGGCCATTGAACGCTCTTGGATCAGCCATTGCAATACTTGGAACGTTCTTGTACTCCCAAGTAACTGCCAAGAAGCCGAAGAAAATTGAAGGTGAAAAGGAGGGCTAGACAGACTTGTTGGTTCACCAATCTATCCTGACAATTTTGGAACTAATAACTTGTGCATTTCTCAATGTTACCCATTTCTGTGGTTGATGACATTGCATTGTTGATTTATGCTTTGGATTTTCTGCCTTGTGCTGTCCTTGGTGTTTTGGTTTCATTATATTCATAGGTTCCTTATAAGTCCATGAGGTGCCATTGTATTAAGATGTTTCTTTTTTTTTTTTGGGTTACAATTAAGATGTTTGCTTGCTCTATACCCTCAAGAAGACAAAATATGCACACATGCTTGAAAATTGAGAAGGAATTGGGATTTTCTTTCACAATGATCAAGACTTCAAGAGGCTACTTGATCAAGCATGTTTTCTTTTAAATTGATCATCTGAATATTGTAGATTGGAGTATGGATATACATTTCGTGGTTGGATTACTGCTGTTGTGACTAGTTAGGTTTCGCAGATGAAAGAAGGATCAGGTTAGACCATAAGACAATTATAGGAACAATATTCAAAATGTATCCTCAAATTTAATATTGCTGCTCTAATATTTTGCAGCAAGGCTGGGATACCAATTGATATTTGTATAATTTTTAAAAGGTTATTTAGGAATCATTAGGAACAATATAAGATGAATATATTCCTTTTAAGGTAATTTAATCTCTAGAATTTCATGATTGTTGTGAATCATCATCAATAATACCCAGTTGTAATTCTGCTGAAGTGCGAAGTTTAGAAAAGTCCGATAATATACAACCTTATCTTTACTTGATAGAAAGGCTACTTTCAATAGGCTTACATTCAATGTATCGTAAAGATCTTACAAGATTGTTGTAACTCCAAAATAAAATAGCTAATTTCTATGTCTTTTCGAATACATGTTTTGAATTATAAAATTTGAAGGCCAACTGTAACATAAGTTACTTGTGCATGTTTTAATATAGTTTTTATCAATAAGATGCCTAAAATTTATATGGACTACCACAGAATAAATTATAACTAAAGTGAAGAACATCATTCCTATCGTAATTAACATTACATGGATTTCTCTGAACTTTTTAAAATGTGTCTTGATAAGACTCTTGTTAAAATGTGTAGTTGCTATTTAATCTAATATAAAGAATGAATTACACCAGCCAATGTTCAAGAATTCAATACATAAGGATGATGCTGTCATTAGACCTGTGATAAAATTGGAGCTGCAGAAGACAGACACTCCTCAAGTTCCGTGCCAAGTTTGATTGACCATGATTTGTATAAAGGTTACACCACCAAGTCTTCCACTTCAAAAACACCCAAGGATGTTTCTCTCGAGTACAACATTCTTCACGAGCTTTGGCCAAATCAAAAAACTCAACCATTTTATCCAACGGTGAATGGTTGACACGTTGGACGCTAGAACCCTTGCTCCTTTTATGGATGAATCTCACCCACCAAGATTCTAGCCGTTAATGTTTTCTTTCCCATTTTCCTTCACGTCTTCCTTCTCTCTCTCTTCGTTCTATCACTTGCCTAGACTTGCTTCCTCTAGACAAGTGTCTTTGCGCAGAACCAAATCCACCAGATTGTCCATCCAATGCTGATGCGTCTGGATCTCCAACACTACCGGTATCACCCAGGTCCCTGCTTCCATCAAAATTTTCTTCGTAACTGCTGCCACCTTCATCTAGACGGTCTCTTGATTGAAGAATAGTTGGCGTTTGTCCTGAAAATGCCCGAGACCCTGATAAGACAACGGTTGGTATAGTACCAGATGTACTAGCAGTAGACATTTCAGGCTGCAAGCTTCCACTACTGGTTCTTGCAGTCGCTTCATTACTTGATCTTCCATTTTCCCTTTCGCGATATCTCCTGCAACAGATTAATATGTCAATCAAAATCAAGCTACTTTCCACAGTTCTGCACTTGGATTGCAACAAAAGGGCTTAAACCACCATAGAAGAGTTTGAAAGATTTTATTTTTTGATACATAAGTAGCCACAGAAAAAATCAAATTGTTTTTCAATTACACATCAGCATCAAGTCAGCTCCTTCTCCCAGAGGTAGGTACAATAGCTGATAATAAATGTTTGATAAACAATAGATGCAGGGCAGCAAAATGGGAGACAAAGATTGATATTAACTATACTAGTAGCACCTCATCCAGTACTTAGCAACCAGGATTTCATAAAAACTTTGGTTTTGGTCCTTCGCTAATTATTTCCTGTTCTTATTTAATCCTCCTGCTCATCTAGTGCTTGTACAAAGGGTAAGGAGAATAATTATTACCAAAATTGCCCAAATGACAAAGTGATGTCCAACAATACGTGCCAATTTTTACCAAGATAATAATAATAATACGATGATGACGACGATGATGAAGATAATGATAATTATACCCGCCATGAGTGGATGAAGAAAAGTCACGTCGTGAAGACCGTAATCCTGATTCAGCCTGCTCCAGTTCACGCTGAAGTTCTCTCTGCAGGTAATATAAACAATTTAAGATGAAACATCTTTAAAAAGAAAAGACAACCTACAGTTTGAGCCTTTGTTTGATTGTTTCTCAGAAAGCATGCTGCACAAGGACATCTAAGGACATGTATACTCAGAAAGCATACGTGCCAATCGAGACCTCACCAAAGTTTGTTCACAACATGAAGCATCAGCTAACCAGGAAAAGTAGTAGATTTTTGAGCTATACAAGGTTTTGCAAAGACTAACACATGGAGTGTAACTGACTCTTGTGACATTTTAAACATCCCTCCAATTGCAGTGTATATGAAAAGAAGAATAAATGTCGAAGTTTAAGGAAGGTTTATCTAAAGGGGTAGATATTAGGAATCTTGCCTGTGTTTGTTTCTCCTTCTCCATATCAAGATTGTGGCGGAGCTCTCTAGTTTTCGAGCGTTCAAGTTCTAGCAATCGCTGTCTCTCCAGTTCTTTCTCTGCTTCAGCCATCCTCTCTCTAAGACATTAGGTTCACTAATCAGATCATATCCCAAGACTAAGTTAGAATTTAGGAGCAACATTGGCTAAACCTGTCCAGTTCTTGAAGAAGTCCCTCTTCTCGTAAAGCTGCATCCTCCAGGTATTTCTGACGGGCACGTCTCACCAGTAGTTTCCTATGTCTGCGGGCTACTACATCCTCTAGGACTTTGGATTTCTCTCTGACCAAGATAACAGTAATTTGGATTTAATAAGAACTACTATAAAACTATACTTTCATGCAAAAGAACAATGCAAGTGTTTTGACATTAGCATTTCAGAGACACTCATCAAGAATCTCATTCCTAATGATTAACATTGCTTGTAATTTGAGTTATTACGCCTCTTTCTTTGTAGGCTCTTTTCTTTACCTTAAATAGTCACATTAACACTAGTTATCATTCTAGTTCCATAGTCTTCAAGATCATAGCAATAGATCTTTCATTTTTTCCTTCTATGAATTCTGTGAAGCATATATAAACATCCTTAATCGAGATTTCAATTTAACATGTCAAATTTAATGTTGTCCTAATGATTAGAATTGCTTGTAGTTCAAGTTTATATAGCCTCTTTCTTTGTAGGCATCTTTCTTTACCTTAAATAGTCACATTAAGACTAGTTATCATTCTAGTTCCATACGTTTCAAGATTATAAAAATAAATCTTTCACTTCTGTAAAGCATATATAACAAACATTCTTAAGACGAGAGTTCAATTTAACATGCCAAATTTAACATTGTTTGACCTTCTATTGAATAATGTTAGAGACCGGTTTCTCTAACAGTGATTCAGCTTCTCACAGAACCTGCACAACCAACAATCGCACACACCAACACAGAACTAGAACAAGAATGAAGATGGAAATGAAAGAAATGTCTATCTATTACTTCCTAGCTAGACTTCGAGGGCTAGCAAAACCTCCTTACAATCACCAATTGATCCGCAATAACCGAATGCCTATGCCTTCCCCCTCTACCACCTTTTATCCCCTTCTCCTAACTAACTTCCACATGACTCTTC
>JAOSBM010000002.1:10471819-10481921 GCA_027568955.1 Erythroxylum tenue | reverse complement strand
CCCTCACCTAGCCACTACATCCATATTACTCCTCTGGCTAAACTTCGGCTGGAATATTGTTGAGCTAGTCTCAACAAATAATTAATGTGAAATCCAGACAGTAAACACAAGAATAGAAGAATCCACCATTCACATCATATCTAACAAGTTTTTCTCTCTTAATTGCCACGAATATTTATAGCTTTTTTTATTCGCTATTGACCTTCAAATAATTTTGGTATAGCACGGTACTATACAAGTAAAAGACAGTACATACATGGACTGAATGTGATCCTTGATATGCTGAAGACGGTCCTTATGCTTCATAGAGGCTGGAACATAAGGAGTTAAATACTAATTAAAACAAATGGAAACAGAAGTATTTGAAAATGAGCTGGCTAGCTCCAAGTAGAATATTGTAACCATTTTTTACAAGAAAATCAATACCGCTGATTAAAGAATTCTGCCTCTCTTTACTTGAATCATTAGACAATTCTTTTGTTGCACGCTCTTTTTGAATAATATCTAGCTCCATTTGAGCCTCCTCTAGCTCCTACACAACATGGTATAATGCCAGCCTTTCTATAAGTTGAAATTAAAGGAGAAGCATGGCTAAAAATAAAATATTACCATTGCTTCTTGGTCAAGTTTTTCTGTGAACATATCAAAATATGCCTCAACCGAAGTTAGATTAGCAAGGACCTGTAACAATTTAGTTGCAAATAAATTAGAAATTTTTATTTCATCCTTCTTTTTGATTTCTTCTAAAACAATATGCAGACTCACATGTCCTTTAAAGTAGCAGGCTCAGTTTCATTTCTGATAATAAAGGGAAAGAGTGTTTTGAGTATGCATTAGCAGGAAGGCCAAGTTTTCATTCTTACCTGCAGAATTGATTCACGAGTGTTCCCAAAATCTGGATCCACTTGATTTGAAGAACTTGAAGACAGCGCCTCCCTCAGGACCTTAGGCAAAAAAGTACAATTGAATATAATAGAAAATTGCAGCAACCATATAAAATTATTTCCCCTTTAATAAAAGAGAACTAGTTGCATATGCAACTAACATGTAAAACAGGCTTGGTAAAAAAAATGAAGAAGAAAACAAAGAAAAGTAAACACTGCTTTAATCTAATTTATCATAGAAGACAAAAAGAAACACAAAAGTGCCCGTCCCATAAAAGTAACCCACATATAGTTGAGACAAATGGCGGTGTTAGCCCCTTCAGAATTTACAGACCTAGAAATAATTTATTAGGTTTATTTTACCCTTTTGTTTGGTTGATAGAAATACTTCCTTTGATTCATTGCCTTCCATTATTGATGCAAGGACACAAAAAACTAGTCAGAATAGTTGATGGGAGGAAAAAAAAGAAAAAGGCTTTGCCAACTTCAGGCCTAGACTGATGATTTAGGTCATTGGTTGCTAGACAAACCTCTTTTGCTTCGTCACCTTCATTCCTCAATTTACACAAGACTTCACAAGTATTTTTCTCGAGGTCACCTACCTTGGCTGTTGAAAGATAAGAACAATGTGATAAATGAATGAAAAACTTTGATATCTTCATCATTTTCCTCATTTTTAAGCACCTTACAGTGTATAAAAATATGCATACCACTTTTCGAAGAGCCTATACTCTCAATGAATCTCCAGACATCTTGAGGTATTAATTCAATGTCTTCAACAGGAGAATACAGGCAGGCACCAGCAACAAGAGCTAATGAAAGTCTTAGTTGCGGGCCCTGACATGTTGGGTATGCAAGTCCTCCCAAAATACGGAAGACACTATCGGCTCCAGCGAGAAAAGATTGTAACTGGTGTCGCGCAGCATATGGAATAAAACCCAAGAGAAGCACCATGGCATGAGTTTTCAACGGCAATAACATCTCAGACGATGCCATCAAAACTACCCGATCCCATATACTTGAAATTAGAAGTGAAAAAAATGATTCTGCAACTGAAGAAACTAAACTAGGTGAAAGCAACTTATTGCATGATGCAGAAGACTGTATAACCTCTTCTCCATTTGCATCTAGGCCAACCAATCTACCCAAATGCTGGAGTACCATAAAACGTTGTTCAGGTTCAGGATGACCCAGCAACGTGACAAAAAGATCGGAAAGAGGCCCATTACCCTCGTGAAGGCTATGTAGACCTCTAGCAAGTAACATTTTCAACCATTTATCAGACTGCAACCGCCAAGAGAGTTTGGGTGCATTAAAAGAAAAGGCTTTTATTGCACAGCAGATGGTGTCAATCACATTGTCCAGAGGAAAACATTGGGGCACTCCAAATAGACAATCAAGCATCAAAGATGCAACTTCCCAGCAATAGGTTTCCTGAAGCTTAATGATGACTTCTGCAAGTCCCTCTAGCCCAATCCTCCAATGAACTCCAACCTGTTCAAGTGGTTTAGTAGATAAAGAACTCTCACTACCATTATCTTCAGCATTTCGAACTTGCATATTGATTGAAGATAGGCACTTTGAATACAAAATGCACTGAGCAGATGTAATAGCTAGCTTCTTTGCCAGGCGACGATGCAATTTCTGGCAGCGCTCTATGGTTGGATTAAGCTTGGCAATAACACTTTCCAAGCCCTTAGTAAAGTCTTCTACTTCCTCAGCTCTTAGACACTTATCCGTTCGCTTCAAGATAATGCCATCAGAATCATTATTTTCCAGATTCTCAGATATCTTTGAAAAATCATTATTATCACATATTTCATTGAGAAACCACGAAGTTACCTCACTATTTCCAAAAATTAATTCATTGCCTAAAGCAGGAGAATGGGCCTGTTGAAGTGGGACAAGACCAAATGCTCCTAAAGTCTGAACTACAGAACTCTTACAACTTTCAAGAACCATTTGGAATGCATATAGATAGTCATGGAAAACTGTGGTTGGCTCAAAATTAGTAAAATCAGCCCATAAAGTTAGAGCCTGCAGTATTTCCCTTCTACACTGAAAGGATAAATCAGTAAACACACAAGCCAGGATGAAAATTGTTAAGGCTCTGCTGTACTCTTTCTTTGCAGATGCATCTCGATTTTCCTTTTCGTGTCTAATATCATCAAAAAGCTCCTCAAAGCAAAGAGATTCAAAGGTAAGACATGAATCATCAACCAACTTTTCCTCATCTTTAGATGCCTTCTTTAATGAATATGAAATGATGGGCTTCAACAGATGCATTAATGAGTCAACAAATTCCACATCACAGTATGTGGCTCTACAAAGGGACACCAGTATTTGCACTACTCTAGGTATCTCTGGCACCATTGCCTCCATGTGCTCTGTCACAATAGCTTCAAGAAGATAAAGGATGATGGCTTTAGCATTTTTTGCCATATAACCTTTAACATGATAAGAGTTACTTTGAATGATTTGGTTGTTTTGTGAAAATGGCCATGAACACAAGTCTGAGAACCAACATAAGATATCAGGCACAGTACTGGAAGAATGAGCTTTCAGCTGTAAACCAACAGCTTCCAAAATATTCTCCGCAAAAGATTGGAATTGCCTTTTCATATGTGGAAAGAACATACTGAGATCAGGATAGAGCACATGGAAGGATAGATCTTGATGCAGCTCATCTTTAACCTTAAATTGTTTAGATGCTGGAGAATCTTCTCCAACCACAGATTGTTCATTTTTCTGCTCTTCAGGTTTTTGGTTAACAGCTTTTCCCACTACTGAAAGTTCATCAGCGAAAATTGATAATAGATATGTTAGTTGTGTCAGATCATTAGCAAGGGAGAATCGGTCCTTAATATATTGTTTTGCATTACGAGATATCGCCATCCAACCAAGAAAGCGAACTAAGGGACAGGCACTGAAGGAAAATGAGGATATTTTCTGCATCCAGGCTGATGATGGAATCAAATTTCCAGCCCTAAATCTGTTGCCACCATTGACTGCAAAGTCTGATCCATCACCATCACTTGAAGCAATTACTAATCTCTGAAGCAGGAGCCAGCGCCGTCGTAATACAAGCATCTTTGTTGTATCTAGCTGAAGATTGCCTTCTTTGCACTGATGGTATAATGATGTTATCATACCATTAAGATACTCACCAGATCCCAATATAATATCAATCACTTCTTCTGGAGCACAGTACAGCCACGTGGCAGAGTTCAACAAAAACACAAGGCAATGCATAAGAATCTCATGCAATGAGTCACGCTCCTTTTTCAACCTTCGAACAAGAAAACTGAATAGTGTAGCTTGGTTTTGTCGAACCAAGGTCACTGCATCTGCAGATTGTACATCTATAGGAGACAGCTTAAGTGCTTCATCATCAGGCGCTTCAAGGTAGCATTGGACATCTCCCCCATATTGGGCCCTAAGAAACTTACCATCTAATTCAGCTGCCTCAAGAAGTATTTGAAGAACAAGTTTGTCTCTTTCATTTTCAAGAACAGCTATTCTCTCCAAGTCAGAGGCATTCCTCTTAGAGGTATTCTTCAGCTCTGAAATTCCATATGCTTTCTCATCTCTGGTCCCACTAGTGCTAATTATGTCCATCAGGTTTGAAGTTGACCTGACTGACATCATAAAAAACGGATTCACATAGCATTCTGCTGCCAAGAGTAAAGCATCTATAGCAGCATCATGACCTTCAACAGTTTTATCAGATTGGGAATTCAAATCAGAAGCCAAACACCGAAACTCAGAAGCTCTTAGTTCACAATCACGATAATTTACAAGTTGCATATAGTTGGTTTGAACATCGAAGTATTCAGCAGCAAAACCAGCATCCAATTGCAAATCATTCTGAAATAAGTGACTGACTTCTTTTTCAGCAGCATGTTTCAATTCTGAGTTTATATCTCTCTGGTTGGATTCTAAAATATCTTTGTTAGGATTACTTGAAGCATTTATCAACACTACAGTCCGCAGTTCTGAGGGAGCAAACAGAAGACTCACATCATCAACAATATCCACCTTTGAATTGGTATCAGAGACATCAGCTTTTCCATCCTGCACCTCTTGATTGTTTGATTTTGCAGAAGTACCACCATGTTGAAGCATGGAAGGATATGATAAAGTACTTGAAGATTCAAGTTCAGTGTTTTCAGAGGCAGAATACTTGCAAAGGTCAATGTCAGCAGGTAACTGCATATGAGGTTCCAAAATTGAGAGAAGTACACTGCCCAAAGAATGATTGGAATTACTCATGGATTGAGCACAAGTGAAAATCATACTATCAGATCTCAATATCTAGTCACTACAGGAACTGTATCTGTAGTTATCATACAAGTGGGTAAAGATCCCCACCCTCATCAGTCCTCCACCTTACCCCTTTTTATCCTTCTCAGTCAAACATAGACAACCTTGTTGGCATGGAGGACTCTAGGTCATTTTGTTATCAACATAACCAACACAATGAGCAAGAAGGAACTATCAATATTGGTATATTATTTTATTGGATGAATATCATACTAAATGACTGAAAATTAAAGTTTTATTTTCGTCCTCTTGTATTTCTTTGCTCTCAAAGTGAGGAATTGTATATAGCATACATTCTACCAACACTATCACACAGGCAACTTAATACCTGGGAGCAACCGCACCACGTCTCCATTCAGATTCCAAAGAAGGAAGAACAGCAGGCTTTTGCACTGCAGTGCGGATTACATTGAGTGCGATTGCACCAGCTTGTTCCTGCTTATCCGAGAAACTGAAAGAAACATCTCCAAATGATATCATGCTCTTATGTGCATATATAACAGGATCAAGAAAAGGTTCTAGCATTTCCAACAAAAAGAGAATTCTATGCTTGACTTCCTGCAAGGAACAAAATAAAGAAAATAACTGCAGTTATAGCCAATGCAATATTTCTTATATTAATAGCCAATTAACACCAATCCATAAGACCTTTCAGATTTTAATGAGTTTTCCCCCTTAATTAGTGTGACTCAGACATACAGTACTTGAACCCTAACAAATTAAGAAGCAGTACTAATGTTTAGCATGCCACTACCTTATACTTCCCCAGCATATCATCCATGTGCCCTAAAAGAGCCAGCACTATGTATTTGAGGAGCGCACGAGCATGTCTGATGGAATAGCGAGCATCCTAAAGCACATTGAGACAATGTTAGGGGATTTCAACATGTGTACATACAAGGAAGTAGAAAAGACAGGAAATTGCAATATGGCATAAGTATCACTGATTAGGACAATTATATGGCAGATTAAAGAATCCTTACCTAATTATTTCCTGATGGGGAGCCATCTTTTAACAAATTTACATAAATATCCAATTTATCAGGCAGATATTTACCAAAGAATAGGAACTAGTCAACAGACATTGATATTGAAATGCAAAACAGAAAATGGCATAACGTGAAACTACAAGAATGTAATATTTACATAAATTTGTGAAGTATTCTGCGTTGAATGACAATATTATAATACTGCTTGTGATAAGGATCCAGCAGATAGATCTTTGTTATCATGGGACAGCACTTTACTCAGAAAAGGTTGGTCTTCTGATATTTCAGGCTGGACTCCATGGCTAAAAATTCTCTAATAAATAGAATTAGGATAACTTCCATATAGTTCTCTCTTATATGGATAAGTGTTTTATTAGGAGTCTATTAGAGGAGTATGAGTGTTTTACTAGGAGTCTATTAGAAAAGTATTTTATTTTTAGTAGAAGTCTATTATTTCCCTATTATTTCGGCACTAGTTTATGTTATTGTTAGAACTCTAGCTTTATAAACTAGAGATAGTGCATATTATTGAATATATGAAAGGCACTCTACTGCTATTACAAGGGTGATTCCACTAAACACCCCTCCCAGAGCTGAAATGCTCCTAAGAAAGAAGGAAATTCTTTCTGTCTACAATATCTCTCTTCTTCCTACTTCCCCCCTTTCTCCTCTCCCCCCTTAGCCTCAAAACTACCTACTAAGGCCATTCTGTTACACCCCAGCCCTTGTGCCAACTCAGCCCCTAACTAACTAACTCACTCCTGTCAACCCACTGTCTCTTTCTCCTCGACTATACTCTCCATATCCTAGGCTTATTTATTCTGTTATTCTCTTCCTGAAATACCCTCGACATTAGTCCTATCATTGCTCCCCTATAGAAGAGCAGCCTTGTCCTCAAGGCTTCATTGAGGAAATTGACTACGAAGAACAAATTCATCCTCCCATGTAGCATTCTCCATCGGCTTGCCCTTCCATTTAACTAACCATTGGTGTGTGCGAGTCCCCCTCCTTAGTAATTACTCTCAGGTTCGAAGACCTCATCCAACTCCAACTCCTTCAGGCAAAGTTGTCTTGACAGTGTAGTTCCCCACAGCCCTCTTTCATTAAGACACATGAAACACCGGATGGACTCTAGAATGTAGGAATAGTTTGAGCTTATATAAGACTGCTCCACATTTTTCTAGAATTTGAAAAGGCCCAAAGTATTTTGACGCTAGCTTTTGATTAATATGTCAAGCCACCGTTAGCTGTTTGTGGGGACGGAGTTTAAGAAATACCCATTCTCCCACCTGGAAAGGCAACAGAGTTCTTTTTCTATCAGCGTACTTTTTCATCTAGTCTTGTGCCCTATTCATGATGCAATGCCTCATCTCTGTCCATTAACACTCTAGCCACAGCCTCGACTTTAGTTTCTCCTTGTAAATACCGAACCAAGGTTGGTGGTTTCCTACCGTAAACCACTTCAAAGGGAGTTGCACCCATAAACACATGGAAGATGATATTATACCATAGTTCTACCCATGAAATCCAATAGGACCAATGCCTAGGTTGTTCAGAAGCAAAACACCTCAAATAAGTTTCTAAACACCTGTTGAGAACTTCGGTTTGTCCATCCGTTTTCGAATGATAAGAGGAGCTCATTTTAAGCATAGTACCCTGAAACCGAAACAACTCCCTCCAGAAATAACTAACAAACAAAGGATCACGATCACTTATGATCGATTGTGGCACTCCAAGTGGGCGTATTACTACTTTAACAAACACCTCAACCACACTTTTAGCAGTATAAGGATGCTTCAATAGAATAAAATGTGTCATATTTAGATAGCCTATCCACCACGACCAGCACTGCTTCATACCCCTTAGATCTAGGAAGTCCTGTGATGAAGTCTATTGAGATATCTTCCCAAATCTGGTTGGGAATCGGCAAGGGTTGCAACAGACCCCCAGGAGATGTGGTGACATATTTCTGCCTTTGACATATATCACAAGACTTGACAAAGTCTTGTATGGACTTCTTCATACCGATCCAATAAAGATTGCTTGCAATTCTCCTATAGGTGAGCAGAAAACCTGAATGGCCTCCGATAGGAGAAGAATGAAACTCTTTTAGGAGTAAAGGAATAAAAGTGGATTGAGCTGAAATCACCAACCTTCCCTTATACAAAAGAACACCTTGGTGCCATAAAAACCCAGTTCAAGAGGTTGGATCCCACTGTAGATCCCTTATAATGCCACTCAAAATAGGATCTTGGTGCACCTCCTGCTGGAGGATTCGGCTATCAGCCCACAATGGGTAAGAAATGATGCTTTTCAACTCTCCTTCTTCATACACCCATGACAACGCATCAGCAACTTTATTATCTGGACCTGGTTTGTAAACGACCTCATAACCCAAAAGCTTAGCCAACCAACACTGTTGATCCATAGTAGACACCCTTTGTTGCAATAAATGGCAAAGGCTTTTCTGGTCTGAATACACCACAAATGATCTGCCCAACAAATAGTGGCGCCAATGATGCACCGACAACACCAATGCCATTAGTTCCTTCTCATAAGCCGATTTAGAAATATTTCCCTCTGAAAAAGCTTTACTAAAGTATGCTATCGATCTCCTATTCTGCATCAAAACTGCACCGACCCCCTTGCCCGAAGCATCACATTCAACCTCAAAAGATTGGGAAAATTTTGGTAGTGCTAATACTGGAAAAGTAGGCAAAGCCTTTTTTAATGTCTCAAAGGACTCTAAAGTTGTTGAGTTCCAATGAAACCCTTCTTTCTTTGTTGTTCAATGAGAGGTTTTGCTATTTTACCATAGTTCATAACGAACTTTCGGTAATATCCGATCAACCTAAGGAATCCCTGCACCCCCTTAACATTTCGAGGAATAGGCCATTTCACAAAACTTGAAACTTCGGCTGGATCAGCAACTACCCCTTTTTCGAAAATAAAATGACCCAAACACTCCACTGTTCGCCTTCCAAAACTGCATTTCTGCTTGTTAACCATAAACTGATGCCTTTTAAAGACCTCCAAGACACTTGTTAAGTGCAAACGATGAGTATTCCAATCAGTGCTATATACCAAAATATCATCCCACAAAAAAAAAAAAAAACTAGAACATACCTCCTATGGAAAGGTTTGAAAATGTTATTCATTGTGGACTGAAACATAGATAGCACGTTGGTCAATCCGAATGGCATCACTAGGAATTCATAGTGGCCATCATGTGTTCTGAAAGCCGTTTTGTGGATGTCCTCATTCTTGACCCTAATTTGGTGATAGTTGGATTTAAGATCTAATTTAGAGAAGAAACCAGCACCGTGCAACTCATCTAGGAGTTCATCCACCACCGGAATAGGATACTTGTCTAGTACTGTGGCCCTATTTAGGGCTCTATAATCGACACACATTTTCCATGAAGCATCTTCTTCTTGACTAAGATTACTGGGCTAGAATAAGCACTAGAACTAGAACAAATGATGCCTATTTGCAACATTTGCTAGACCTGTTTTTCAATCTCATCTTTATGATGGTGTGGGTATCTATACGGTCTCACACTAGTAGGACCTTGTCCTTGCTGTAAAACAATAGAATAAGAGTGGTTTCAATGGGGAGGTAACCCTTGAACCTCTTGGAATACCTCCAGAAATTGGTTCAACACCAGGTTTAGCTCTTGTTCTTCTATTATGTTAAGTTGAATCGGTTGCTCCCCTGTTATAGCCATTCCTTCAACTAATAGGAAATTACCACTTAAGATTGCTAAAAGACTGTATAAGGATACTGAATCCTGAGGGTACACACTTCCTCTTCTCTGTACTGCCTTTGTTTCTGCATTGCCACACAACTCAACCTTTTGTCCTTCATGTTGGAATTGCATGGTCATCTCCTTCCAGTCTACGATGA
>JAOSBM010000002.1:10457799-10471719 GCA_027568955.1 Erythroxylum tenue | reverse complement strand
CACTACATTACATTATGAACCCTTCCATCCTTCCCAAACAACTTTTTACTATATTACATTACATTCCATTATAAACCCTTCCATTCCCTTCCATTCTATTACATTCCATTCCATTAATTAACATCCAACCAAACAGGGCCTAAATGCTACTAAAAAAGAAGGAAATTCTTTTTGTCTACAATGTCTCTCTTCTTCCTCTCTCCTCTCCCCCTTTTGTCTGAAAACTACCTACTGAGACCATTTTGTTATACCCTAGCCCTTGTGCCAACTCAGCCCTTAACTATCTAACCGACTCACTCCTCTCAACCCCTTCTTTCTTTCTCCTCGAGTATACTTTCCATATCCTAAGCTTATTTATGTTTATGTACTCACTCCTCTCAACCCCTTCTTTCTTTCTCCTCGAGTATACTTTCCATATCCTAAGCTTATTTATGTTTATGTTATTCTCTACCCTTCCTGAATACCCTCGACATTGGTCCTATCATTGCTTCCCTCTAGAAGAGCAGCCTTGTCCTCAAGGCTGCATTGAGGAAATTGACTGCGAATAACAAATTCATCTTCCTATGTAGCATTCTCCATGGGCTTGCCCTTCCATTTAACTAACCATTGGTGTGTGGAGTCCCCCTCTTTAGTAATTACTAAGCTAGCTAGGACAATTTCAGGTTCAACGACCTCATCCAACTCGACCTCCATTCCTTTTGGCAAAGTTGTCTTGATAGTGTAGTTCCCCACAACCCTCTTTAGTTAAGACATATGAAACACCAGATGAAGTTTGGAATGTAGGGGTAGTTTGAGCTTATATGAGACTACTCCACATTCTTCTACAATTTGAAAAAGCCCAAAGTATCTTGCTGCTAGCTTTTGATTAATACGTCGGGCCACCGTTAGCTATTTGTGGGGACGGAGCTTAAGAAATATCCATTCTCCCACCTGGAAAGACAATGAAGTTTTTTTTTAATCAGCATACTTTTGCATCTGGTCTTGTGACCTATTCAAATTGTATTTAAGCTGCTGCAATGCCTCATCTTTGTCCATTAACTCTTTAGCCACTGCCCCCACTTTAGTTTCTCCTTGTAAATACCAAACCAAAGTTGGGGGTTTCCTACCATAAACCACTTCGAAGGGAGTTAAACCTGTAGACATGGAAAGTGGTATTGTACCATAGTTCGGCCCATGAAATCCAATAGGACCAATGTCTAGGTTTTTCAGAAGCAAAACACCTCAAATAAGTTTCTAAACACCTGTTGAGAACTTCGGTTTGTCCATCCATTTTCAGATGATAAGAGGAGCTTATTTTAAGCATAGTACCATGCAGCCGAAATAACGTACTACTGATCGATTGTGACACTCCATGTAGACGTACTACTTCTTTAACAAACACCTCAGCCACACTTTTAGTAGTATAAGGGTGCGTCAATATAATAAAATGGCTATTTTTACATAGCCAATCCACCACGAGCAGCACTACTTCATACCCTTAAGATCTAGGAAGTCCCGTGATGAAGTACATTGAGATATCTTCCAAAATCTGGTTGGGAATCGACAAGGATTGCAGTAGATCCCCAGGAGATATAGTAGCATATTTCTGCCTTTGACATGTATCACAAGACTTGACAAAGTCTTGAATGGAATTCTTCATACCGATCTAATAAATATTGCTTGCAATTCTCCTATGGGTGCGCAGAAAGCCTAAATGACCTCCAATAAGGGAAGAATGAAACTCTTTAGGAGTAATGGAATAAAAGTGAATTGAGCTGAAATCACTAACTTTCCCTTATACAAAAGAACACCTTAGTGGCATAAAAACCCAGTTCTAGAGGTTGGATCCCATTGCAGAACCCTTATAATGCCACTCAAAATAGGATCTTGGTGCACCTCCTTTTGGAGGATTCGACTATCAGCCCACAATGAGTAAACAAATGATGTTTTCAACTCTCCTTCTTCATACACTCGTGACAACACATCAAAAGCTTTATTTGCTGGACCCAGTTTGTAAATGACCTCAAAATGATAACCCAAAAGCTTAGCCATCCATCATTGTTGATCAATAGTAGACACTCTTTGTTGCAATAAATGGAAGGCTTTTCTGGTCTAAATACATCAAAAATGATCTGCCCAACAAATAGTGGCGCCAATGATGCACTGCCAACACCAATTCCATTAGTTCCTTCTCATAAGCCGATTTAGAAAGATTTCCATCTAAAAAAGATTTATTGAAGCATGCTATCAGTCTCTTATTTTACATGAAAATCGCACCTAGTCCCTTACCCGAAGCATCACATTCAACCTTAAAAGATTGGAAAAATTTTGGTAGAGCTAATATCGGAGTTGTCAAAGCCTTTTTTCATGTCTCAAAGGACTCTATAGCTGCTGAGTTCCAATGAAACCCTTCTTTCTTTGTTAGTTTCAATTAGAGGTTTTGCTATTTTACCATAGTTCATAATGAACTTTTGGCAATATCTGGTCAACCTAAGGAATCCCCACACCCCCTTAACATTTCGAGGAATAGGCCATTTCACAACATTTGAAACCTTGGCTAGATCAACCACTACCCCTTTTTTCAGAAATAACACGACCCAAATAATCCACTGTTTGCCTTCCAAAACTGCATTTATGCTTGTCACAAACTGATGCCTTTTTAAGATCTCCAAGACACTTGTTAAGTGCAAAAGATGAGTATTCCAATCAACGTTATATACCAAAATGTCATAAAAAAATCAAAACAAACCTCCTAAGGAAAGGTCTGAAAATGTCATTCATTGCAGACTGAAATGTAGCTGGCATATTGGTCAATCTAAATGGCATTACTAGGGATTCATAGTGGCCAACATGTGTTCTGAAAGCCGTTTTTGTGGATGTCCTCATTCTTGACCCTAATTTGGTGATACCCGTATTGGAGATCTAATTTGGAGAAGAAACCAGCACCGTGCAACTCTTCTAGGATTTCATCTACCACTGGAATAGGATACTTGTCTGGTAATGTGGCCCTATTTAAAGCTCTATAATCGACACACATTCCCCATGAAGCATATTTCTTCTTGACTAAGATTACCGGGCTGAAATAAGCACAAGAACTAGAACGAATGATGCCTATTTCCAACATTTATTGAACCTGTTTTTCAATCTCATCTTTATGATGGTGTGGGTATCTATATGGTCTCACACTAATAGGACCTTGTCCTTGCTGTAAAATAATAGAATAAGGGTGGTTTTGTTTAACCCTTGAACCTCTTGGAATACCTCCGAAAATTGGTTCAACACCAAGTTTAGCTCCTGTTCTTCTTTTCTATTAAGCTGAATCGGTTGCTCCCCTTTATAGCCATTCCTTCAACTGATAGGAAATTACCACTTAAGATTGTTAAAAGACTGTGTAATGATACTGAATCCTCTGGGTACACACTTCCTCTTCTCTATACTACCTTTATTTCTGCATTGCTACACAACTCTACCTTTTGTCCTTCATGTTAGAACTGTATGGTCATCTCCTTCCAGTCTATGATGACCTCTCCCAATGTTTGTGACCAAGCAACCCCTAAAATCATATCCATTCCTCCTAAATCTAGAACATAAGCATCAATCTTCTAGTCCATCTCACCCAGTCGAATAGGAACCCCTATACACCTTCTTTTAGTAGTTACCTTATGGCCATCACCCAATCTAATTCTCAAGGCCTTATTCAGCTCTACCGTTAACCCAGCGTCACTAGCTAACTCAGGCGAAATAAAATTGTGGCTTGCCCCACTATCCACCAAAATGACAATAGGAGCCCCGTATAATTTCCCTTCTAGTCTCATGGTTTTAGTTTCAGATACCATCGCTTCATTAACCGTAAACAATCCTATGGTTCTGCATTCTAAAGCTACATCGCCCTCCTTTTCCATATCTGCCTCTATAGCTATTATTTCTCCATCTTCATTCAACGATTCATTGTCATCCAGAATTAGTAACCTTAGCTGCCTCTCCGAGCATTAATGTAGTGGATGGAATCTCTCCCCATATCAGAAACAATGACCTTTGGCCTTTCTATCCATGAGTTCTTGGTAAGAAATGTGACACAAGCCCCCGTTTCTCTCTGTCGACACTCTCCTTTATCCCTCAGACGTCCTTATTGGTGCTACCATAGGTGGTGCGATAGTTTAGCTCTGCGCATGGGAGTCGGGTTGGTACCCGAATATTTCCCGAGTTCTACCCACTCCAAATCCACTAGAATATCTCCCTCAACCCACTGGGTTTGGGCAATCTTACTCTTTAGGGTTTGAGTTGACCCGAAAATTGCCCGTAAAATGACTCTCTTAGTTTTGAGTCCATGCATGCTGTCGAGAACCTAAGTTCTCGAGACCTCCATGCTCTCCATTCACCTATTCTTCTAATGCCCTTGCGATTTTCATCATCTGGTACCTGTTAACCAACCCAAACGTGCACACCCTCCTCCATATATCCTATCGCAAACCACTCATGCAGTATCCCATAAATTGTTCTTCCGGTAAGCGACCCACCTACGACGATATGAACTCAAAGGCCTCAATGTATTCTTCAACTGTGTTGGTTTGCCACAAATCAGAAAGCTCTTTGAATGGGTTCTAGAATCGCCTCCCTCTATAACGATCGATTGAAGCTCTCTTAAAATTTTTCCAATCCAATTCCACCTCTGTCTCCCTCAGAAGGTTAAACCAATGAATGGTTGATCCTTCCATACTTAAGAGAGCCAGTTTGATTTTCACTTGTTCTGAGGTATTATGAACCTCAAAGTATACTTCCGGTCTAGTAATCCACCCCACAGGGTCAGACCCATCAAACATGGGTAGCTCCACCTTACGTACCAACATCCTATATTCCTCCATAGAATTAGAGGAATGCTCCATCGGAGTGGATTGTCGAGGGTGTTGGTTATTCCTTTCACCAGCCATAGTTTGCCCCCTTCCAGAGGTATTACTCCCCTGTCCTTCTTCTGGTCTCTTACCCATCTTCTTTCTCATTTCCAGCAGCAATGCTTGTTGCATTTCCCCCATTTCCATGCTCATAGCCGATTGAATATCCTCGATTCCAACCTCCAGATTCGCCATACAAGATTCCAGTAAATCTACACTATCGGACATCTTTGGCGGCATCAAGGTTGGTCTTTCTAAATTCTTAATTCCCCAATATAAAACTGATCCTCCCTTCCTATATCTGGAAAGTTGGACTAATGTTAAAACTTTAGCTTTATAAACTAGCGATAGTGTGTATTATTGAATATATGAAAGGCACTCTATTGTTATTACAAGGGTGATTCCACTGAACACCCCTCCTAGAGCTGAAATGTTACTCAGAAAGAAGGAAAATCTTTTTGTCTACAATGTCTCTCTTCTTCCTCCTTTCTTCCTCTCTCCTCTCCCCCCTTTGCCTCAAAACTACCTACTGAGGCCATTCTATTACACCCAAGCCCTTGTGCCAACTCATCCCCTAACTAACTAACTAACTCACTCCTCTTAGCCCCCTCTTTCTTTCTCCTCAAGTATATTCTCCATATCCTAGGCTTATTTATGTTTCTGTTATTCTCTCCCTTTCCTAAAATACCCTCGACATTGGCCCTATCAAGATATGCTAACAATCAAATGTAGGTAAGCAAAACCTTTCTTTAGCTCAAGTCAAGTGAACTTTCCTTCTGTGAGAAATCATTTTTTTCACTGCAGCTAGGGACCAGGTTGTTACATATTTTGAGGCTATCGAACACTTATACTGGAAACATTCCTATTCCTGTCAATCTTTTTCAAGGACTTCCCCATTTATATGATGCTTAAATAATGGAATGATAAAGGGGATGGCCATTTGGAGATCTCAACCTTCATGTTTTAGCAATTGAAGATATTGCATACAGGTGATGATCCATTTCTTGTACACTCGTATTAGCGGTTTCTTCACATATTTCGTGTACAAATAATTGATGACATTTGGAATATGGAAATGATTAATGAAAAAAGAAATCCAATTCTAGTCAGTGGTGAAAGTAGGGCTGAAACAACCAAATGCTTATGTGCTAAGTGGCTACTACTCTGTTGTTGAAGTTCATATAAAGGTATTGTGTTGTATTCATTGACTTTGATTGTCATAATTTATACAGAGAGCTACCAAAAGTATAGGAGACAAAATAGGAGATAGTTACAACAATCAGAGAAGGAATAGAAAATTGTTACAAGTAGTAAGATCTAATCTATAGTTTCTAGAGTTTGTTTTAAGACTTGATCTAGTTTGTTAGTCCTTGGACTTACAATTCGCACTCTTGAGTAGGAAGTTTCTAGAAGTTGTTGATGACTAAACTTAATTGTGAAATTCGTAACAGCACAGTAGACAGATTTTAAGGCTGTTTTAAATGAGAAGTTGAAGGGGCAAACATTATCTATTTTTGGTGTATGACCTATGCATTTAGGGTGCTTTCAAGTTTAGTTTCTGGTGGTTGAAGTCCCTAGTCGTTTAGAGTTCCCTTTAAGAAGTTATAGCCAGTTTATTGAAAAGATGTCAAAATTAAGAATGTTGTTTAGAATTCTGTTTTTTTTTTGCATTTATTCTTGTACATTTTTCTAGGAGTCTAACTTGATGTTTAAGACTGTAAATAGAGATGTATGCTATTGTCAAAATGTAAGAGAGAAAGAGAAACATCGAGTTTTATACAGAAACTATCTAATTATCTCTTCCATATCTCCTAATTCTTGATAATCTCCATTTTTATTTCCATCAAAGTGGTATCAAAGCCATGTCAACTACCAGCATAGCAAACGGCCACATGTTGGTCCCACGTCTTACTAAAAATAACTATGAAAATTGGAGCATCCAAATGAAGGCGTTGCTCGGCTCGCAAGATGCATGGGAAGTAGTTGAGAGCGGGTACTCTGAGTCAAAAAATACGAACGGGTTTTCGGTAGCACAACTAAAGGCGTTGAAGGAGAGCAAAAGCAAGACAAAATCGTACTCTACATTATATATCAATCGGTTGATGAAGCCGGTTTTGAAAAAATAGCTGGTGCTACTACATTGAAAGGTGCATGGGAGACTTTGGAGAAGGCGTACAAAGCAGCCGAGCGTGTGAAACAAGTTCGGCTACAAACTCTTCACGGTGAACTTGAGTCGATGAAAATGAAGGAAATCGAAGGTGTATCCGAGTACATAACAAGGGTGCAAACTGTTGTTAACCAATTGTAAAGAAATGGTGAAACTCTTATTGATGCGAGAGTGGTGGAAAAAATACAACGAACGTTGACGAATGATTTCGACAATGTTGTGTGTGCGATTAAAGAATAAAAAAATTAGGAAGAAATGACCATTGACGATCTCTCAAGTTCTCTTGAGGCTTATGAAAAAAGGCAAAAAAAAAAAAAGAAAAAGCAAGAATTGCCAGAAGAAGCATTGCAAGAGAAGGCTTAAGGAGTAAAAAACGAGCCACGGTGATCAAGGTTGAGGACATGATCGAGGTCACGGAAGCTTTAGAGGTCGTGGTCGTGGTAGAGGCCGCGATCTTGGACCAAATGAAAATGAAGAAAGAGGCAACAATAATAATTCGCGTGGTAGAGGACGCGGCCGAGGTAGAGGCGGTCGATCAAATAGGCACAATATTGATTGTTACAATTGTGGTAAATATGGTCATTATGCAAGAGAGTGCTATTCCCAGAAAAAGGTGTATGAGAATGTGAATTTCGTAGAAAAGAAGGAGACCGAGAATAATGATGTGGTGCTATTTGCAAATAAGGAGAATGGTCTCGAAAATGAGAATGTGTCGTATCTTAATACGGGTGCGAGCAACCACATGTGCGGGCACAAGCATTTGTTTACCGAATTGGAGGAGATAGAAAATGGCCACGTATCCTTTGGTGATGCTTTTAAGGTGCAAGTAAAAGGCCAAGGTAACATTTTGATTTAATTGAGAGATGGTACACAAAAGTTTATTTCAAACGTTTATTATGTACTGGACATGAAAACCAATATTTTGAGTTTGGAACAATTGTTGAAAAAGCGTTAATCAATTTTCATCAAAACTCGATCCCTTCATTTGAGAGACCAAAATAATAAATTGCTAGCCGAAGTTGAAATGGAGAAAAATCGAATGTTTAAGTTGATTTTGAATAATATTCAAGCAAAGTGTTTGCAGACTTACGTAGAAGATAAAACTTGGTTGTGGAATTTAAGATTTGGGCATATGAATTTTGGAGGATTAAAAGAAATGGTTAACAAGAAGATGGTGCATGGTTTGCCGTCAATTGATTCTCTCGAAAAGTTTTGTGAAGGGTGTATGATTGGAAAACATCCAAGGACTAGTTTTCCGAAAGTGGCAGAATATCAAGCAAAGAAGCCTCTCGAATTGGTGCATACCGACATTTATGGACCGATCAAGCCAAGCTTAATTGGTGAAAACCGGTATTTCTTAACTTTTATCGATGATTTTTCTCGAAAAACTTGGGTTTATTTCTTAAAAGAAAAATCAGAGGCTTTTGGAGTTTTTAAGAATTTTAAAGTTTTGTCGAGAAACAAAGTGGTCTTTATATCAAGGTTTTGAGATTGGATCGAGGTGGTGAATTTACTTTGTCCGTTTTTAATTCATTTTGTGAAGAACATGGTATTCGGCGTCATTTGACAGCGCCATACTCACCTCAACAAAATGGAGTGGCGAGGTGCAAAAATCGGACTATTCTTCACATGGTTTGGAGTATGCTCAATAGCAAGAATATGACAAAAGAATTTTGGGCGAAAGCGGTGGATTGTGCCGTTTATTTGCTAAATCGATGCAAGGCATCGAGTTTGGAGAACATAACGTCCCAAGAGGCTTGGAGCGGCATAAAATCGATAGTGTCGCATCTAAAAGTATTCGGTAGTGTAGCATATGCGCGTATACCAGATCAAAGGCATTTAAAGTTGGATGATAAAAGTTTGAAATTGATCTTTATTGGATATGATGAGAGGTCTAAAGCATATAAGCTTTTTAATCTTATTAACAAAAAGATGCATAGTTATGATGTGCAGGTAAATGAATAAGCCATGTGGGATTGGAATGCAATGGTGGAAACTTTTCATGAGAAGGCGAGAGATGCGATGCACATACTAATGAACATGCCAATTTCAACATCCAACAACAATGGTGAGGCACCAACAATAACAACACGTGAAGTAACTTCATCGAATGACGAGCAAAGAACATCAAAAATAAGGAGTATACGCGATTTGTATGAGGCGACAAGCGACTTACACTTGGTGTGTCTTTTGGCATAAGGAGAAAATATTTCTTTTGAAGAGGCGATTGGAGATGACAAGTGGCGAGCCGCAATGGATGACGAAATGCGAGCAATCGAGATAAATAACACATGGGAGCTAACTTCTCTTCCAAAAGATCACAAGGCAATAGGTTTCAAATGGGTGTACAAGAAGAAAATGAATCCTCAAGGCGAAATCGAAAAATACAAAGCAAGATTGGTGGCAAAAGGCTACAAGCAACAAGCCGGCATCTATTATGAGGAGGTGTTTGCACCGGTGGCTAAAATGGAGACTATTTGACTTTTGATTTCTCTTGCGGCTCAATCAAAGTGGAACATTTATCAAATGGATGTGAAGTCGGCATTTTTTTAATGGTGTCTTGGAGGAAGAAGTGTATATTTAGCAACCACCCGGGTATGTAAAAGAAGGTTATGAAGGTAAAGTGTTCAAATTGAAAAAGGCATTGTATGGTTTGAAGCAAGCTCCTAGAGCTTGGAACACCCGAATTGATCAATATTTCAAGTCGCACAGTTTTGTGCAATGCCCATATGAACACGCTTTATATGTGAAGGTGAAAAAAGGTGACATATTGGTGGTAGCTTTGTATGTTGATGATTTAATTTTTACGGGTAGTAATTGTAACATGGTTGATGAGTTTAAGAAAGCCATGATGGGAGAATTTGAAACGACGGATTTAGGGCTAATGTCCTATTTTCTTGGTCTTGAGATAAGGCATGGAGATGAAGGCATTTTTATTTCACAAGAGGCATATGCCAAGGAAATATTAAAAAAGTTCAAGATGGAGGATTGCAAACCGGTTAACACATCGATTGATTGCGGTGTTAAGTTATCTTTGCATGAAAAAGGAAAGGCAATTGATGTGACATTATATAAGAGCCTAGTTGATAGTTTGAGGTACTTGACATGCACTAGGCTGAACATTTTATATGAAGTCGGCCTGGTAAGCCGATACACGGAGGAGCCAAGAGCAACACATTGGAAGACAATCAAAAGGATTCTCTGTTACGTTTGAGGTACTCTATCCCTTGGTTTGTTTTATAGCTCATCCGCTAACAAATTTGCAATTTTGGCTATTCCAATAGTGATTGGGGTGGAGACGGGAATGATAGAAAGAGCACCTCTGGATTTGCATTTTACATGGGGAATACAACTTTCACGTGGTTTTCGAAGAAGCAACCAATTGTGACACTTTCGTCGTGTGAGGTGGAATATGTCGCTGTTGCAGCATGTGTGTGCCATGAGGTTTGGTTAAGAAGGCTACTCAAGGAGATTAGTTTCAATCAAGATGAGGCAACACCAATTTATTTGGATAGCAAGTCGGCAATCGAGTTGGCAAAAAATCCGGTGCATCATGAAAGGAGCAAGCATATTGATGTGCGATTTCATTTTATTCGGGAGCAAGTGAAGGAGAAGAATATTGAGCTAATTCATGTTAAAAGTGAAGATCAAGTCGCCGACATATTTACAAAACCGTTGCCAATCAAGTTGTTCGAAAAGTTCAAGAATCTTTTTGGCATCAAGGACAACAAAGAATTATGTTTAAGGAGGGGTGTTGATGACTAAACTTAATTGTGAAATTCGTAACAGCACAGTGGACAGATTTTAAGGCTTTTTTAAATGAGAAGTTTAAAGGGCAAAGGTTATCTATTTTTGGTGTAAGACCTATGCATTTGGGGTGCTTTCAAGTCTAGTTTCTGGTGGCTCAATTCCCTGGTCGTTTAGAGTTCCCTATAAGAAGTTATAGCCAGTTTATTGAAAAGATGTAATAATTAAGAGTGTTGTTTAGAATTCTGTTTTTTTGGCATTTATTCTTGTACATTTTTCTAAGAGTCTAACTTGATGTTTAAGGCTATAAATAGAGATGTATGCTATTGTCATAATGTAAGAGAGAAAGAGAAACATCGAGTTTTATACATAAACTATCTAATTATCTCTTCCATATCTCCTGATTCTTGATAATCGCCATTTTTATTTCCATCAGAAGTAAGCTGGAAGATTAAACCTCAACGAAAATAGTGAATAGTAGAACTCTTGGTCTAGTAATTACGAAGCTGCTTTACATAGTCTCGAGAATAGACATTCCATATGAAACATGAGGGGTACAACTTTTGAATTCGCTCTTACACTCCTTTAGTGGTGTTGCACATATTGAATGACAGCTTTTGGGATAAGAAAATTGTGGTATATGGGCTTAAATTACTAAGATGACTATTGAATCATTTTTTTCTACCATAGGATTGCTTAGGCTGATAACACTTTCTATGCACCTTGCTATACATAGCAGGATTAAATGCTTATACAAACCTTCTTGGTTCCACCGAAAAGGAAACATGTATGGAGAACTATTTCAAACTACTCTTCTAGTATCTTGAGACATGGCCCAGTAGGTCACCTGAGTAGCATGATGACTATAAGACTGAATTGGAATAGAAAGGGAATGATTCCAACTTTAAAATAATATAAGAAGAACACAATTCAAAATTAATGGTTTCCTGGCTCTTGCAACTTCCTTATAAAACTGCGATTAGTTACATCTTGTCACTTGTCCTCTTTGGCGCATTTCATTGTTTTAATTCGAGTCAACTATAATCTTTGGCAGTTCGAAACAATTCTTGAGAAACTATACAGGTGAAAAGCTACAACAACATTTCAACACACTACAAGAAACGTACCCTTTTTACGTCGTTTTTTAAACGTCGCAGAAGCCATTTAACCGTCATAGAAAACCATCTACGATGTCTATTAAAACGTCACAAAAAATGTCGTAGAAGATGGGGTAGGCAATAGGGATTTACGACGTCTGTTGGTAAACGTCGTAGAAGGTGTCGATATTCTTCGACGTTTCTGAAGACGTCAGGAAAGGTGTCGATATTTTTTGACGTTTGGTGTAAACGTCACAGATTGATTAGGTTTAACGATGTGCGAAGGACATCGTAGAAAATTGATATTCTGCGACGTGTATGAAGACGTCAGAAAATGTGTCGATATTTTACGACGTTGGGTGTAAACGTCACTGATTGTTGAGGTTTAATGACATTTACAATTGGGAAGACGTCGTGGATTGTCATATAATTAATAAATGTTATTTAGCCGAAAATAAATTGATTTAAAATAAATTTGGAAATTTTTTTAATAATGATTTAATATAAATTATAATTTCTTAATTTGTTTTCATTTATCTGAATATTTAAAAATATATAATTAATCAATTTTAGTTATTAATTTTGAAAATTTCAATTTGCCAAAAAATTTAATTTAATAAATTTGAATTATAATTACTTTTTTGAATTTACATTTGTTTTATAATTTTTTGCAAATGTAATATTTAACAAAATTTTAAATTAATATTTATTTAATAACAAATAAATATTGTTTATGAAATAAATTTATTTAATAATTTATCAATTTTTGAATATATCATTAATTTTAATAATTATTCATGTATAACAAGAATTGAATACATGCAAACAACAACTTATTATTTAACTGCAATTCCCAAACATGTCATAATACGATAATTAAAATAAAGAAAATGTCATAAGTGTATAATATATCAATATGAGTACATGTTTAGTCTAAACGAGCATTATGTGTGGAACATAAACGTTCCATGAGCTTTTTTTGTTGTTCGACTTTGGAAGTTAATCGATCCTGCATTTATTTAAATTGTTTAGTCAATTCATCAACTTGAGACTGTACCCCTAATTAGCCCTCTTTGACTCCTCTAATTCTTCTCAAAGTCTCTTTCTGACCGAAGTATTCCTTGTGGTCGAGGCCCAATTCCCATGCCAACAACGTAATCTGATCTAGTGCCCAAGACTTTGTCGCACACTTTATCCACTATCATCGGATGACCTTGTTCTATTGAATGTATCATTTCATGACACATTAATTCCTAGAAAAGTAAGAATTAATTACATGCACATTCTCATGTAACAAATATTTGTAAATGAACTATGCACTCACCCATTTTGCTTTGCATTCGGGAGTTGTCCATTGATCTTTGCTTTCATTATAATGAGTGTGATACCATAGCTTCATCCGGTCACACTCTTCTCCATCCCTGTCACTCTGTTGTAAAAAAATATATTACTAGTAATTCTTTTCATAAAATTTTAAATGTCAATCAAAGTAAAATATAATTTAAAAGATAATAACTCACAATCTCATATCGTATCGTTACGAAGGCCTTGGAGCCGGAGTTTGGTGGACGTTTGACCTGACTCCTTGCCAATTTACCTTTTTGACTTTTTTCCTAATCATACACGTAGCAAAATCTATTATAACATCTATAACCCACAATTCATAAATACGAAAATATATTTAATTATCAAAGAAGTTGTGAAATAAAGTTTTTTTTATAAAAAAAAACTAACCTTTGTAGCTGATTGCTCCCAACACTCGCATAAATCCATCCACTCTGCCACTGTGACATTATGCGACTTCACATCCTTTCTGTGCTTGGTAAAATATTTTTTTAAATTATACCTTTGATCTTTAGACCTTAAAGCAAGAAACCTTTTCACAGCAGCATGTACTTCGTTGTTAGTGCTCATTCCCTTGACTTCCAACTTTTGCCACAAATTATAAATTATTGGTCAATCCATTAAGCATATGGAAAACACGTACAAATTGGATTGGTTTAGAATACTTACGTCTAACTTATCAAATGCAATGTCCAAT
>JAOSBM010000002.1:10422477-10433551 GCA_027568955.1 Erythroxylum tenue | reverse complement strand
TAACCAATTCTATACATTTTATTATTATCAAAACATAAGTAGGATTAATTTTGTCAACCACCATTGGTCCAACAAAAATGATTAGCCATATAGTGCTAACTAGTGCTTTATCCAATTTTCTCCTAAGGAACCAATCACCAATTGTTTATTTCACTATATGTATTGTTGCTCATCAAAATGCAAGTCAAGTAGCCCTAATTGTATTAAGTAGTTTATTAGGTTTTTATTAAGATGTACCTTGAATTTGTTATGCCCTTCAACTTTATTTTATGAAACCATGTTATTGAAATCCATAACTATTAACCATGTATTTGATGCTTTTTATTAGGGCAATAAGGCTCTTTGATAGTTGTCTCCTTTTATTCAAATAATCGAAGGCATAAATGAAAGTGATTCTCATTTGAATATTAGAGGGATTTAAGGTTAGCTAAAGTTGTTATGTGTAAATGTGGTGCTTAACCGAAATGGAATTATGTTATAAGCTACCATTATCCTTCCATTAAGGTGAGCTTGGAGGTTTCTTATGAGGCCCCAATCCTTACGAGAGAACCTAAATTCTCCCTTTTTCTTAAGGACATTTATTCTAGTCTTAGGGAGTCCAATTAAAATGGATTTTTTGGTGGTGAGATAGTGACCAATTATTTGCTACTTTATGGGTTAATTAAAGCCTCTAACGTTTCAAATAATTATAGGCATTAAGGTGGGTTAACTGGCCAATGGTAGTCTTCTTCTTAGACTTCCCACAAAACCTCTTTCTAATTGTTGAAATAAAAGCCTCCTCTAGGATGTTGCTTGGGGTTAAATTCTAAATGAGCTACATGGTGGTATAAGAGGTGCTTCAATCTACATATAGATGGAGTTTGTTTGAGAGTAGAATGAGAACTTGACCTTAATATTACCTTGGTTAGACATTGTGTTAGTCATGATAGGATTTTCAATCTCTACTAATGCTAGTGTATCATCTATCATCCCTTTGTCTTCTTTTTTGTTGTTTTTATTGAGAAGATATCTCTTTATGTGGTGCTAGTGATGTATCAATAGATATAGAGCTCGATTGCTGCAATTTTTTATTATTAGAGATCCTCGTGAACTCATTGTAATCCTTTTTGTCGAATAATCTGTTACTAGTTCTCCACTGCTTCTTTTGTTGGTTCAGTGTTAGTGCTTGTTTGGTTGAACTTTTGGAGAGTGAATAAGCACTTTTTTCTACCGCAAAAGCTTAAAAAAATAAGTATTTAACTGTAAAATGAAAAGCACTTTTTTAATAAATATAACTTTTTTGGCAACTAAAATGTAACTTTTTAAGAAGCTCAAATTTGGAGCTTCTCAAAAAAGTACTTTTCAGTAGATTTTTCAAATCAATTAATGAGCCTATTTTTTAGTCTCTTTTGCCCTTATGTTTTACACATAATTCTCACAATACTCACAATCTCATCTTCACGTTTATTTTGAGAATTATATAATTTTTTTGACTTTTTTATATGTTTTAATATTTATTTTTTATATTAGTTTTACTTATGTTATAATCCATATAAAAGATTTGATTAATATATTTTCATTTATGTTTTATATGGTTTAAAATTATATAATAATTAATATGTTGTGCTTTGCATATTGTTTAATATACTTTAAATAATATTTATATGTATAAATAATTTTTATTACAATATAAAATATAGTTAAATTAAAAGTATTTTTTATTTTTATGTTGCCAAACAGTTTACTGTATGAAGTTCTTTAAAAAAAGAACTCTTTTTTAAATGACAGTCAAACAGTTAACTGACTTTTTAGAAAATCTCCTCTCATAAAAGCTCTACTGACAAAAACTCTACTGGTATAAACCTATCCAAACAGGCACTTAGTCTACCTTGATACTTAATCTCATCTTCCATCTGTGATAGGTTATCTTTCTTCATTAAATCTCATTATGTTAATGGAATATGAGAGTTCTTTCCTCATTTCAAACTTAATGCATAATCTCGCATATCCTATCCTTTTCATGATAACAATTATTTTATCTATACAAATAAGTTTGCATAATAAATTACCCAAATAACTCGTACTCATTATCGACCAATATTTTAAAGGCATGTTGTGAAAGTTAAACCCAATGGGGTGTATGTTTCGTTTTGAGTCTCTCCAAGTCTAGACTTGGCTTCCATTTTTGTAAGAAATGAGTTTGTTAATGATTTTTCAGTCCTATTTTAAGTACTTTAAGCATATTGGCCTTACTGCTAAATATGAAGAGGAATAAATCCTTAAGCATCACTGAATATCGTTTATCATCTAATACAAAAGAGAATTGGTGGCTAATGAAAGACGATAATAATTGAACTGAGGATTGGCTAGAAGTAGTTGAGCCAATTGAACCCCTGAAGTAGCTTAATTCTTCCTCTTTTGATTCATCCTGAGTCGTAACCACTTCTTTATTAGATTTCTTTACTGAGCAGATCTGATGAACATTATTACTAGCATTGACAGAATTATGAAAGAATTGTGTTTTTTTCTCCTTCCTTGGCCCGCCAAATTAAAAACCCTTTACCGTCTAAAGCAGAAAGGTAAACAAGTTCATCACACGAGTACTCAAAGTTGCTATAGATTGAGCAGACAATTTCTGGGATAGAGGAGGATAAACAAAGAGTCCTGTACACTATCGTATCCATTATGTTACAAAGATTAGGGGGGAAAAAAAAAAGGTAAAAAGGAGTTTTGTTCATGGCAATTAAATATCTTTAAAAGGTATTCTCTGCTTCATATAGAATGGCGAGATCCTCTGCGAAGCATCCTACGGAAAGGCCTGCATGCTACAATGCTAAGATCAACTGCTGCAGCAAGTGCCATGAAGATAGCAGCATCCTCTATGCATGTCACATGTCTCATAGCCAACTGAACCAAGGGTTTGCTGTGCTTCCCTTCACCATATACTCTGCAACTCATAACAAAGCCACCAACAACCACACCTAGTCCAGAGAAATCTCCACTACTTTGAGGACTTGGTATTGGCGTTGCAGCTGTTCGCATCTGCTTGTCGGTGTCTATGAAAAACACCCCACCCTTTTCAGCACTCATAAAGATCTCTGACATAAGAACCTCACCCCCCTCCTGGCCTTCTGACAGGAGGTGAAATCTACAGCAAACAGAGTCTCTAATTCCACGCTCACGCCAGGCCTCAAGCTTTCCCCATGGCTGCCAGCTCTCCGGCCTGCAAACATCAGGTCGAACTATCAACCAAGCTCCTGGGTTGGACTTGGCAACCCAATCACAACCTGATGATGGTACAAATGGAGTTGTTATGAAGGCTGCTGCCACAGCTGACCCAGAGAGATCATGTATCTTCACCTTCCATCCTTTCCGTTCTCTTCTCTCAGTCTCCAGATCGACACCTTCAAGAGAAGCTGGCCAATAGGTACTTAACGGATCCACCAGGGAAACCCTGTCACTCCAAAACCATATAAAAAAATTCATCAACAATGAACTGATTATTGGAAGAATGACAAAACAAACCTATCAGGCTATATCACCAGTGTACTTGCTACTCTCTATGTGTTTGCTTGCAATGCTTCAGGGAGAGTACGCGAAACTCTTATACTAATTTTTGGCTAACCTGTATGCAAGTGAATTGGACAAAGTTGTTCGCTTGAAAACAGCACTTCTAATAGCTGTACTGAAAGCCAGAATCTTAGGAAATCCTAGAAAGTCTTTAAAAAATCTCAAAGCTAGACAATTTTTTATGTATAACTCATGCCAAAGAGGCCACAAAATGCATGTCACCTGTCCCGACTAAACTTGCAACTGAATATGGGCTGCTTGATGGAGCCTTGAAGCTGAACTATTTGAGGACTCGATGTTGTCACATCTTCAAACTGGAAAACATATCTGGGATCAGGATCGAGTTTCACTCTCAAATGAAGTTCAGCTCCTGGTCTACCACTCGCCTGCTTGATTTTGCCGATACCTATCCACCCATTGAAAAGAATTACGGGCCTCCCTTCACCCCATTCAGGACTTACCTCCAACTTGAATGTCCCAATTTGATGCCTTTTGATGCCAACACCACAATGGTAGCCCTTTCTCCCTGTGAAGACAACAATCTCAAGATATGCATGATGAGTATAGAAACAGCCAGGCGCTAACAATGCTTTTAGATCAGACTCCTGAAGATAAAATATTGACGCAATGTTATGAATATCAGGTGTTGCTTCAGGAGAGGACACCAATGGAACTGAAGTTGTTTGCACAGGAAAGCCTCGTAGTCTTATTTCGCACAAGCATGGAGACGAAAATGTATGAATTCCAGATTTTGCAGAATTCGGAGCTGCGCCAGGAAACCTCAGCCCAAGGGAGCCTATTGACAGCCTGATGAAAGCTTGAGGATCCATTCTTGTCAAAAATGTTTCCCCATTGGATCAAAATATCTATGCTTAGCAAGTGCAAGAATTCTGCCACAAAGTTGGCAAGTAACAATCAATTTGATATTCAGCACAAGAAAAATTGTACTCTGATTCATGAATTTATATGTAGGATCCAACCGGTTCACTAAGAACATTTTACAACCATGGTATGGCAAGCAAGCAGTTATATTCAGCGAATATTGGGTCCCTCAACTTCCATAATTACTAAAAAACAAATTACATCAAGGACTGCAGCTACTTTGCTAATTGTGCGCTGCTGAACCATATGCTCAATGAGGTTTGAGTTTATCCAGTATAATCCACCACAAAAGTCGAAAGGCAGAAATTGGAAATTACAAACATTGCTTTAAAATCAGAAAGGAGATCAACAAATATGACATGCAGAATTTAAACCAACCTAAACAACCTGAAATCCAAAGCACATTTAGATCATTTATAGATGACTAAAATTTGTTAGCGGCTTACATTTGCTTCTATTTCAAATAGAGATTGTGGGAATATCTGTATGCAAAGACATACAAGTCAGCTTCTAAAAGGAGAGCTTATGCAATTCATGGAAATAAATAAGAGAAAATGTCAAGAAAAGATATCCCTTGCAATTATCAATCTTTCGACTCTCATGAAAGACATATTTAAGTAAATGTGTAACCTAGCAAAACATATGCCACACAAAGGCATAAAGCTTGAAACCCAAACCATCAGTTTGGTTGCCTCTGTGAACATCATCATGACATCAATAATTGATGTGATCTGCAAAGTAAACTGAAAAGGCCTATACCAGACCTCAAACTAGCTTGTTTCACATCCACCTCCATAAGTGTCTAAAACAAATGCAAACAGCATCTTAGAGACAAAGATCATTTGCTTTTTCCCAAATTACAGTACCACCCACTTAAACAGAGTACATTAGAGGATAACTTCAAAGCACTGCTTAATATATGATGATTCCCATGCAATGTATCTAATATAATGTTTATTTGGGCCTAGGACAATCACAAAGTTAGTTCTCTTCCAAACTTGAACCAAAAATACTATGCATCAGCAATAAAGATTTGATCAATTTTTGCATCCTGGTTACTCACTATATTGCTTTTCTGGTTTTCACATACTGACCATACGAATGAAATTGGCTTCCTATCATCTACCAATTTTATTTCCAGGCGAAAGAATATAGTAAAAAGTATAATTAAAACTAGCAATACAGAAAATAAGCAAAAATAATTCTGGTAAATCAATTCAATATCAGGCTGCAGGATTCCTTTATTCCCCGGATGAAATTTTCACAACTCAACTAATCATAATTCCCAAACTAAGATTCCTAAGATGCATTTATCATCCCACCTAAAATTAACTAAATTTTCAGCCTTGCTATTTCTGACTCCAAAAATATCCTAAAGAAAAATGGTGTCAACGCAATTGCCGAAAAGTTCAACTCAATCCTTCTCATTGCTCACCAACCAAACGAAAGAACAACTACCTGTACGTTGTAATCAAAACAGGGAACACACCTCAAACTTGAGAAAGAAGAGTTGAAAGAGGACAATCCAACAACCTATATGAAACAATGCCATAACGATTCCTCAATCATCAAACAACGAAAGAGCCCAAGTCAAGTTCACCCAAATAACACGCACATACAAGCTCACACAACAGCCCAAAAAAGAAAAAGAAAAGAAAGAAAAAAAACCCACCTGAACATCTTACTTGAAACTGCTCCAATTCACCAAGAAACCTGGGGAAAGAAAGCACACAATTAGCTAGGGGGCAGCAAAACACCATTTGAGAACAACCCAAAAGAAACTAGATTGTCTTTTCAACAAAAAGGCAGCACCTCTCTCTATAACATAACAAGCTCTTTTCTTTTCGTTTTTCTGAGAGAATAAAACCCCACAAGAATGCGACTTTGCTATAACTGGAGCAACTAAGACGAGAATGGAACAAACAACAAGGCAACCTGGGATTTCACGTAGACTTTGCAGGGATCACGAGGAAACAAACCAATCTCTCTCTTTCCTATATTTATGCGACTACATAAATAAAGAAAAACAGAGAAGAGAGAAATGGCGAATAGTACTAAAGATATGAACTTTTTAATGTTTGTTTTGTTTCTACTGTGATTGGGTGCTGTTCTTTGGTTGCATTATTAATTTAGTGCAACGAAATGGGCGGAGAAAGTGAAGGGAAGAGCAATGGAATGGATTCCTTTGTCTGTTGTGTAAATATATATTTGCAATTATAGAGCAAAAAAAAAGAAGGAGATTTTATTTTAGTCAAATGTAGAGAGAGAAAGTAGTGAAGACAGCTGTGAGGCAACAGCGGCTGGTGGTTGGTCCATGGTAAGAGAAAGAATCGCTTTCTTACACAATACACACATATGCTTCACTTCACTTCCTCTTGTCTTAAACTAAAACTAAACTAAAGACAGACGTAATACTTTGGTCATTCACTTTTTTAATCAATATTAAATATAATATCATTTTATACAAAACTATTCATTTTTATCATAATTTTATTAAACAAACTAAGTCTCATTAACAATTTTTAAATAAATTTTCTTTTCATTAATAGTTTAATACCCATTTTCCAAAAGTTATGATTTTAAAAAAAATTTAATTGTATAAGCCGATTTGGATTGATTTGCTTACTTAGCATTGGATAAAAAATAATCCAAAAGTTAGCTTTTCATAACTTAAAAGTCAAAATGAGGGAACATCTTTTTCGGTCGATAAAATTCTCCGTTTTGCTGCATAAGAATAAGCAACGGCGGAATTAAAAATTTAAGATAAAATGATCTAAATATTTAATTTTTTAAAATTTTAAAGGACCCAGTACATCACTGACCTCTAAATAACTTCGTTTTTTTGTGTGTGTATATATATATATATATTAAAAATAAAAAATATTTAATTTTTAAAATTTTGAAGGACCCAGTACATCACTGAATATCATATACCTTTGTCCCTAAAAATAAAGTTGCATATTATCAAACTTTTTTAAAAAAATTTTATTACAAAATTTTGGACCGAGTGTAATGATGAAGTTTGATCTTTGTAAGTATTTATAAAAGAATAACTTTATCAGATATTTTAAATTTTCAAAAAAAAAAGAAACATGAAAAATATTTATACACATAGCAATGGATATATATATATATAAGGCCAGCATTTTGTATTGACTTTTCTCCGCAATAATTACTCCGACAATCCGCTGATTAGGATTGACTTCATCACCGATATGGGAACATATATTTTAATTAAAAGGTATATTTTGATCTTTATAAATTTTTAATTAAAGTTTAAGTTTAATTACAATCTTTTGTAAAATAAATACAACCATTAAATCCGACGTTCCATCAATCTAAACTTATGTGACACTTTTTTCTATTATGTATTACAGATATTACTATTAAACTATCCTTTAAACTCATTTTAAAACATAAAAATATCCGTCGTCAAAATTTTAAACGAGTTAAAAGCGTGAATTTAATTGCAAGATTGACCAACAATTTTTTTCAAAATTGAACTGAAAGTTAAATAGATAAAATTAAGAAATTTACGGTTTAAAAAGATCAATTGATATTAAATTATCATAAAATTAGCTAAAAATTAAATAATAGTAATTTTTAAATATAATTAAAAATTTGTTCTTACTTATAGAAGAATTTGAATTTAATTAAAAATATTATTAAATAAAAATTTATTTATTTGTTTTATAAAAATTTATTAACTAATAAAAATTGACCGATTAATTAATAAATTAATTACTTTTTAACGACAAGAGTTATTAAAATAGATCAAACTAAAAAGTTAAAAACTGAACAAAAAAATTAGTAATTCAAATTATTTATAATTAAATCGACCAAATCAGTTAAATTTTTTAATCATTAATTTTGTCCATTTGAAAATCTATTAGGATGATGATATTTATGACGTGAATGTTTGAACATGTTGACGTCAATTTTAAATTACAACAAAAGAATAAAAAACCAAAAATAACTTGTACTTGTCGTCTTGTTTTAGAAAAAGTCAGACTAGCAGCTACAAGAGGACAAAAGTAAAAAGGTGCAAAAAACATATTTGTTTTTATTTTTATTTTTAATTTTTTGTTTTCGTTTTCAAACTTAGTAAAGAAATCTCAATTTTTAGTTTTAGTTTCTTTCAGTTTTAAAAAATTACGAAAATTATAAAAAAATAATTTTTATTTTCTATTTCTCTTTTTTCATAATCTGAATTACTATCATTTAAATATATATTATTTAATTATTTAATTATGAATAAAAATTATTAATAATTTAAATCAATATTATATATTTAATAAGTTAAAATCAATTATCAATAAAAATTATGAATAAAAATTTTAATAATTATTAATAAATATAATTAAATTTAAAATATATAAATGTTCAAATAAAATTTGATTTAATAATTAAAATATTTCAAATGAATATTAATTTATAAATAAAATTTTTATTTATAAAATTTTTATTTTATTAAAATAACATAATTTTATTAATAATTTGTTATATTTATTTATGTATTTAAAAATAATTTATCTTTAATTAATATGTAATTATTATCAATGATAAAAATATACATATATTAACGGTAACTCTTATTTTCTTATTTTTAAGAAAAAGACAAAATTTAAAAGTAAAAAGTAAGAACTGAAATTTATATTAAAAAAATCAGAAGTAGAATTAAAAGTCACCTCAATCTTTATCCCGAAACTAAGCCTTAATTTATGTATTATGAACCATAAATCGAAGACAAGTCATGTCCACTTGTATCAGCCAATTTGATTGGTGGAAGAAGCATTAAGATGACATGTACTATAGTCGCCGATTGGGAAAAACTAAAATACCAAAAAGTCAAGGATTGACAGGAAATGAAATCAAATGATATGGACATTGTACAAGCTAAAGTAGAGGCTAGAGGGTAGAGGCGGAGAGAGTGATCCTCCGTTAGCTTAGCATTAGCATGTGCAGGCACAAGGTGATGGGACCTCAAGAACATGCAACAAGCAACATGGAATAGTTAGTAGCTGCACCTGCAATGTGCATGTCCATGTCCACGTCCACCTCAAAACTAGTTTCTTGGGAAGACGCAACTTGCAATATATATTATAAGCGTAGCTAGTTGTATTATATTTCACTTAATTTTATTCAGACTTCACCCACTCAGATGTGGCTAACTTGGGTCAGTGCAAAGAAAAACGAATTCATACATAAAATTGTATGAACTCTAGCTCATCTCATCTGTAACTTCTGTCCTCTTCTACTCTGTTTCTGTCCAGAAAACGCATGCCTCCCCTGGAAATGGTTATGCATGTTCTTTTTGGACCCACGAACTTGACACGCAATAAATGATCTTTTTTTATACTCCCCAATGTCAATGCCTTAAGCCTCTCCAACCAGAGATTGTGTGTTGTGCATGCCCAAAACTTTGGGGTCGCTTTCCCAGTTGCTTAAGCCTATGACCCTAAACGTCCATGGAATTTTATGTTAAATGTTCTAATTTTTATTTAATTATTTTAATACTTAGCGTTTTGTGATTGATTATTAAATATGTGACAAATTTTGTATGAATGTGGAGGCCAGTATCAGCAATTCATTTATCCTAATCAGGGTTTTAAAACTCGGACCGGACCGGGGTTAACTCATTAAAACCGGTGTTCAATTGACCCGGTGTGAACCGGTCAAAACCGGTCAATTTGACCGGTTTTGACCGGTCCGACCGGTCCGACCGGTCAGACAATTATTATGCAATAATAATTATATTTAATTATTGCATAATTAAATATAATTATTGCATAATTATTACGTCACACCGGTTCGACCGGTGGTTGAACCGGTTAAACCGGTGACCAATAAGGCCACCGGTTCAATGACCGGTCCGGTTTTGAGAACACTGATCCTAATGATAGCCCGTGATTTCTCCAAGAAGAAGCACAACACCATTGTACCTTGAAGGTGTTGGTATTCAAGTGGAAAAAGTGAGATGACTAGACATGTGAAGTAACTATAGGGTTATTGTAAGATCATGACCCTGCACCTACTGTCCAGAACACACAACACAGTTACAGTGCGGTGGTTACCGGCCAATCCGACCCTGGCTTCGGAGCGAAGGCTTTGGCTTGGCCTGAAGAGGAAAAAATTGAAATAGCAGATGGAGATATCTCTTTCATACTTTTTACCAACAAAAAAGATATCTCTATCATACAAGGCAATTATGACCTAGGTCTGGAACTTTCAAATACATTCAAAAGCAAATTAGACTAAGGGCCCGTTTGGTTGAGCTTTTATCAGTAGAGCTTTTGTCAGTAGAGCTTTTCTGAGAAGAGCTTTCTAAAAAGTCAGTTGATTGTTTGGCTATCAATTTAAAAAATAGTTTTTTAAAAAGAGCTTTATACAGTAGGCTGTTTGGCAACATAAAAATAAAAAGTAATTTTATTAACTGTAACTATATTTTATTTTATAATAACATTATTTATCCCCTCTCTGGTTTAGGACATGTCAAGTCTCCTTCGCTAACGTGGCTCAAACTACCTTATAACCAATCGCTATTGGCGACCTATGCTACAACTCATTTTACCTTTCTCTTTGTTTTACCTGTCATCAGCCGTCTTTATAAGCTCAAGACTCAACCCTTTTCCAAACTCCTAAA